>JAYKAV010001555.1:970856-1100659 GCA_035582835.1 Phoebastria nigripes | reverse complement strand
AGGAAAGGAAAGGAAAGGAAAGGAAAGGAAAGGAAAGGAAAGGAAAGGAAAGGAAAGGAAAGGAAAGGAAAGGAAAGGAAAGGAAAGGAAAGGAACAAAAAAATCTCTTTTGGTCTAAATATACAAATAGAGAAAGAATTATTATATCCTACTGGCATGCAGGGAAACTAAAGCACAGAGACCTTGCTTGGCTTGACTGGAATCATACAGTGTGGCTGTGAGAGAGCCAAAGATCAGATTTCCCAAGCCCATTTCAGTGGTCAAACTACAGATACTGGGCATCAGAATTATCAAACTAAATACTGTGACCCTACAGGCTCAGGCCATTGTGTCACTAAATTCTATGGCAATATTCACATACAGGAGACTGAGGTTTAAACTCCACTCCAACAAAATAACAACTAAAGCTCTACTGATCAGTCTTGTGACTGACTATGTTGAGAATATGGTCCTAACATACAGGTGATTCATTGTACGTGGACTGGTTGGACCAACCATTCAGGAACACTATGAATTGTATCTTAATCCTTCAGGAAGGGCACCAGATTGCCTTTGTTTTGCACAGTTCTCTTCTTTGGTACTTTGCATTTAGAGCATCTGTTCCAGGGAAATATCAGTTAGTGGGTTTTCTGGTTCATGCACAGATTAATCTCATAACATCAAAGATTAATGACATATGCTCAATGAAAAGGGAAAAAAATTCTTTGTTTACCTCAGCATCCTGTCCCAATCCCTGCCATGTCTTTCTTTCCAGATCTTTTCATCATGATATAGAGGAGTGAAAGTGGAGAGACAAAGCTGAGATAACCCACTAACAACTTCTGAAGTATTAAAAATAAGCTGGGGGGAGAAAGAGATGAGATGTGGGTGGGTGAGAATTGGTGCTATTTTGCATCTGCCTGCTAAGAAGTATCACAAACAAACACAGGCAGAAGCTTCTCACTCCCCTTGTCATGTTACTGGGTGCCTTAGCAGGTTACAGGTTGTGCCCGTAAGATACTGGCTTCAGCTAGAAATCTCTCTCTGCTTATTTCACTTTCAAATACAGAGAAATAATGAACACAGGAGAATAATCTGTCTTTTAAAATATGGTTTACAAAGGAAATTATTTCCTACAGCACCAGATGCCCAGGACCCAGACGTTCAGCCAAGGTGAAGTAGGTACCTATACTGTCTGCACTCGAGCTCTGATAGTTAATACAAACCAAGAAACTTGCACTGTGCATTATATTCTCTCACAGAAAAGATGTCTCCTTGTATAGCTGCAGAGGCAACTAGTGCTTGAGAGGTACGTGAAACAGAGTCCTTAAGGATGATTGGATTATCATGGTCCTTTCAGTCTGGGAGCTGCTGCAGAAACTTCTATCTCTAGTGGCAGGGCTTAGGCAGATATTTGTCCCCAAACCCAGCCTTGCTACTCAAGCCATCAAATCACTTTCAGCTGGTAGCAACTTTTTGTTTTTAACTAAAGGTCGGAGGGTGGCTATGAGACTCTAAGTTAGACTTTACAGATAATTCAGCATCTGTGCTGGAGTATAGAAATTAACATAGACAATGGCCCACCATGCAGAAATGCGGAGCCTGACTCGTATTTTGCTGCATTTGCAGGTCAAAGTTTATAGCTGGGTCAGTATCCTTATTAGGCAGAAAAACCTTACAGAAGAAGTTTAGTTTTACATCTAAAGTATTAGACTGAAAGGTRTGTCTCAATTCTTGGTTTTCTGTGACATACCCAGGAAAGTCTTGTTTTCCTCTGTTCAAAAGAAACACACGTGTGAGGTGAGGAACAGTGGTGGGCTTAAAGTCTCTTTCTGATGGCTTAACCTTACATTATACCTTGCCACTTGAATAGTCCAGCTAAAGAAAAATATTCAGGGAAATCCCTCYTGTAGGATACCAGCAGTATGTAGTTTACCCCATTCTCAGAACTATGGGACTCCACCCTGGGCTCCTCACTTTTGGGGTGCAAACAAATATTCAGAAAGACAGCTGTTCCCTGCCTAAAAAGAACAGGTGGGAAAACTCAGATCAAAATTTTCTGGAAGAAAATTCAGTACATCTTCCTCCGAGCTCTATGGGAACTAAATGATGGAGAATGCGAAAATTTACCTTCGTTTTTCAGTATCTGTTTTAGTTTGATTTGAATTTTGTTTGAGACATAATTTAAGGTTTCAAGAGCAGCAGAGTCTTTCTTCTTTCTTCCCAGTCAGCTAACTCACCCCTAGTTGTTTCCCTGTTCTGATATGAAAGAAATTCATTTAGTGGAAGAATCAGTGAGTGCCAGGCTGTGTTTCCCATGACAACCCCCTGAGCTGTTTTTGCAGCACTCCTAAGTTACGCTGTAAGTTTTTCTACAATGCCCCTTCTCCTTTCCTTGCGGCTTCTCCTTCCAACAGCTCTGGGGAAGGATGCACAAACAGTGAGGATAACAGCACCAACAATGGCTCAAATTCACCCCTGAGGGGACGGAAATGCTGTACAAATCATCAAAGTTGTATCAGGAATCAATGTGGCCATTTATGTGAGCAAGGGAATTGTTGACTGCACATGCATACACTTTAATGTGCCTGTATGATCCAAATTCAGGAGGAGTATGCAGAGTGAAGTAAACTTTTTTAATTTCTGTTTGAGAGGCTGTCATCTAGGATCATGATGTTGTATAATGTGATGCATCATATCCCATAATATAAAAGAGGAAGATAAGTCTTTTTATTTAAAGCCTGTGACAATGCCCAGTGTTGTTGTTGACTGAATTGCAATTACCTGGGAAACATTCAGCACATCACATTTCAACATGTCATCTCTCCTAAGTGGAACCAATTGCATTAAAACAGTCATGAAACTTCAGGCCCCCACACTTCAGTAAAAATGTAATCATAAAAATTTAAAATGCATATATTCATTTTCCCCCTTCTTCAACAATGTCAGGCAAATACGCCTCATTGGGATTCACCACAGGCACAATTATCAATGCTCTGTCTGCAGAATTGTTAATGGAAAAATTACATACACAGACTCTCGATAAACTGTGCATCTGATTTCACTGTTTGTGAAGCACAGAGATATTAATTATTACTGCTGTCACTCTTCTGGTTACTGAAAAGAAATGGCAAAAGTTTTCCATTAGGCRTGTCTCAGTCTTTCTTAAGCACACTGTAGCTTGATCTAAGAGGAAGACACTAAAATAACTGTGGCATGGTTGCATCAAATGCTGATTAACTGGAGAACCCACAGCAAATTTCAGTGCTACATTGTTTGTTTTTATTTAAGATTGAAAGTGCTCCAGAATGCCTCAGTTTATACCTCTCTGGACTGTATTGTTCTCTAACATTTTGATAGTTTATGCTAGTTGTATGTATATAGGAACCTGAGATAGGCCAGCAAAAGTTAATGCCTTGATAAAAAAAAAAAAAGTGTTTCCTTAACATTGTATTTTGCCTAAGCAAAGTAGCCTATACAAAGCGCATATCCTGCTTCAACTAAAGACAGTTGCAGAACATGAATTAGAGAGTGTCATTTCACTAAAATGTGTGAGGTCATGCTTCAGGTAATGAGGATGTGTTAAGCAATTAGTAGCAAACCCTAGCCATTCCATTATTTGAACTATTGCTCATATATCGAACTGGATTCAACTCCAACTATTTCGGGCTCTGGGAGGTTTGGATGAATTTTATTTCCCATTGCTCTTCGAGTAAGATCTGTTTTATTCCTCTCAAAGATTTTGGGCTTAAGCTGTTTGGGCTTTTTATTTTTCTTTTTTAGATTCAGCATGTCTTTGGCTGCATTACTCTAGGTTTGCGTGAATTAAAACTGTTAGTGCCAATGTGTGATCCTCCTCTCTTCTAGTTTAGCTGACCCCAATTTCAGGCTGGGTGAGATCCTCAGTATAGGAGGTCACCTGCTATTAAATAAGAGAAACTACTCCACTTTTATAATTGGCTCTTCCAGCTGCATACAGGTATACAAGGCCCCTCTGGTGAATATGCAGTCTCTATTCTTCTCTGAACATGGCATTCAGATAGACTGGTCACAGATCAGGTGTTAGTCCAGGCTAGTGCACATAGAGCCATCGCTGAAGCCTTCCCCTGCAAATCTGTTGTAACAGTTTTGCTCATCCTCCACCTTTGCTCATCCTCCACCTTTTTGTATTTTTATCAGCAGAAGCAAACCCTGATATACTGATGACATATGCTTTTACGTTACAGATGTTAGTTTAAATTTATAAGTCAGTATTTTAATTCACATCACATTTTAACTTTTATGCAGGAAACTTTAGAGTAGTGCACGAATGTTCTGAATATGTGTAATTCAACCTGTATGACATCATGTCTTGCTGTTGTATATTGCTTTCCTATATATGTTTTGCTTTCCTATATATATATTGCTTTCCTAAATAAATCAGGGGGATATATTATTTCATCACTGAGGGCTTTCTCCTGCTTGCTTTTTTTCTTAAAATAAAAAATATGTAAGTTCTAAATAAATAATTCTGTTAATTGCTCCCTTTTCAACCATTTCACTTATTTCTTTCTCACTTGAACAACAAACAATAAAGATATTATTATCCTGATACGCCCATAAATATACTGTATCACTGGGAAAGAGTTACAGAAGGTCTACCAGAATAGCTTGAGATGGAAACTGAATGAAGTGAGCACTGGAGATAAACAAAATAATACAAAACTTCTGAACTGCTTTGGTCATGCTCGCAGGAAGAATGCTGAAAGTTGTTTGGAAGGTGATTGTAATTTGTGAGAGTACTGGATTATGTTTCACCTCAGGTGATGGTGGTAAGTGAAATCTTAGTGAGAACTTTTAAGCATGGCACTTCAGTGCGGGACAGTTGCATTGCAAGGGTCAGAGGGGTAAAGTGATACTTGGAATTTAGTAAGTGTCTTCCTCTTTTTTTTGTGTGTGTGTAAAATGCTCTTTTCTCTCCAAAGTCTTCCTCAAAAACCCTCTAAAAGCTGATGTAGAAGAATCAGTAATAAATAGCAAATGAAGATAGTCTATTCACCTGAGATTGTCCTTCCTTTAACTTCTATTTTCTCTGAGCGACAAAATTAGAAGATTTTCTTTCATCAAACATTTTCTGTGATGGCAGTGGTTTGGAGCAAATGTTTGATAAGAATATCTGCAACATAAAGATAGCTGGGAACTTTGAATCAGTCCCTCGGCTGACAGTGGGCAGCCCCGTGTGTTACAAAGGAGGGTATGAGAAATCTTATGCTTGGCAGATGTGGAATAGTTTGCAGCCATCCTAATCAGTATTGCCTTGGAATTGATTTAACCCTGAAACATGAGGTGAGGATTTTTTCTTTTTTTTCCTCATTAGCTCTAGATAATTTTTATCAGAGTAAATGCCCATTTCTTCTTCGGAGCTATACTTGGTACTAGTGAAAACCTGTAGCAATGAGTCTCGCTGTTTAACTCCTCAGTGAGTAAGGGTGCAGAACTTTTCTTCTAACACAACCAACTCTCTTCCTTTAACAAAATATTTTTCTCTTTTGCAATTGCTTTCTATGAATTTAAATTTCCTTTTGTCTTATACTTAAAGACTGAAGTTCCCAGTACTTCATTTAGAAGCGCATATGCTTTTTTTTGTAGCCTGCCTTATTAATCTCCTTAAGATAAACAAGCTCAGTGTTCTCCATTCTTCTTTGTAGGTGAGTTTTCATGATAAWTCCAACCAACTTTCTCTGGGCCTCCTTTAACTCCATAGTTTTTCTTTTGATCTGGGATGCTACACATAATAGTACTTTTGACTTATACCATTGCATTATATTTTTCATATTATATTTAATCCACTGAAGCACAGAGAAGGTAGATCTTCACTAGGATGCCACTGCTGGGCCATCCACAACACCACAGATTGACTGTTAGCAACAGCAATGATTAAAGAAGTGTTTTAAAGCCCCAACAAAAAAACCAACAACAACAAAACCCCTGACAAACGTCTTGTTTATTAAACTAAAAGTATTGTAAAACACAGTATCGTGAGGATATGATGTTAAAAAAAACCCTATAGGGGACAGTTTTTCTATTACAATACCACTCTGTGTAGATCAAGGTCCCATTGGTTAGCTGACATAGGTTTTTCTGTATATGTACTTATTTCCTGACCTAACAGGCTACTGTTTAAACAGTTGAGGCAAATGTAGTAGTTGTGATGCTCAACAACTGTATTAGTTCCACTACTTTTACAGGTAGAGGGAAGGATTTCCATGCAAAGACCCATATCTGGCAAACACTTATGTAGTTAATTAAAAACACGTGAATAATCAGATTGATTACAATAGGACTGTTTACATGCTTAAGAATAATTAAGCTTGAATGGGTGTGGTTATGGGGTTGGGACTTTTCTGCGTAATCAGAAAGGTATTAGGTGCAGGAGAAAAACATGTGAATTGCATTATTTATTGCTTAAGTTACTGTCTTTGCAGAGTATGGATGCGTAATTGTGCCTACAATAGCCACTGTGAGAAAAGACATAGGATGAATGAGAAGAAACCAGGAGAAATGCAACTAGCATAGTGATATAAAGCTACTGCATTTTACTGCATTGCATATTTGTAGACGTGCCTCTGCAGGTGGTCATTAAGGAAGGTCAAACATGCTACTAGATGTTATTCTTTCAAATAACAAGAGGGTTGCAAGAGTCTTTGGGAAACCCAGAGAGGTCTTCAATTGGATCCCAACTTGAGAAATCAGCAAAAGACAGTAGTTTAATAAGATCTACATATGTGCCCTAAGCAACAGATTGATGTGAGGTTTTTGCTGCAGAATGAGATGATGTTCTTAAAAACACTCCTTATGCTACCTTGGAAATATGGTGTTTGTGGATAGGAAATCTGCTTGCAGTTTATTTGCTGTTTGGAAGAAGTGACAAAGCAGAACAGATGCTTTTACTTTTGCTGCTTGAGTGGAATAATTTCAGAAAAATTGGAAAGCAGTGATGGAATTTTAAGAGATTTCAGAGAAATCTCACAAAAGTTTATCTTCCCTGATGCACAAGACTTAGAAAGAAGAAGTTTCCAGGTGAATTAAATAAAGCAAAGAAGTATTCACAGGTTCCAGAGGAGAAAGAGGTGAATGATTTGAATCTCAAACAGGGATTGGCAACTAGGAGGGAAGAGGTAAGGCCTGTGTTGAAGATGACACCACCTCTAGAGAACGGGTAGATGTGGTGCTTACACGCAAGAGTAAGAAGGCCTAGAACAAGTTTTCTGTTTACTGTGGGGGTGGTAAGAGGTTAGGAAATGTGTGTGCCCTGACAAAGTAAAATTTCCCACTAACATGGGTGTGGTCATCTTTTGACACAATTATCAGTGTGAGATGTTGGAGGGGGTTTATTTTAACCACATAAGTCCCCTTAGGTCAATTTCTTGTCTCTACACATGGCTGGTACTTGGCTCACAAAGAATTCTTTACTGAGCAGGGCATTGGCTGTGACATTTGCTAGGCAAGCTCAAAAATCTAATGCCATACATTATTAATAATGATAAGTGTTCTTCAAAGAGAAGACATCAGAAGTGGAATCATGTTCAGGCATTATATGCCAAGTGATCTTGTTCCATCATTCCATGGCAAATACAATTATGCGTTATCGATATTGAAGATGCCCATGTCATGGATAACGTGAATACATATTGCAAAGTGGTAATGAAATTTGGAATATCTGATTAGTCATGGGAAAACTACTAAAAAAAAAAAAAGAGCAAGTATTTTATCTACATTTCTAACATCATTTTTTACACTGAATGACCAATTACACTTCTGTTATATGCCATTTATTTTGCATATTTTAATTTCTAATTACTGATAAATCGGTGATTAAGATGACATTGATCCATTAATGCCTACTGAATGTTTAATTCATGGATACCTTAAAATGCTCTCTGTTACACAGGATTCTGACAGGTTTTGGCTAGAACTCCAAAGGAGTGACATATTTCTAGCCTCTGAGTCCAGTATATCTACCAGCAAATTGAAGCATCAGTGCCACTTGATTGAAACATCAATGTCATGGGACCATCCACAAAATTATTTCTTTTAAATTATTAAGATTTTAAGCTAAAATTCAGCCCAGAAGGGAGCAAACCTAATGCTATGAATGCTCAACTTAAGTCTGTAAATGATTGCTGGCTCCTTTCATGGAAAGTGTGTTTCAGTTCTAATGTATTCTATGCCCCTAAACAGCTAATCAGCAAATGATAGGCACTATTTTCATCTGTTTGACATAAGCCTGTGCTTCTAGATGAAAAGACCTACCCAAATGGAGGAAAGGCAGAGGATCACCAAGAAACATGTATGCCTCTGCACTTCAGGAACCAGAAATGGGTGCAGTCGAAAAAGTAAGTCAGTGCTTGTCAAATCCTTTTGGACTACCCCACTGCTGAATAGTTTGTGGCTGTCATGTTGTTTTTATCAGAAAACCTCTATTAGAAAATATGGTTAAGTTTGTAGAGTAATATGACCCTAATTTTTGCCTCATGGCTTGCACCTTTGCCAAGACACAGCTGAATCTGTACTTTGGGATGGATGAACAACCTGATGGCTCACCAGTCCTGTCTCCAGTTGCATGCACTAGATATATAACCTATAAGAGGTAACCTGGGTACCTGTGCAAGCAAGGCTTTTACCAGTGGAGGAAATGATCCTTACCTCTGTCAATTGAACTCTTAGAAAGGGGCAAATGTACCTGGGGCCCTGACAGACCTGCACTCAGAGGGCACAGGGAATGCGATTCCTATTTACCCCAGCATCAGAAAACATGTTTTTAAGGCATGTGGCACTATTTGCCCGGAGCAAGTTGTGAAAAAGACCTTTACAGGCCTCAAGAGCATATTGTGCTCACAAGGACAGATATGGTAGCTGTGGAGGCCCTATAAGTACTGGGCTTTGTAGGAATGTGAATGCAAAAACCTCGTGGCAAACACCTATGGCTGTAAGCCCTTTTCATATAAGCGGAGGTGTTGACAAACACCATTTTTTAAAATCATAGTTATATTTTCTCTGACCCCCTGTCATCCCAACCTCGCTGGAGGAGGAGGAGGTGTGCTGTGTTGAGCGCTGTTAAACAGCGGTTGTTTTCTATCTAGAGACAGGAACATTGCCAGGGAGGGGAGAGTGATCCCTGTATCTTGTTTCTATGTAGTGATACTAAGAGGCTTAATTAATTAGCATTCATGCTGAATAGCTAGCTGAGATTCTCTCATGAAAAGGCACGCRGAGTGTTGCCTTTTCAGAGAAGCCTGTGGCTGAATGTTTTCAGAAGTCATCACACTCAACTGCTGTTAACAGTGAAAACAAATTTTGGGTGGTCGTGAGGTGGTGTTGGAGGAGAAAAAAAGAGATGCTGTTGCATGCGAGTGGAAAGTATTTTGTGGTGCCAGGATTCTATAGAATTGGATTTTTTTTTTTTTAAGTTGAGAGCCTGCTGTACATATGTTAAGCTTTGTTCTCGACTGTAACCGATGTCCTTGCCAAGTTACTACTAAGGTGGGTGCCCGGCGATCAGGGAGTCCATTTCCCTAGGAGAAAATGAGTTTGGGAAACCTTTGTTTTCACACCATTTTGCTGTTCTTGTGCACGTTATTTAATGGCCACAGCGGTCACTCAGGCTCAGCGCCAAGGTCGGAGTGGCATAAGCCTTCAGGATGGGAGAGAGACTGCTTCATTTAGCAGAAATGCCAGTGCAAATGAGGCAGCTTTCTGCTCCCTCCGCTCCCCGCTTGGAGCAGACAGCATGCACCGCTTCTCTGAGAGGCATGCAGCTTCTCTCTCCCATGAGTTAACTGGGAAGAAATTAGACTACTAGTCAGGAAGAATATAACGAATGAGAGCCCTTTCGGAGATCCGAAGCCATGAGTGCAGTTCATCCTAACACATGGCTATCACAGCCAGCGCGCTGCAATCAGCCATTTGTATGCATCTGAAAAGTGCAGGTACAGTATAGCCAGTGGTAAGCCACACGGAGCTCGTAAAACAAAACCTAGAAGTTAATTATTAATCAAAGCCAGCAAAAATGTGTTCTGCTTTAATATGACAATGCCAGTACATAAACTCTTGAGCTAACAGACACTTTAAAAAATGAATGGTGATTACTGTTATAGCAGCTGTTTCATCAGCCACTTTAGAACCGGCAATATGTTAGTCAGCCATACGTTAGCAGGCGACATAAGGACAGTTCAGAGTTAAGACTTTCCATACTGCAAGCTCCACTCAGATAATTAACATCTATAGAAATGTCCTGTTGAAAATCTCAACAGAGAAGCTGGGGACAGGGAACTGGAAGAGGAGATCACTACACTGGAGGGTGAGGAGCTAGGGACCGTGTATTTGAATTCCATAGGGGATTGCAGGTAAGAATAATTAAAAATGGCTTCAGAGAGAAACCAAACAAGCTGGCAGAAACCTCAATCTCTCTGCCCATAAAAAATAACCAGTTACTAGTGGACAAAGCAAACCCATAGACACAAAGCTGTGTTTAATTCCCGTCTTTGTGCCATCCAGTGTTATCTGTCACCAAAGTCTTGTTTGAGGGACACTGCTACAGGAATGCTCAGATTAATGGAAACTGACTTAAAAAACTCAGCCTGCAATGAAGCCTGTTGGAAAGTATCATTATGACTTCCCTTCCCCCCACCCCCTTTTTTTCCTCATTCAATAGCTTAGTAAAAAAAAAAAAACCAAACCCATCAACAACAACAAACAAAAACCAAACCAAACAAACAAAAACCCCCCAAAACCAAAAAAAACCCCAACAACACAAATACCCAGCCCACAAACCATCCCCCTAAACCTCTAAGGACTTTTAAAGCATTGCTAGTACATCAGAGAGCAGGACTGACTGGAAAATTTACATTGATTTCTGGTAAATGTTGCTGAYTCGAGCAGCTTAGATAGGGATCTCAGTTTGCATTTGTTGAGTTTTGCCCAGTACCACATGATGAGAAGAGAGATTAAAAAACTCAGACAACTCTTGAGATTTTACTGTGAAATGTGTTCTGTGCTTCTGTGCTTTAATGCTGTGTGTGCTCAAAAGCTGAGTATCTATGGTGTTTGATTATGCCAGCTGTTTTATGAATTTCAAGGTAGAAAGAGAGAGTCCGCAGAAAATGAAGAAACAAAAAAAAACAACCCTGTAACATTTTTGTGCATCATTCACTTTTTCTTTCCACTACAGTGTCTCAGAAAGAAAGGGGTAAATATGTTGCCTTTGTAGTTGATCTGTTCAACAGCCAAAYGGCTGAGCAACCTCTAACTTCATGGTCTTACAAGTTTCCTAGAAGGCCCAGGTGATTTCAGCACTCCGCTGTGGTAAGTGTCTTCCACAGCACTGTCAGCAAAACCTGAGAAGACCAGAGACAATAGGGGCCTTGGTGAGGACGCCGTGCCATGGGAACTGGCACCGAGCAGGGAGATGCCTGCTGGGCTGTAGCCAGAAGTAGAGCCCAGCGTGGCCCATCTCGAGCATTGTTTAAAAGCCTGTTCTTCCTTCCTGCTCCACCTGCTGCTGTAGACAACTGCTGAGAGGCATCAAATGCTTATTCTGCCGACTTCAGTTGTTGATCAGGGAATGTTGCCAATGCCTCTGCTACAGATCAGTCCTGTACTGTACACTGGCTTTTAAAATTCATTGCATGCCCTCTGTTTTTTTTATATCACAACTAAAATTCCTGCTGGTTTATGATGCCAAGCTCAGTGATCTAATAAAGACAGGCTTTGCGTTATGCACTTATAATGCTGAATTAGTCATAGTGGCAGTTTTGAGGGCACATTTATTTCTAGAATCTCTTGTTTAATTTATGATTCTATCTTGCCTTTCACAGCTCACATTTTTCTTAGTAACGCTTCCAATTCCACAGGTTTACCCATCCAAGGAATTTCCCTGACAACAAAAATATGAACCTGTGTTCTCTCATAAGGATGCGTGCTGATATTAATTCACCCTTGCTTTTAGAGTACCAGTTCCTCTGGATGGTATACAGTGGGTGGTTCTCAAATCCTTCTCTTCCCTCCCRTGGCACAGATGAACAGTGCCAGCATTGATTCAGTGCAGAATTTATCTTAGTGCATTTTTTGTCCTCTCGATCATTATTGCACAGGCACTCTTTCCTCCAGCTTATGTTTTGCCAGCTGCAGTGATTGTTCATAGACTGACTAACAAGGCAAAGAACGGACCTCGTTTCCACTGTTGAGCAGTGAGCCAGCAGACCTGCTTTCTACTTTGAAAGACCTTTGAGCTGCTACATGATGACTACTTCAGCTGTCCTCCCTATTAGGGTGCATTATATTTTTCACATGAAAAGCTGTGCTGGAAACTGCCTGGAATACCTAAAGGCAGATTATACAGAACTTTTCAAGTTCCTCTGATGTGGAGAAAGATCCTGTTCCACAGGGGGGATTTCACCAAGTCATTCTGTTGCTGGCATTTGGGTTGTGCGGGTGACTATGCCTCTAGATGTTCTTCTAGGCCCTAGGGCTAGCATGACATTTCCTGGCAACAGAAACATACCTTTGTTCCCAATGCTAAGCTCTAAGTTTTYCTGCAATTTCTGTTGAAGTCTCTGATACTCTACCCTTCCAGCCAGTACTCCTCATATTGCCAGCTCTTCCATGGTGTACTGTAAGTTTTCAAGTACTGAAGTTAAATGTACATGTTTTCTTGGTTATCCTACTCTATACACACTCCAAACATGAGTTTAGATTACTTTGCCTAATGGAACGATCCCACATAATTACAGAGAAAAAAAAAAAAAAAAAACACCACAACATTTGACTCTAGAGGAAAAGAAAGCTTAGTTCCTTTAAATACTTCCACTATAATAAAATTCCAACACCACAAGAGGGGAGACAATCTCAAGATTTTCCAATGCTTTTCTTTTGGTATGCCTCTGTGCTCTAAAATGAAACATTACTATTATTAAAAATGCATTTTAGCAATAGTATTTCCAATGTGTGTGAATCTGAGCCACCATCCAAATCTTATCCATATAGCTGTTTTTTAGCATGATGTGAATAGTCCCCCTTGGAAATTCCTTATAGCTGAATGCATGCATAAGTGCTTTGATTGGAGTATTGAGGGACGGATGCATATTCCTCTCTCAGTGGATAACCAGAGGGAGATTTTTACTTAGGCAAATAATTAAGAAGAAATGCTACAGCAAAGGGGACAAAATGGCTTCCCAGGACTCAGAAGCACTCCATTCGCCCTGTCATTTTAAATTTGCTAACTTGCACAGAGGATGGCTGGTTGCTGTCAGTCAGAGGGGTAACATGCGTTAACAAGCTTAACAGTTAGTGTTTGAACACTGCCTTGTGTGCTGACAGCACTTCACTTGAAGTGCACTTTATTTGTTCACCTAGGCAGAAGAAATCTCTAGGAACTTCTGGACCCCGTTTTGCTCTATTCAAAATCAATTGGAGTTTTGTCATTGACTTTAATAGGCATTGGATCAGCCCTTTAGTGCTACATAAGTGGCAGACAGAGGAGAAATTGAGACTAAATGGGCTGAAGGTGTATTGTCTTTGTTTATTTTTCTTTGCCAATGAATAGGTGCTGATGAATTTAACTCAGTCTCATTATGGAAATGGGAACTCTTAAAATAATGTTACGTTACGGCATTTTTGTGTGTGCTAAAACTAAAAACTACAATCTTATTACTCTGAAAAAAAGGTAAATCTATTTGCAAAGCTTATTGTAGTTTCAAGCTGCAATTTAATATCACAGTTTGTTCTATCAGCCCTTAGGACCATGACTTTCCAAGTGGAACTGAGGTAGAATTTAGACATCTGAATTTAAAATTGCTATCCTGAAAAGCCTTCCTTAGATAATGAAAACTTTTTTTCCATGCAAAACTGCAAAAGACTATACACAGCCCAAGACCTATCTCACAGATACACTTGGCTGGCCACCCACGCCATCCAAGTGTGTCTCTGGTGCCGCCCATACCACTCATGCACATCCCGTTGGTGTGGTAGGTATTCTCAGACCATGCTCATACACTTTGTGGGCTGGGCTCCATCACAAAAACCAGGGATGACAGGTAGTTTCTTTAGCCTTTGGCTGTTTAAGGTGCAGGAAKTGTCTGATCTCCCTGCTGAAATGATTTCCCTGGGGATAAATGAACATGCTGAGCCAGGAAAGGTTCTTCCCAAAGCATTTAATTGTTGGTCTTTCTTTCCTCCTTGATACCCAAGCTGATAATTAAATGTTTATATTAATTGGTAGTAAGTTAAATTAAGTAAAATCCCCCCAGTTGAGATAGTTTTGCCTGTGACAACAGGATGACTACTTACAGAAATGAGTGAACTGGTAATTTCCCTTCTTACTGGGGAGTCCTAATTCTTCACCATATGAAGACATTGTCACRATATTAGCTAATAAGTATAGATGCATAAGCATCATACACTACTTGAGGTCCAGATGCCCCAAAGGCAGGCACTGCAGAGCATACTATTAAATGGCCACATGTCTTGATCTTAATATGTCTAAACTCTTGTTCCTCAGCTGTCCTTATTGCACATATGGTAATTTGCTTTTGGGTCAGCTAGATCATTTTAAAACACAATCAATTAGTATACCATGGGGACTAAGAAAACTAGGCCTTCCTTCTCTTCTCTGACTTAGCAAAGTGATTTGGCATGAAGCTAACATTAACTGGAGAGGCCGCTCTGTCTTAACGGAGGAGGGGAGGCTCTATATTTTCTTTTTACTTCTTAGAAAAGCATGGAGGAAAGCTTATTTTGCATTCCTCTGGAAGAAATGCCAATAATTGTTGTTCTGCTAAGCTTTATGCTCTTAGATAGTACATGCTACACTGGCATTCCCACAAGGAAAAAAAGCACTACATTTACAGTGGAAAGTAAGATGGAGAGKGTAAGCAAATATTTGCATGTGTATCCAGCTGCTCCAAAGCTTAACAGGATTATCTGTAACAATGATAACTGTGGAGCTCCCTCTCATTTAAAAAATAAGAATAAAAAATAAATTCTTCACTTTATTGCAACTATTTCTTGCACAGGAACTAAAGTACCACAGTGATGAAATTTGGCTTTTTGCCATTTCAGGGGGACAATAATTTCTAGTCCAGCAAATGTGACTTTCACAACAAAAAAAGAGAGTCTGTCATCTGGGAGATAAGGGACCCCTGTTAGCTAGGAGATAAACTAACAAAAATTATCCAGCTGCAACAGATCACTGGAAACATGCTTCGAAAAGCATCTTAGCCTGATGTCCCTGGACATACGCACCGAGTCTGGCTCAAGTCTTAGAGGAATGTGAGGAGGAATACGCTGCAGCTGAAAAAGGAACCATTGTGGTGGAGTACACTGCGAGAGGGTTGCTGGGATGTGCTGGCCGTGAAGGAACATGACAGAGATTACTATTGTTCAGGCACCATTGAATTTCTCTCAGTGGGTCCACACTGCGAGGAGTGAAGGACAAGGTGTCACTAAACACCGCCAACAAGAAGTATTGCAATTGCTTTAGATATGATGGCTTTATGTGACAGATTGAAAGGCGGATCAGCTGCTGCTAATCCAGCCAGTCCATTCCAGATGAAGGGCAGGAAAAGTTGTCAAGACTTGGTGTTTTCTGCAGGAGGCAGAAGCCTAAGCTGCGACTTCTGTCCCTCCTGTGCTGACCTTGCTCTTGCAAGCTGCTCTTCACTATGTGCTGYGAACAGTGCTGGCCTGTTTGCTCACAGCAGCCTGTTTCCCAGCTTTTGATGCTCTAGTCTGCCTGATCGCCTATCTCCAACTACGTCTCTGGGTGCAGCCCTCTGCATCACCTGTTCTGGGAGGCCTGACATCTACTGTGCCTGCAAGGTGGTTTTTAGGTTGGACTTTATGTATTTCTTGGCTGGTACCTTAAGGCTGACACAGCACATGGAAATGGACTGCTGATTCTGCACAAATACTACTGCTTTATCTCCAGTTAATGGAGTGCAAAAAGATAAAAAACACTATGCACTCAGAAAAGATCTGAAGGCTCTACTGCTGGACATAGACTCGTCTACCTTTTAGGCATTTTATTTTTCTCTGAAATAAAAGTTACTGGTCACTATCAAAAGTGGAGTACTGGACTAGTGAGATTACCTTTCTCACCATATTGGCATTTCCTAGTAGTGACATAACCTGCGTTTAACAGAAGGAACTTGGATGCTGGAGTAGCGGCATATTAATAGGGCAGAGTAATTAAGCTTATAAAAATCCAATTTTTTGCTAATAAGAAAATTAATTTGATTTTTTGTGTTAAGCATCTGGAACACTTGTAATACTAGTGTAGATATTTGATCTGGAAAATTAGAGTATGAATAACAAGAAAACAGAGTTAGTTGCTGATGTGAAAGGAAAGGTAAATAGCAGGAAAAGTGTGAGTAGATAAGGAAAGGCTTAGCATATTTAAAGACTAACAGATGAAGAAGACAGTTCAGTGTAGATAAATGATGAATAATGAGTTCACGCAAAGTATTGCCAGCATTCCTAGRTGTTTCATACACTTGGAGAAATAAAAGGCAAGGGAACAGATCATGTTGTAAATTTGCATAACTGCACTGAAGCCAGTGGAGCTTTGCTGATTTACACCTCTGAAGGACTGGACCCTTAAAGAGTGAGTGTTGGTGATGGATGGTGAGAAACGAAGGAATAAATCACAGTTTCTTTAGAAGCTCTGGATGGGGCAGTGGGGGTTACGTTATTTGCTTTTTTATTAGTATCTAATTTCCTCCATTTGTTAAGGTAATGCAAACCATAATAGACATTCTGCACATTATTTTAAAAATTCACAAAATAAAATGTCAGAGACCATCTAAAGCACTTCAGTCAGCTAAAGGAAAGGTCTTTTCAAGTGTATAAAGAGCTGTTACACTCTAAACTGTAGAAGAGGTTTACCTGAAATTGTTATTAGTTACTGATAGCTGTAGTTTGAAGGCACTTGACATCTGTGTGTAGTCCTGCCATGTTTATTTTGGCAGTTAATGTTTTAATCAATAGTTGGATTGTTTAATTTAAGCTGTAACTATTTTGAGGATTTACAAATAAAAATATATGTATGCTTTTTCCCTACTTTTAAATGTGCTAGAAATTAAAGCCTTGCACCTGAAAATAACAAATTGTTTATAAAGCTAGAATGGATAACATTAAAACTTTGCTGGTAAAGACCAAAAATTTTGAAAGTTTTAGTAAATGATGAATTTTCAACTTATCTCTTATGAATGTAATGTAGCTAAACACTGCAGCATTATTTCTCAGCTTGTTGATAGCTTCATTAACCTCATCGTCACTGTTTGTTTTAGATTTATCTTATTCTGTGTTTCGGTGCTAAGCAGACTTCTCCAAGAAAATTTGTGAAGCCCACAACATCAACTTAAATGAAGAAGCTAAAAATCTATAATGACCTTTCCCTGCATAGATCTCGGAGAAACTTATTCCAGCCCTGACATTCCTAATCTCCCTCCTGTTTTTGAGTCCATCAGTTATGCCCTAGCCTTGACAGTTCATCGTTTGTGTTTCTGCTGATTTCACCATCTCCTGTTACCCCGGTTGCTTCTTCAATGTCCCATTGACATRTTCTTCTGTTTTGATCTTCTGGTCTTGAGGGCAATTGCAAAAGGCTGTCATCTTGGGTCTACTGTCAAACTTCCTCAGTAAGGTCATCTGCTAACATGGTTTCAGCTGCAATTTTTCTATCAATCAATGATGTCTGTTATTACTAATTTAACACTGTTTGACCACTTTTGGAGTACTGTGACCCATGAGTTTTCTATTTGAAATGAGGTCTTATTGAATTAAGACATTAATGAGCTTCAATCCAGAAGATTTTTTTACTTGATTGAAACCTTACATGAATTTAAAAAAATTACGATAATCTCAAACCGCCACAAAAGTCTTATCATCACAGTTTGTGATTTGGCCCCAAACCCCCTAAAATCTATTAAAACTTGTACCCACATGAGGACAGGAAAGAAACCCTTTGATTGTTTCTGTTCTGTTGGTGGGGGAAGAGTCATTACTATTATGTTCCATTTCAAAACTGTTTAGCTTACTAGTCAGACATTTGATCCATGTTTTCATTTTGAGAAGAGAGTGGATGGTGCATTTCATCTGGCTGACTAATCTTGATTAAAGCCTCTCACTTCTCAGGGAAAGAATGTGGGGTCAAAGCTTATTTTATAGTGTCAAGTAAATGCAGTAAGACTTGCTTTTAAAGTGTTTATTTGGGTGATTGGGTAGAAAAATGAGTAAATGAAAAGCCAGCTGTATTTCTCTTAGCTAAACAGTTTGACATTTCTGTCCTGTTTCTTTTTCATTGTGTTCTTCTGGGGCAATAGCGCTTACATATTTAGCTGTGTAATAGACTTTTTTTAATGAACCTACATCTTTCTTCAAATAAATCATGAGATACAAATCAAAGATGGGACCATGACATGGTATTAGGCCTGTACAGAGCATCCAGTTCAAAAACATCTCATTTCTCGCAACATGCGAGTCTTCAAYGATGCTATTCACACAGAGTTGGAGCTATAGTTTCTCCAGAGTGGAAAGAATTCCCATATCCACTACCCAGATTGTGTCCTAACAGACTCCAAAGAGTGTATTCTCTTCTTGTTAATACTGAATTACTTCCTAACATTCAAGCTTATACACTCTGCATGTAGCAGAACATGTGTGAGAAGCCGCAGAACCTACTTCAGCTCCTCATGTGCAGGTAATTTCCATGAAKGGTGCCTAGGTGCTCACGGTGGAAGTTTTCACCTCCACCTATTGTGTATCAGCCCAATCCTCAACATGATATGAAGGATTTACCTCTCAAAGAGAATGATGTTTGTATATGGATGTACCATGTGTTGATAACATCATTGAGAAAGGCAAAGCCAGACAGAATCACTTTTTGGTTCGCAAAATTTTAAGTTTCCCTGGCAAAGCTGTTTTCTACATCAAATTGAAGATCCATCCCTGTGTCCATCCCTGACCTGTTTATTAGTCAGCTATAAAAACATGAAGTAAATATTGAACAAAAAGTGAGCTTGTGATGAAGAAAAGAAATACTCAAGAAGGAAACATCTGTAACCTGAAACAAATTTTGCACCACCCTTATAAATTGGAATTGACTTCACTGCAGTGAGTGTATTTGACTGAGATAGATAGGACATACTAACTCAGTCACAGTGTCATATAAATGTATTGCTATGGATTCTGGATTGGAATTGTCTAATTAACTGCAACAATTTCAACCGAGCTCACACAAGTGAGGTAATATCCAGTCTTTTGTCTGCTTTGTTCTTCATTTGAGATGAACTTGACCTCCTTCTTTCTACAGTCCCATTGGCATTTCTTTTTCCTTTCTAAAATAATTTTGCATAGTCCTTGGCTGTCACAAGGAGAGATTAATGGCTGGTGTCCATCCTTCTGTCATAACATGAGGGATTGTCATGTGTGCGGATTGATTTCACCCATTGTTCTGTCCTGTAAAAAAAATATTTGTCAATAAAACAGATGCAAGGAAAATCCTTTGGCACTGATATTATGAGCTGATTCATCTTCACCACCATGAAACTGGCTGGAAAGGATATAAGGCAAAACAATCTGCTCTCATGATAAACCTGAGTTGTATTTAGGATAAATACTACCCTAGTTATCTGCTGAAGGCACTGCACATTATATTGAGAAATGGAAACTGAATAAGATAAACTTATTATCTTGACCCCATTAATTTTCAGATTAATTTCAAAGTTGCTCTCTCATTTGAAAAAAACTGTGCCTGGAGTCAAATAGGAAGACTCTTACTTTTCTCACTCTTACTATTCTGTTGGCTCGTTATATCTTCATCTCACCATTGTAACACTGAAAGTGTGAAATTCATTTTCTTTTCTTCTTCTCGGTAACTTGCTGTTTGTCTAGTGTAAGCAACATTATGTCTTGTACTGGTGTGTCAGACATTAAAAATACCATGAGATTGGTTTATGAGCAGTAAGGGTTTTGTAAAATTATAAATCTTGAACATACTTTCTTTTGCCATCCAGATTTTGCAGTTCTTTAGGTGTGCTCATTTCCAAATTTTAAAACACCTTTGCAGCTGTGGATACAAGTCACATTCAAATAAAAACAAAACAAAACAAAACAAAACCAAACCCACAAACACCAAGAGAGAAAGAAAATACATAATGAAGAAAATACATAATGTCAAAAAAACCCAAACTTTGCAGTGGAAGTAGTACACATCCTTGCTTTTTGTCAAAATCTTCTGTGAGTTGGAAAATAAAGCTTTTTCTGTCTTTAGAAAGATTGAAACAATGTCTTTCTTTAGGTGTTCATTCAGTGGTATGTGGAATTTGAGTAGGAAGAGAAGAAATCAGAACTTGATCATTAGAACAAGACACAAGTAATTCTAATGCTTCAAGCATTAGAGCCACTGATCTCAGCAGATGGAGTGAGTAGATGCGACCCACTAACCTCAGCCTTCAAAAACCTACCCAAACACATCTTCACCAGTCTAGCTGACTAAGCTGCCTTTATAGTCAGTGGAGAAGGAAATGAAATTATAAAAAGACATTCACCTCACCCTAAGACAAGTGTCTAAGACAAGTTGAAGGGATTGCTCTTTGGAGAAGTAAATTCTTAAAAGTCTACAAAACTACTGGTTTTTAATAGTTGGAGATTGTAATAGTACTAATAACGAACAGAAAAGGCAAAAGTTGTCTGTATTTGAGCAAAGAGGAAGAGTTGTGTTTGTGTCACATAAGGATGATAAAGTACTTTGAAGTCTATTTGTAACTGAGGGGGATGTTAGACAACAACTAAATGAGCAAGTCTAGATAAATTACACATAAGAGCCCTTAAAGAACTGGTGGGAGAAAGCTATACTCCTCCTTTTTGCATCTCTGAGTACTATTTAATGAATTGTTGAGTTTACCAGCAATCACCAGTAGGGCAAGGTATCAGTAACAGCGACAGTACTCTTCAAGAGCTATTTGCTCTTAAAAAAGTTCACAAGAAAAGTTAAAAATTGAAGACGAGCTTTTCTTTTACATCTGTTTGCACAAATGTCTATGATCTTTTTCTCACACTTTTATTCAGTAAAATTATAGTCTTGTGGATAAAGTGACTCAGGAGATTGATATTCCATCTAAATTTGTCTGTGCCTCAGTTCCTCATTTGTAAGAAGTAGATAATAAAACTTTCACTCTTCTTCCTATGATCTCAGGATTTTGAAGCAAAGATTCCCTGTGCTATGAAAGGGCCCAGGACAATGGCTGTTTCACTTCTAGCAMGGACTATCAGACCACTACAAAGTAAGAAAAATGAAGTATGTTTTAGAATTCATAAAAATTCTAAAAGATTCTTCTTTTTTTGAAGGAGAGATTCATTTTCTTGTATCTACTTACAATTTCATCTTCCACATACCCATCTCCTTCAGTATCTCTATATTCCTTTAAGTTGTGAAGGCTCCTCTGTTAGTGTTACTATAGCAATGAAACATATGAAACTGTCACTTCACCAAACCCAGAACATTAACAGTGAAATGGGATCAGAACTGAGAATGGAAGGTTTCTAAAAGACATTGTTCAGAGCCCTGCCTTCCAATTCTTACTGCAAAGAGTGCAGCGCAGACCCTGAAAGATGTTTTGTTCTCCTCTCAGTTGAGAAAGACTTTTGAAATGCAGTGCATGTTGCTTAAGTATCAGAGTCAGTAAGAGGAATGGATTGGCCCAGGCAATATTGAAACTAAGCACATAAAAAAAATGCAGATTAAAAAAATGAAAAAGGGAATGTACTCAGCTGTAAGAACATTTAATTATAGCTCTTGCAGAAGGACTCTGAATTAATATAATCTGTAACATACAACTATGTTCCAGAGCCTTTTGCGGGTCTGCCAGGTCCTATGGTGATTCCTATTTCTAATTTAAAAGTCAAACAAACAACATTTATCCAGTTACGGACACTTAAGTGATTAACCCCACAGCTGTACAACAGCCTTTGGATCACAGGACGGAATTTCTTTGAAATAATCAGGCATTCTAGGCTGGATCCCTGGATGCTACTTCTAGGTCTGGAGGGCAAACATCTACAAAGCATAGATAGGACAAAAGCATCCTCATGCTGGGGTTAATGTTGAGTGAAGAATCAGAAGTTTCTTTAGGTGAATGTCATGCAGTAGCTCATACTCAGATGTTTTGTGTACAGCCCCTAAAAGAGGAGAAGGTGGCAGCAAAGGGGTGGTTTTCTGTGATCCGTCTGTTCCCATGCAAGCTGAAGCAGCCTGAGGACTGCTCGAAGTCTGTGGCTGCCGTGCTGAATTTGCTCAGGTGCTACCACCACAGAGAGTGGTTTTCCCTGCGTCAAGAAGTTTGTGCTGGCTGCAGCTTGAGCTTCCAGCTCTGTGTCCTGCTGCTTCTGTACACAAGAAAAGGTGTCCTTGCAGTCCTCCTTCATCCTCTAATCTGGAAATAGCAGTGGTAGTAGCTTCTGCTAAAACCACCAGAGGACACAGCTCCGTATGAAATGAGAGCGGGCTGGGGTCTCTGCTTCCTGGCATGTAGCTTTGGTATTGTGGTAGATATTTGTCCTAAAGGCAGCGGGGAAATGCTTCACAGCTCCCAATATTTCTACCAAAAGTGCTGCCTGAACAACCTTGGTATTATCAGAAAATTGATGATACTTAAGGAATACTGTGTCCAGCTCTGGGGTCCTCAGTACAGGAAAGATGTGGACCTGTTGGAGCGGGTCCAGAGGAGGACCACAAAAATGATCAGGGGGATGGAACACCTCTCCTATGAGGAAAGGCTGAGAGAGTTGGGGTTATTCAGATTGGAGAAGAGAAGGCTCCGGGGAGACCTTATTGCAGCCTTGCAGTACTTAAAGGGGGCTTATAAGAAAGATGGGAACAGACATTTTAGTAGGGCCTGTTGTGACAGGACAAGGGGGAAAGGTTTTAAACTAAAAGAGGGTAGATTTAGACTAGATATAAGGAAGACATTTTTTGCAATGAGGGTGGTGAAACACTGGCACAGGTTGCCCAGAGAGGTGGTGGATGCCCCATCCCTGGAAACATTCAAGATCAGGTTGGACGGGGCTCTGAGCAACCTGATCTAGTTGAAGAAGTCCTGCCCATGGCAGGGGGTTGGACTAGATGACCTTTAAAGGTCCCTTCCAACCCAAACTATTCTATGATTCTATGATTCTGTGAATAGGAGAGTTGGCTTTGACCAATGAATGATGTTCACTGCGTAATGTAATTTTAATAAAACCCATTGTTCCCTCCCTCTAGCCTTTCCAACAGTCTGCTCTCCTCTACCCACAAACTCTCATCTCCCTTTCTTTTGTCAAACACACTTTTCTGTTTGAACTTAATTCAGTATCTGCCAAATGACAGATAATAGATTCATAGGGATTTATATTAAAATAGTGCTTTCCATCTAGATGATTACCAAGACCTACATATTTTGAATTATAAATTATGAGTCAGTTCTTCAGCCAGTGCTGAGCTTGCTTGAGATCAGTGGGGCTGTGTTGATTTGCCTCACTTGAGGTTCAGTCTCTCTTTTATGGAATAATTCTCTTCTCCATGATAGTGCAGGTAGCTATTGCCAGAATACAATATGGCAACAATTTAACAGTTTTAATTGTAAATAAGTCTTCTTGCTTGTGTAGCTCATGGTAAAAAATGATTTGTTGCATTCTAGGTACAGCTTATCCTATCTTGAGGCAGGGGAGTGAACCGAACAACTTCTGAGAGCCTTTCTAGGCTTATTTTCTACATTTCTATGTTTTAAAATGTGAAACTGTACAGGCTGTTTTGTAATTCTGTGTTAATAACATTATGTACCTGCAAATTTGGCAAAGATTTTCAATCTGGCAAAAAAAAAAAAACATTAAAAAATGCTTAAAAAATCTTTGTGAGTACAAGTGGTCAAAAGTTGGTTTGCATTTCAGCTATGTGATTAGAAGCACAGCAGTGCTGTGTCCCCCAGAATGGGGGTATTGATTTAGTACTGAATTACAGTGATGCCACCTACTGTTAAAAGCTGCCACTTGTTCATTTACTGTTTCTCTAGGGCTGAGATGCATTTGCATTCAGTGAAAACTCAGTGTGGGAGGGCAGTCTTAAAGCGGAATGATCTATGATCCTGATCAGCAGAAGATGACCAAAATTGCCACGTTTTATTTTGCTCTCTTTATGGAACTATTTTAGCTTGCTCAGCTGACCATATTCCTTCTAGCATAGGTAGTGTGTTCTACTGCAAAGCCCTATCAATTTAGTAGCATGAGGCCTTTGTTTTAGCAAGATACGTGGTCAGGGTTTAGCACATTGTGCTGGTTTTGGCTGGGATAGAGTTAATTTTCTTCATAGTAGCTAGTAGGGGGCTATGTTTTGGATTTGTGCTGGAAACAGCGTTGATAACACAGGGATGGTTTAGTTACTGCTGAGCAGTGCTTACACAGCGTCAAGGCCTTTTCTGCTTCTCACACCACCCCACCAGCGAGTAGGCTGGGGGTGCACAAGAAGTTGGGAGGGGACACAGCCGGGACAGCCGACCCCAACTGACCAAAGGGGTATTCCRTACCATATGAYGCCATGCTCAGCAATAAAAGCTGGGGGAGAAGAAGGAAGGGGGGGACATTCAGAGTGCTGGCATTTGTCTTCCCAAGTAACCATTAGGTGTGATGGAGCCCTGCTTTCCTGGAGATGGCTGAACACCTGCCTGYCGATGGRAAGSAGTGAATGAATTCCTTGTTTTGCTTTGCTTGTGTGCGGGGCTTTTGCTTTCCCTATTAARCTGTCTTTATCTCAACCCACGAGTTTTCCCACTTTTACTCTTCTGATTCTCTCCCCCATCCCACTGGGGGGAAGTGAGTGAGGGGCTGTGTGGTGCTTAGTTGCCAGCTGGGGTCAAACCACGACACACATGTTCTGTGTTTCAGTGTCATCATACTGCAGTTTCAGCTCCAAAGTTAGTTGCGAAAGATGGATGGCATAACCTGGCAAAAGATAGCAGATTACCAGCCTGGTGAGCCAACACTAGCAGGCACATTCAAACCTATCAAAATCCCAGTTTGAGGGATATGACAGGTAGTTTCAAGAGTAATGATTAATGCCCAGCTCATATAGCGATGTTCCAAAACCCTAATGCTATCCTTGTTCAATCTCGTTTTATAGTAGCCATGCATGAATTGCATAGCTGCCTATCCTGAGCCTTGAGAATGAGAGATTTCTGAGAGGTTGTTCTAGTGAACCATCGATAAATTTGCTTTCAYGAAACCTGGACAGAAGATGGGAATCACTGTCACTTCTTCAATAGTATTCAAGTGGCTTGAAGGCCACACCCTAACTTCTGTGAGAAAGATTAATCACCAAAGTGCAGAATAGTTTTTCCTAAAGTACATATTCTCCATTAAGAAAAGCTAACAACATAGATATCAAAGGGTGGTGAAGAGTGATCTGTTAGGGTCCCACAGCGTGATTCTTACTGCATAAGAATATAAACCAGAACTATGAAGGTTCCTGTCCAGAGCTCAAGGCCAAGGACATTTGGACGTATTCATATCAGAGATAGGAGCAAATTTTACAGTAAGAATTTATATACAAATTTTCGTAGATTTCAGGGAGGTTTTAGAAAATCAGTATCTAAAGAAATTTTAATTTTAGTTGTGAAGTCTTACAGAGACAAGTGTTATTGGCATATGTTTAGAGTATGGGATATAACCCTCAGAAGGATAACTTTGATAATAACATCTTGCGTATCGCTGATCACTGATGAATTCTAACCAAATTTCAAAATCTTCAGCTTGTCAGAGTTCCACCAAATTTTCACTATAATTATAAAGATGTTCCTTTTAATCTGATAACAGAATTTCAGTTGTAACTATAATTACAGCTAACTTCATAGTTTCCCAGTAATACATGGAAAATATGCAAACAAATCAATTAAAAAATGTTGATGGTGACTTGGAAGGTGAATTCTCCCACAATTTTTCTGATAGATAAACAAATAATTTATATCTTATTTAGGAGGACTTCAGGCTTGTCTCTTCTGCAGATAGATAGCATGAGAAATAGAGAGCAAAGCTTCTAGGGTATGAAGATGAGATGTAATCACTTTGTATATAATACCTATAGAGAACAGAATGGTGTAGTTCATGTCTTCCTAAGATCAGCCCCAATTACCCTCCAGGAGAATGAGAAAAAGACCTGAGGTATATGGATGTTTTTTTAAAATTACCTTCTTACTCAAAAAATGTGTCTTTCACTCCCTTCAAGCCTGTGTTTAGTGCTGATGTTTCAGCTGAGCTAGATGAAGGAGTTGATGAGCAATAGAGAAACACCTCTCAGTTTGGTATGCAGTTGAGCACTGCTTGCTGGTAGAGAGAATTTGGGCTTTGCAAACTGCTTAAAATAGAGAAAAAATCTGAATGGTCTTTTAAAGCTACAGAAGGAGCAGCAGTGTCATGATTATTCTGAAGTGATCACCAAACCCATTGTGTTGTTATGGCTTATGAAACACTTGAGCTCTGTTAAAGTACCAGAAATTCATTTCTAGTAATCCCCGCATAATTTAAATGACAGACTGGGATGCAAAGCATTTCAGCTTGTCATTCTTTCCCTACTCATACTAAGGTGCTTTATTGCAGAGAAGGGGAAAAAATACTAAATACATTGGACTCAGCAGTTTTATGAACTCTTTAATAAATGTATAAAAGGGTATTCATAAAGGCTGCTAATTGTACACACATTGCACTAACTAGTGGTTGTAAAAAATGTTGTTTACATTTTATATCAACTCATTGTAAAGCAGGGATCATTAGTGTGAAAGGAATGTGGTTAATATATGAAACTATTCTCAATCAGTTCTACAGAGCCAGAATGAATTAAGTTGTGTTGTGGCCCTTGAAATAAAGTGTGTAAATTCATATCCTAGTTTACTTTGTGGTAACTTGTGGTAATTTGAACACAGATATGGATCATGGATCACAAGTAATGTATCTTGTGGAATAATGTCCATCCCATCATCCTTCTACAATACTGGGTTATTTTATTGCTTTCTTGTGAAGCAATGGCCAACAAGCGTGGATCAGCAGAATTCTGAAGTGCACAAAAATGCATTTATTTATGATTTATGATTCCTTCTGGCCTGTTCCTGTAGTTCTCACTTGAACAGAAAACTGGAAACAGCTTTTTCTGAATAACAGCTACCGAGCTGAACCTTATGTTCATCTTACATTTAAACAAAACTATGTGTTAATCTCATTTGGATATAAGAAACATGAAATGAGCCTATACAATCTATTATACTTGAAAGAACGGATTTGCTGGAGCATACTGGTTGTTCAACAGCATTTCAATAATGCCATTAAAACCATATTTAAAGCTATTCGATGTCATTGGAATGGCACAAAGTGGGTAGAGCACATTAGTCAATTTGTCATTAATCCAGCAAAAAGACATTACTGATGTTTTTCTTTTTTTCCCGTAGAGCTCTTGAAGTGAATGTGATTTTAGTTCAGAAGAAATATTAGCAGAAAGACCATATCTCGTATGATTTTTCAGATCTTAATTCCTGAGTGTTTGGCCCACACACATTATTTATGTGAACAATGGAGTCATCTAGCAATTAGAGAAAAAATTAAATAAGTCTATTCAATGTGACTGGAAGTGAAAACAAAACAAATTTTATGAGTTCTGATCTCTGAACCTTAGCAGAGGTTAAATTGTTCAAAACAGACTTTTCACAAGCTTGTCGTCTCCAAAGCTGGTCTCTATTTTTACATCTGCATCAGTTGGTCTAATGAAAAATCTCTCTCCAAACAAATGCTGTTTCATACAAAACTGGTTACATTGCAGAATCAAGTGTTCACAAAATCCTCTCACAAAAGCAAGGTTTTCCATTGCTGCATTTTTTATTTTTCCATAACAAGACTGGGGTATTTATTATTTTCCTCTTTTCCCAAACTGATAAATGAGATATAGATTGAAAATAGGCAAGAGTCAAAAACTCTAGTAACTCTGGAGTCTCTAAATCTGATAACGGTTAACTTCTTCATAGATGTGAACACCCAATGACTGAAACTGAGCTTTTTATCTACTCTAGTTTCCAGTTTGATGAAAACAGTATGGAAGGACATACTGTTTTCCACCACAATAAAAACAAACTTAAGACTCAAAGCTGAATAGTACAACATATCTGCAGGCTAGTGTGGAAAGCAAGAACATGGTGAGACTTACAAAGAATGATTTTATGTATTTAATATTTTGAGCCTGTTTGTCACCAGAATGACCAGTAATACAAGTGGCACCATACTCCTTTCTGGCAAGACACAAGGTTCTTGACAACATTAATTCAAAAAGTACCTTTCACAATTTTCTATTACTGAGCATCACTGCTGAAAAGGTGGTCTTCTTTGAAAACTATGTAAGTTAGAAAGAATAAAGGATAATTTCTTATCAGAGTGTTGTCAGAAAAGTAACCCTCTCTTCTCCCAGTAGAAAAAAGTCCTGTAATACCAGTTCAGAAGAAATTCAGTGGTGACTGCAACTCAAATGGGTAACGAGACGGAGACCAGAAGGCTCATAGAAGAGTTTTACCACCGTATCTCTGTTATGGGAACACTGAAGGCTGATCAAGAGGAAGTCACAAGCAGAAGAAGGACAATATCTCCTTTCAGAAAGAAAATGAAATATTCCACCACTTCCAAACATACTCATCATACATTAAGAAAGGAGGAAAGATAAAAGAGCTAAGAGTCCATGATATTCTTATTCTAAATGGAACACAGGTAACAGCTGCCCATGGAAAGTGAAAAAACTCTTGATAGTAAAAAATATTGGCAACATTTTTTCCACTGATATAAACACACCCAAACACTGCAGTTTCATCCATTACAATTAATTTAAAAATAAATAAAGCATATAACCCCACGGGTGAAACTGGGTCGAGGAGAATGTGCCCGACTAGTCATCTTTCTCTGCATGAAGTCCTCATTAAAAAAAGTCAGCCCAAGTGGGAACCAAGTTCATCTATGACTTCTTTACTTAATGCAAAAATAGGCCAGGCTTTTAGCGTGTGCTGCATCGGCTATTTTGGCAGTGAGTTAGCACATGCACAGGAAACTGTCACAATTGTGGCAGTGAGGTTGGCAGTGTTTGTGTATCAGGTTTGCTGAAGTTTGTTTCTTGTTAAAAAAATACTCAAACAAAAAAAAAACAGACAGCAGAACAATGACAACAAGGAATCTTTTGTCTCTGTTTCCACAGTCAGCATTGCTGGGATTCATCCGACCAAAGGGAAAACCTCTATCCACCTTTTTTGAGACAGAGACCATGTGGAAGACTAACGTGTCCCCACTCAAACTGTGCTAATTCCTTTCCCTCTGTGCAGCTTCCTCTTCACTATGGCACCTGAACCGTTATCCGTGATTATTCCCTGCCTTACCCTACTTAATGTGTGACAAACTGGAAGAACAGCTAAGCTTGTGACAAATAAGAAATTCCAAGATTTGAGCCTTTCAGTACCCTTAACCTGCTCCAAGGAAGACCTCTGCAGAAAATTAGCCAAGCTTAGTTCTACATAACTGCACTGAAGACCTAGAAAGCCATGTATGAATAGACATGCTAGAACTGGATGCTGAGGGTGATTAACTAATTCAGACAAAATAATACCCTTCCCCAGAAAAAGGGTTGGCTTTTTTCCTCCTTTGAAGAAATCAGATGACAAAATCATGGACCTCCCAACCTATACTGAACTGAAAAAGTAGACAATGTCATTAATATGCTAATATTATCACAAGAATTGTTACTGATGTGATTTGCTCTTATTATTGTATGGCTGAATACTGTACAAAAAAAAAGCACAAAAAGAAGGCTTCCATCATCAATATATTCCACTTGCAAGGAGTATATTTGTCTAGTCATTGTTGCTCGTAGGAGTTTCCCAATGTGCTTCGATGCTGGAGAAGTCATACACCCTACCCACTAGCTAGGCAAGCTTTTCTTGTTCAGCCTATGTGGTAGCAATTTAAACTGGCAGCATGGTATATGATTCATTGTGTGCATGAGAAATCTCACAGCTCTGACCCAGCATGGATATCTTTAAAAAACAGCGTGTACAGTACTCCATAGATCTCATTACCATTAATTAGTTCTATTATGGTACTGTCTAAAAGTGCCAGCTGAGCGTGGGGCCGTTATTGTTCCACACATTGTGTGAGCACGAGAGATACAGTCTGTGCTTTCACAAGCTTAGTGTCTAGATGGAAAAGGCAGACAAAAGAAGAGAGAGGACAAAATGGCACAAACAGTTTAAGTAACTTAACGAAAGTGTCACTCATGGTTGGAGGACTGGGTCTGGAATTAGAGCCTAGATCTCCTGCCTTAATTTGACATTCTATCTATTTGTATGCGTTCCTTCTTGCAAATTATCCATGGTGCATTATTCTGTAATCTTTCACGCTGGTGTTCTCTGTATGAATACACGCTTCATTCATTGCTCAGCCACTTCTCTAATGAAGAAAGAGCTAGTTTCCTCATACATTGAAATATATTAGGTCAGATTCCTCCATCTCAGCTGGCATCCTTAGGACTTTCCACTTCTTTTTTTCCTCTGGGTATATCACTTACATCAGTATGTCTCTCTGCCAACCAATGTTCAAAGATTATTTTAAAAGCCTGACCTACAAAGCAGCTGCTTCCTGTGCTGCTGAACAGCAATTTAGAAGCTCGAGTGCCACAGATAGTATGTGGGAATTGGCCACCTAAAAGTCTGACCCAGAGGGGCTTCCGTAGCGTTAAATTCATGTTTATGCAAATGGCCAACACAAAGCCATGCCTCTATAAAACAGGCTAATAAATAGCTATCTGCATAACGTGGGTATTTTAAGACTTAGTGCATCAATGTTCATAAAGTATTAGGACTTTGAGGAGCAGATGGTCATGACAAATTTATATTTTATTGCAACTTTATTTTGCTGGCAAATTCCCAATCAGCTGTAACTGTAAGTATGAAATAATTATTCCTCTTTCTATCAATATTTTTTTCTGTTTCTGCCAACTAGTGGGCAGGCACTACAACGGTTTTAAGTCAATTAGCTTGTCCTGGTAGCTGATTTCTGAATAAAATGCATTTGTATCCATTATGCTAACACAGAAAAGAAGTCGTTTTATGGTCAGTAGAATGCTAAATCCTCTGAGTTTTGTATCTTCGCCTTTGTAACAAGCAAGCTTTTCTTCTGAAAACTTTTTTGTAGATGAACTTCGGGATGTACTTTGAAGATGACATGCAGAGGAACAGGCAGGTATCATTCTTTTGATAGTGAACTCATGCTGGTTGGACTAGCCTTAGGCAATCTGGAATAATTTTTGTCAGTGGCTTGGAACTGGCAGAACCAAGATAAAAATGAAGTTTAATTGAAATCATTTGGGATATTGTAGATTGAAATGGCAGGGCTTTGGCTGGGTCAGGATGGCAAAGTTGTACTTGCAATGTACTTGAATCCAGTCAGCCTGTTTGTAATTTCATTTCCTGAGAAGTACTAAATGCTCACAGATTTAAATAGATGTTGTAAGTAACTGCATGCCTAATTCCTCGCACAATTGACTCAAAATGCACCCCTTAGGAGTTGAATTGATACATACCTGTCAAATACTGCTTTGGTGCTGTTTTTTCATGCAGATAGAATCCTAGGCAATAAATCAGATCCTTGGTGTGCAATTTTCTTAAGTATATGTCTGGTGTCATTAAACAAACAAAGTAGTAATATACCAGGTTAGAGGAAAGAAGTAAAGAACAGTACATTGTTTTAAGAACACCACAGAATGTGAAACAGCAGTTAACGATCTACTTTCTTTTAATGATTAGTCTTAAAGATATTGTTGACCTGACTGGTGTCCTTTTCCACTTGCCTCCCTGTGGCTTCTCTCACCCTTTTGTTACAACTAAGTCACTTGTCTTATATTTCTTGGATAGGTATTTGTACACAATGCATGAAGTGTAGTTTAATGAATAAGGACCTGGCTAGCTTTATGACCCATTCTGACAATGATGAGATCCTTTCATACTCCCTATGTTTTCCCTACTATGGTTTGCTTTTCTTGTGTACTTACAATGTCTCTGGAGCAAAGATGGCCTCTTACAATATGTATTGCTGAAGCAAGGCAGGACCTGGCCTTACGTGAAGTCAATAGGTGCTGATACAATACCAAAGCATCAGGTCTTAGGGAAGATTCATAACAAGATTTAAAGTTGAAACTGGAAATCACAATCCATGAGATTTAATGCTTTTTCTCATGTGGAATCACTATGMAGTTGGTACCAAATCAGAAGAGAGAGTTTAAAGGAAACTAGCCAAGTTCTTTGGTATTAACAGCAAAAACTTGACTGTTCAGAGAAGCTTGAGAGCATTGTTTGCTCATTTCATCATATTTCAGTGGGAGAGATCTCTTCTGAATTCAGGATGTCAAAACCTTTCATTGCTGGATATAATAGTCAGGGCTGTGCCCACCTATTAACCTTTTTTAATGTTGTTTATATAACAATGCTTCATGATGGATTTAGGGATAACAATAAAGGAAATGTCACCTGATATCATAAAAATGATTGAATTTTTAGATCAAAGCATTTATCAAATATTCTGCATTAAAAGCTGTACTTCTACAGACTCAGCAATCTTGGGTCAGGCTTTTGGTGTGTATCTATCTCAGWTGTCAGGCTGCCAGATCTCCTTTCTATCGACAAATAAAATGCACTGAATATCTGAGAGGTAGACCAATGAGCCAGAAACAAGGTTACGTGCAAGCTAAATTTTCAGTTGTAATGCACAAAATCTTCTGGGTCAGAACATACGTGCTGATGTCATCAAAGCCTATCAACAAAACCAGAACACCACTGTGTGACACAAGTCAGAAGAATGCAATACAGTAAATTCAGAAAACCGCCATTTTCAGATCTGTAGACTATTGTGACGATCAACCTTATTCCTCATCAAAGAAGATACATCAGTTGGATCTTCATACATAGAATAAACTGAAACACTGCGATTTTGAAGTGTCTCTATTGTGGCCTTTTGTTGGAGCATGTAACAAATCTGCCTAAATGTGTATTCTCTTCTTGTTTAACCAAAAGGTAAAACAGGGACTTCGAATCAGGTTTGCATACAATTTGACCTGCAGATCTAGCAAGCAAATTGGATTTTCAGACACAAATGCTAACACTTGCCCATGATCAACCTATATCAAGTTTGTGCTATGTTGTTTGCAGCCATTATTTTTATGTGCATGTACTGTAGTATCCAGGTTTGACACTCAAAAAAGACTGTAATTTTCTGTCCTATCCTCATCACCACCATATTTGACTGTATTCCTGAAATATGTTAAAACAATATGTCTACTATTTTCCTGGGGTTTTGTGTTCTTTTAACTTCTCCCCGGGGGTAGTAGCCTGTTCAGTTGCCTGTTTGGAGGTCATCTAGTCCAGCCTCCTTGAAGTGGTACTACTGCCAACACTGAATCATTGTTTCGTCCACTCGGAGTTTTGAAAACCTCCAAAGATGGAGATATCACAGCCTGTCCAGACACTCTGTTCCAGAGATGCATTGGTTTTCCAGGGGAAGTGTTTTTTCCTAATGTCCACCCTGAAGCTTGCAAGCCACAGTTTGGCCACTGCCCCTTGTTACACTGCCTGGTGTTACTTAGCACCACTTGGCTCCATCGCCCTTGTAACCACCCTTCAAATAGTAGCAGATTTTGCGCAGATACCTCTCAGCCTTCCCTTTGCCAGACTAACCAAGTCCAGAACCACCAGCCTCTCTGTGTAGATCATATGGTCTATGTCCCACTGCCATGGCTGCTGTCTGCTGGATCCTCTGTAGTTTCTCCATTTTTGTCATGAACTGAGGGGGACAAACAATGGGCACAGTAGTCCAGCTGGGGCCTCACCAGTGCTGAGTGTATATATAAAAAGAATGTATGTGTACCCATATGTTGCTATGCTTTTACGTGACAGAAGACAAGATCAAAAAAGCACCTTCTTTTTAGAAAGAAGGTGGTGAATTTTGGACTTGCTTTGTAGCTGTAATGTAAGAATGTAAGATAATTACAAAGTATTAGAGTGGCTCCAGTAGCATTTGTCCTCTTCTCAAGGAGGTTTAGCTGAATTCTAGAAAACTCCGCTGTTCTAGAGTAGCCAAGATGGTGACCATGATTTGTCTCCCTAGTATATTTGTCAAACTTATAGTAACACTAAGCTGCTTGAAGGTAAGGACTGTAAATTCAGGAAGGGGAGAGACAGATCCTTCCTTGCTGCAAACAAACCAAACTCCATTGAGTTCAATGGCTGCCCAGTGATTTACTGTGTAAATAAAACGTATTACAAGGTTTGCTTTTAGAATTTGAGAACTCCCAGGAAAACAAGAAAACAAAATAATTTTTAATTAGTTTTTCAGAAAGTCCTATTGCATATGGCTTGCTAACATGCACAAATTAATGGTAGTAACAACAGAAATCAGAATGAAGCACCTTCAGGAAAGCATGAGTACAGGAGCTAATCCTGGAAAGGTACTAGTCTGTAAATATCCCAACATACAAAACGTGTTTTAACATTTGTATTTTCTTGTCTTCTCCTATGGTTCAAAGTTTGTATAGTGAAGAATTATAGTGATGGATGAGATAAAGGTATTTGACCTTACTGGGTACATTCCCTTCCCCTCTGGGCTTCTCATTCTGTCTTTAATATACAGTCCATTTATTACCTGGGCTTGAATTCTATTTATTAGAGAAACACCAAGGTTAGGTTAGTTCTGCCATTTGTAATATGGTAGATGCAACATTATTACACAGAATGAGATGACCAGGGAGACTGGGAAAAAAATTTTCCCCTCCCTTTCCTGCTCCCATCACACACGGTGCCATTAAATACAGAACCTTTCAGAAGAGATCATTGCTTGTTTGATGCAGTGGATGGAAATTCTCATTTCAATCAGGTAGTGAACCTTCAAAGGAAAGGATGATCAGGAGGAATGGGAGAGACCTTGATATATCAAAACAAGCCTTTAAATAATAAACACACTTCAAACCCAGGGCTTATCCTGCATATAAAGCATGAGAACTATAAGCAATTCAGTGTAAGAGATATTTATAAGGCTATTTTCTATGCAACACAAAACTGGCTACTTTTATACTCCTATATAAGGTATATTTTCATCATGAATCACAAATAAATAGTTTCTCTTCTCATGAATCCAAAAGAGGATTTGTAGTTTCAGTCCCATATTTTGGCACAGAAAATTGACACCTTTTTGCAACTGCCAGCATAATAATGGGTAGAAAGAATCCAGACATCATGAATCTTCCTCAATACACTTAACGGGTTTTGTCTGTCCTCTCTGTATCTCCAGCCCAGCTAGTTCAGAATGAAGAAATGCGAAGCATCCTAATATCCATTCTCTCTCTCTCTGTCTGGGTGAAAGTTTGCTTTTAGAGAAGTCAAGGAGAGACTTCCTGCTGACTTCAGAGTACTTTTGGACTGTGTCCAGTCCAACTGGGTTATCTTCTTGGACAATCTTTGGAGAATACAGATACAGATTCTCCTATGCACCACTTTAAGTAGAAAGCTGTTGACTGGCCAAGCAAAGTAAGATCTTGTTTCTTAATTTTCTTAAATTCCCATAGCTTCCTTTAAACTATATAAAACATGTACCACATGTGCCCAACTTGTGGTCCAGGACCTTTTAAAAAACATCTTACATGTAAGAAAAAATTGCTGCATGCCCCTTACATACATACAAAGTGAGTGTCAATAGGAAAGCAATAGCTGAAATGTGATGGTGAAACTATTATTATAAATCACAGCAAAATAGATCCTTAGTTAATGTTAAGTGGGCTTCAAATGCAGAATAGGTACAGCTTTGGAGGAGATTTAAAGGTTTATAAAGAGTGCATATGCCCCAAGCAAAGGTACTGGGTTGACCTGAGGAACTTCTCCCATGAAAGGAAGAAAATATATGTTGGATGTCAAGGCCAGCATTAATGGAAATGTGTAAGTGCAGGGCATAAATAGCTTCATGGATTATTCATGTGGAAAAAGAATAAAGGAGCATCAAGGATAGGCTTTGAAACTGAATATGGGAAGATTTTTGCTGTATGAAATGGAAAGAGGGGTCATAGACATGAGGTACCATGACAGAGGTGATTGATCCAAGCAGTGGACAGTTTTGCAGCACCATTCTCACTGGCCTGAAAGGGAGAGGAAAATGGGATTATCAAAACCCATACAGAAAAGGTTCCATTGGCAAGTTTCTATTGCTCCATTTTCCTGTTGGCTGTGGGTCAGTTTTTATTATCCATGAGAAGCAACGGCTATTGGATGCTCTCCAGGTTGATGCTTCTGTAATTTCAGTAGAGCAGTAAAAATAGAATGAAGAAAAGAAAAATTGATACAACTTGAAGGCTGGATATACAAAGCTGACAGAAAATGGGATATTCACACTGCCTAACTTTTAGGCTAGTAAGTCTAAGTCCCAGCTAGGAAATGAGGCTCTTGCAGGGTCAGCAGACCTCTCTAGTTTTTTTCAAATGATGATTCACAGAACCTGAGTCAGGTTCCTGTTTGTTTTGTCCTCTCAAGGAATCTTTAACTAGCTAATAAGTCTACTGGTCTTATAGTAGCAACCTAAGGAAGGTGATGTGAACTCTTTTCCCTATCTCTCTACAAGCCTCTATTTCATACAGCATCTATAGGTAAGTGGTTTTCACTCAGATCAGATGTTATTTATTGCATTTTCTCCTCCCTGAGTGTAGAATAAAAGAGAGGAATTTGTAGCATGCATTTTGTCTTATTAGATTAGTAGATTAGCTGCAGAAACAAGATTTATTGGGAGGTTCAGATGTATTGATTTGCCAGACTGCACAGAAAACCACACAGATTAATGTATGAACAACATACACTGAAGAGTGAAAATGGGCACAGAAGATATTTCCCTCCTGGCTATTTTTGGAGAATTATCTCTGTTCCTCCAGACAATATTCTATGGGATGCATCCTTCTCACAATGACATGAAGTGTTATACTGGCATAAGCTATTTCATCTTATTAGTCTAGCTCTACACCAAAGTAAATGAGAGAAGAAGTTGGACCTTTATTATCTTGAATGTTATTCATTAAAATTTAATGAATAATAACCCCCTGCCTCCCTCCCCTCCCCCCCCAATCACAATTACATGAAAGATCATAAGACAACCATCTTTCTCTCTTGTTTTTCTCCCACTAACTATTAAATTAGTTACACAGAGAAAAATTCTCCTGTAGGAAAGTCTGAGAAAGATAGTAACCTGGTGGCTAGGATCCTTTTTTTCTGGTGTGCAAACCCCATATTTGAATTCCTAGCATGCACAAAGCAAAACAACACTTCAGCAGGTGCTACTTCACCTTTAAAATGCTCAGATTTGTCCTGAGTGTGAGACAGGTCAATTTAAAAACAGCTGTTTGAGTTAAAGGGAATATTTGATGGACCCAAACGCTATTCAGACTTTTTTCTCCTGAAAAGACCTATAAATTATATAAAAATAGTGATGGTTTGGTTTTGACATGGCACTAGGAAAAGGAGTTGCTTGTTGTAATCCACACAAGTTTCTAAATTAAACCATATCTGAGTTGATCTAGCTTTCACCCCTAGAAGTCAGCTAAGAGCTGTAGAGCAAAGGCGATTTTCCTATAACATCACATTGTGGGACACATTACCAGATTTTTTGGAGAGGAAAAGACATGGGGAGACTCAGCTGAGCATTTTACTGCATGTGAGCTTTAAAAAAAAGAAGTGGATTTTCAGTACTGAAAGGAGAGCTGAGTGCTTTGGGCTTGCAAGACTTGGAAAAGCCCTTTTTATTAAAAAAAATAATCCCTTTTTATTGTATTGCAGAATCCCATCATCCCTCACAGTTTCCTACCTTGTCGTCTTTATAAGCGTTCCCACGGAATTACAACATTGAAAATAATGAACTGCTTTATTGAGGTTAGTACGATAATTTCACCAGACTGGTTACCAGTGTGCGGGTACTGAGTCCCAGGGTGGAGCAGACAGATCCAGTTCCATGGCCAGAGGGGAACTGGCTTGTAGGGCAACCCTCAGTGTGGCTCTCTGCAGCCATGTAGCACACTGGGAAGACTGGGAATACCAGAAAAAGGCAGGATTGCTGTCCCATGACATGCAGTTGGCTGCACGTTCAATAGACTAACTCAAGGGAAGAGGGTGTAGCTCCTTCAAGTGCTGTTGGCTGTACGGGTGGTACCCAAGCTGTTGGCAACGGTGTGTCACGTAGCTGTTTCAGGAGGCACTCAGGAATGGCGCATCCTTGCTGCCCCCTCACCTCCCCAAATGAGCCCTTGCCAGGTGACCTGGCTGCAGGTGATCCCTCATATTTGAACAGTGACAGATGGGAACTGGCTGCCGGAAGGATTCAGCTGCCTTCAGACCCACTCTCTGCTCGGGTGTGAGGGACTGCCAGGGACTTAACGTCCCTTCAGAGATACATGAACACTCCCACTGTTCATTAACAGCACAGATGGGAAAGCATCTTCTGCCTACCTATATTGCCTTAGGACAGAAGCCAGCAGCTCAGTCATGAATCACTGCTATCCAATGGATTTGCTGAATAATTCCAAGGAGTTCCCTTCCCACTGTGTCTACAAGGTCTTCTGCAGCTAGACCTGACAATGTTCTCTGGGCCACAGAATGGGATGGCTTGTCTCTTAAAAGGAGCGTTTGTGAGCTGAACACAGTGCTATGCGTGGAGCTGGCCCAAGTTCAGCCAGTTAAGCTCAGCGATGCTGAATGATGCCTGCCTGTGAAAAACAGCGTAGACGAGTCCCTTTTGATGCCAACTTAAAAAAACACTTCAGTGTTTGCAATTTCTCTACTATACCTTTTACTTTTGTCCCTATACCCATCTGAATGTATCATCCCATCATTTCTGCCAGTGTTCTACTCCACTACCCATCCCAAAACTGACCAGGAGCAATGTAAATCTGGTGGAGAGGAGAGGAGAGGAGAGGAGAGGAGAGGAGAGGAGAGGAGCTTTTCTCCTTTTCTTTTTTTATGGATCTGCATTCATTTTAAACACTTGTGTTTTCTCTCATTAATATTACTTGAAACTCAGAAGCCAGAACGCTCAACATTAATGCAGCAGCAAAAAACTCTCAAAACAAAACAAAAAAGTGAAGAATATTAGTTAGTTCAGGGAATAAGAAATATGACACCATTATTCTGAAGGTGTAAAAAACATACAAAAGAATAATGAATGCAAACCCACAGTTCTTCAGAACTAAAAAAAATGCTTGCTCTGCTAGCATCAGGCAACAAGACAGTCTTTGGTAAGATGCTTTGCAAAAGCTTATATTCAGAATATGTACAACACTCACACTGTGGTTTTGAATGTAAGATTAATATCAGCATTCCTTCTTTGGTGGAAGGCTTCCATTCGAAAATCAGACTGTTAGAGAAAAAATATGCAAATGGTAAGTGATTATTAAAAYGTAACTGATTATATAAGGCTACAACTGAATAGGAAGAAATTATAATTTAAAAACTTATTTTAAATCTCATTTCAGTATTTAAGATATTTGTTTCTTTGTACATTTCTCTCACGAAAAATGGTAAAAAGACACTTAATCTACTTTCTTGGGTTATCAGTGGACAAAGTTCCTTTTGCACTGTACCCACATCCCACATGAGCGCAGAAGCACAAAAGCTGTCCTATAAAATAAATTCTAAGTCCAGGAAACAGAAAATGAATTTTAGCAATTCTATTAAATAATTTTATTAATTAATCTTAAAACAACCCTGCATCAGAAAAGCAGGATCAGGCCCTTGGTTTTGGTATGCAGCAGACACAGCTTACACAACTTTGTCAACTGAGTTTGGTAATAATATTAATTGTTAAAGGTAATCTCTCCACTTATAAGTAGACAAATACTTCTCATTCAAATGCATAATAGTGCAGGTACAGGGCCAGGAGTAACTTTGATTTAAATTCCAGTGCCATGAAGAACATTTTCCAGAGTGATTTTAGTCTGTTCAGTGGACTAACGATTGTGTTGAAGCAAAATCTGCTTCCGCTTCCTTGATAAGAACAGTTTTGGTATTTTTCTCTAACTTTCCGACTAAAACATTTTAATGAAGCACACAATGTATCTGGTAATTTTCTACCAATGCACATCCATCACAAAGCTTTGCTCTGGGGCTTGTGCTTTCCTGCTCTGCTCTGCTCTGCTGCTCGTTATATTGCTGGAGTTCAGCAAATGTCTACTTGAGCAGATCAAAGCATAATCTTGGCTTTCGTTGCTTCTCTGTGGTTTCTGGTGCTTATGTTAATCCTACTTAAACTAAGTGGTCAGAGATTTGGGAGATTTGAAATACAAAATAGATTCTAACCTTGAGATGGATTAGGGTTGTCAGATGACACAGACCTGTCACGTAGGACTAACGTTATGAAAACAAGAGCTGAAAATACTGTTTTAGTGTAGCTGACAACAGCGATTTATCCTAAAAGAGACATGGATGTGTTTGATTAAAGCAGCTCCTTAGTGAATATGTAGCCTGAATGGCTTGCAAGGTTATTGATTATGTATCTTAAGTCAAAGATACAGCTTTTTCTCCAGGCAATTTGTTTTTTCATCCAGTAAACACAACAGTCTTCAGAACATGGATACAGTGTTTCACAAAAGCACTTTGTTTTGTATGATAAGGAGAGGATTAACTTGCATTATAATTACACATCTATGACTTTTTCTTCAGAAAGCCTGCTTGTCTTGCAAGTTATTTTCAAACAATAATGAAGCCTTGTAGCTAAAACTCATTTACCAGGATCCAATGGGGCAATCGCCTAAGCTTCACAAAGGGGAGATGACACTGGATTTGCTCTTGTTGACTCTTTCAGAGGACGGGGACACCTTGACAGTATAGGCTATGGGTCTAATTTATGGTTGAATTAATGGTCAGAGGGTGGTTTGTAGCCAGATGCTATCATGCAGCTGGCCAGCAGAGACCACACTCAGGAAAAAAGATTTGTGAATGTTTCAAAAATATTTCTAAGCTTATTTTTCTTTTAATTATCAAAATGTTTTTCAGTGGTTTTTTACATGGTTTTTTTGTAGTAACATCCCATTTTGACATGGAAGCATTTTCCATGACCAATAGTTACAAGGACCTGTTCTTTAGAGGAGAACTAAGTGGTTTGGCTTTATCCTCAACTAGTGGAAATCAGTATCCACCATTCACTTAACCCTTTGCTGGAAGGCTGGGCAGTTGTCACTTTCTTTGCAGTCCTCCTCAGAAATAATAAGGTATGTGACAGCTAAYGCAGTGATCCCCAGGTCCCTCCCTCCCCCAGTTTGTACTGCAGTGGCACCTATGAGCTTGCCAAACCACAGAAACACTGGACAGGAGACTGGTCACCCTCCCAAAGACCTTACAATAGGCATGAATTGGGATTGAATAGTTGCTCCTACAAACACATGTAACCCACCTCTAGCCTTGGATTCATGGGTTCAGAGAGGGGCAAGGGGGTGGGGAGGGTCTGGCCCTAAATCAGTTGTCTCAGCACACATTTGTTATCAGCCTGGAGAGCAGGCATTTGCCAAATTTTCCTTTTGCTTTTAAAAACGGCGTGAGGAACCACCAAGCTATRCTGGAGCAGCCAGCTTGTCCCTGCTCTTTTTTGGTGGACTGTGAAGTCAGTTCTTGGAAGACAGAACCATCATCTCTTTAAAGTACAGACATGTCCAAGTCCATGCGCCTCTGGTCAAGTTTGCAGTTTTCTATGACAGATGCACATTTTTGTCCAAGTTAGTTGTTTTCTGAGAAGCAGAATTCAAGCATAGCTGTTTCTTGATAGGAAAGAAAAGAAACCAATCCACAACTGACCTTTTGTACTAGAAGCATTATTATGGTGGAGAGTAAAATCCAGTCTATGCTTTTTTAATATGGCTTTCCCTTCAGGAACCAGATCTAATAAAATGTGACAAACCAATATCTGCAGAGGGGGTTCCCATCCTCCTTACTCTCTGCAGTTTTAACGAATGACATCTATACAGTCTTTTTCAGCCTTGCTGCTGCTGCATAGCTAGGTTTGGGAAGCAGAGGGGTAAAAATGTATCAAAGGAAAGAGCTACTTACATGAACCAAAAGTGCAAACTTCCTAGAATAGAGAATTTTTATGATGGAGTTGTCTCCAGTCTAGAGACAACAATTATTTATTATCATAAATAATCTCTATTCTAGGCAAAGGAACAACCTGGAGACAAGATGGGAACCCTGAACACACCCCAGTTCTGTATCTGCTGCAGCACGTTACCTTTCCCAAACGTGGGCATGAGGTCTTACAGCTCATGCTTTGGGACGGCAGTCGCTATCTGCCCACTTTCCACCTCTATGACCAAAGGTAGGGGGTGGAGCAGAGCTGGGGACCTCTGTGCCACATCACATCTACAGTGTGGGAGTGCAAGGGCTAAGGAGTCGCTTTCTGTGGATGGTGTGTACATCACTAGATTTGGCTAGGTTTGGTGGCTGAACAAAGAACTGGAAATGAAAAGACAAAGCAAATTATGGCAGAATACATGGGAAATTATTTTAAAATGTATTTGCAGGTATATTCTTACTCTCAAAATATACTTGGAGAATGAACTAGGTTAACATTTATTCTTTTTTTTAAGCTTTTGTCATCTCCTCCCCAGTATTCTTCATTGAAGCTCCTTTTTGGATGAATAAACAGTAACTTGGAAATATTTCACCTGCCGGTACTTATGCATCCTTAGCTCCTGGTACAAATCTGACTGATGAATCATTACCAAACCGTATCGGGTAAATGACAATGCTAAAAAGACAACTGCCTTTATTGATCCTACTGCTCTTCTTCTCCAGACTACAGGAACAAAAAGGATTTAAATCATGTTTACTAACACATTAATATCCTTTAAGCAGCTCTTATAGCCTCACGTAGACAAAGAAAATCATATTGGAAAAGATGTAATGTGGTCATGATCAATTAGGCAACAGATTTACACTTGTGGAGGTTCAGGACCAGACGCTTCCCAATTTAACATAACTCTCATAATTTCACAGAGAAGGGAACACAAGAGTAAGAAATATCAATATGGTGAAACAAATCAAATTTATTTTATAGTGACAAAACCCCTTTTATGTCAGCTAAGCTGACAATCATGGCAGTCAGAGATGCAGGACCAAACACCACGTTCCTCTGAAAATTTCGGCAAGCCATCGATACTTTCAGCCTTTATGTCTCCACTTTCCAGTGTAAATAATAACAGCTTTCAAATGTGACTGGACTAGTTAAATACTAATTTCTGTTCATACACTTGGAAACTAGACCAACAATTAAGGATGTTTTCCAGAGATCGCCTAAATGAGTGGAGATCCCTATTGGTCATCTGGAAGAAAAAATAATCCCATGTTACGAGTCAGACCTCATTAAGAATAAACACAATTTGAACTATACTTGTGAATCACATTCCCTTTCCCTAAATTAGGATATATCAGCAAGAAATTCTTGCAAAATTGATAATGCACTTTCAGATAATTTATTTACAACATGTCCTTCAACTAGCTTTGCTTACAGGGATTAATTACTAACTTACTTTGAGGCTGAAAAGCTTTGTAAAAGGTATTAATTGCTACAGCTAAAATTTTACTGTCTCTTATTCATGTGATATAGCATGTCTAATTTTAGTTCTTAGAATAGGAAAAAATTTTGTACTGTGATAGATACATGCAATCTGTAATTGAGGTTATATTCTAAAATATGCTTAATATAGGGCATACCTCCTTGCTTTAATTTGAGGGCAAGGCTTGCACTAATTTTAGCAGTGTAGGTTTAAGTCTTAGATGGAAATGGCGTTCCAGTGTGAAATTTCAAATGATGTTAGGTTTCAGGCTTTTTGAATTATCTGTGTAGCTTTTGTTTGATGTCTTTTTATAGATTTTTAAAGGGGAGTCTTTGAAATGTGCACATGGCTGAAATCTTTGTATCTGTCAGCTTTTTTGGTCATATGTTATCTTTTAGATCAGTTTGTTTTTTTTTTTTTTTTTAATGAGAGAGTCTACCAATCTTAGCAGAACAAAATAAAAGGGGAGTAAAATAAACCCCACAGACCACCTTATGCAGCAACCATCACCAAGTTTTGCATTTCATCCCACCTTCTTTGTTTCCTCATTTATGTATATGGAAACATGCAAGTGTTTCAGCTTTTAAACATTCAGCCATTACATGGGCCAACCTGTGGTATCTTATGGACCACCAGTAGTTTGTATTTTATATCTGATTACCTTCCCTTTGGAAATGTTGATAGAAATGGAACACAATGCAATGGACAGATGATACTGAAATCACATAGAGATTATAAGATCAAAGAAAAGTATCAGTGAGTATACTTCGGTAGCGGGTTAGATATTTCCTATCAACAAGAAGATACAATTTTGTTGCTACTTGTTAGTATTTATATCGTACAGACTGCCAAAGAACATGTTCTACAACTGCAGTTTAGACTCCCACTTGTAATATTAATCTTTCATTATCCTCTTTGAGAAACTTCCTTTCTTGTCACAATTGACTACTATGCCAGATGCAGAGAAATACTTAGTCTGCGAAGAGTTTTATGATTAAGAGATGTGGGTAGGTTTAAAATCCTAAAGGGAAGCCTTGTGTATTGTAGTGGGTGGATTATTGATCTGTGGAAATAATAAGATACAAAACCTTTGGACAAAGCAGTTAAACTAAGAACTGTTCAGCTAAACTTTAAATTGTTATTCCATACTATTGGAACCGTTTGGGAAAAAAAATCCCCTTCCATGAGGAACACCAAAATCAGAGTTCTTTTCATTCAGAAATGGGGAAAAAAACCCTCAGAAATGTTAAAATAACCTGTAAATAAAAATGGCAACATTTGTTTTTTGGGAAAAAAAAAAAAAAAAAAGATCCAGGGTTTCTTTATGTTATCAACATATTTTGTTGAAAATCATGTTTCAGTTCAAGTTTGTCAAGTTATTTTTATAATTGTATTATAACCTGAAAGCTGAAACAAAATTCTTTAACCTTAGCAGTTTTGGAACATATATATATATATATATATATATGGTGTTCAATATGTACAGCAGCTATAAAGAGAGAATAGGTATTCTTTTGGCCAATTCATATATATATAAAATAATATAATATATACGCTACATATAAAAATAAATATAAAGGTATTATTTTAACCGATTTATATTTTCTATATAAATACTTTTACCAATTCTATATAAATCGGTTAAAATAATACCTTTATATTTATTTTTATATATAGCATACATATTATAATATTATAGAGAAATAAATATATGAATTGGTCAAAAGAATACCTATTTTATATATATATGCCATACTATTGCCTTATTTTTGGACCTTATCCAACATAATAAGCATTTTTTTCATGTTCTCTTCTTGGTTTTTCAGCTCAGTGTTTTAATGGATACAAATTTGATATTAATAGCTCACAAATGATTAATGGATAATATTTCAAGATATAAATAACAAAGAAGCAATTAAAAAAGCCATGATAGATTGTCTTTTTCACAATCAAATAACTTTTGCTTTATGCACTATGCATTACCAATTTAAAAGGCTGTTGTACATTGGGAAAAAAATTGATATAAACTCATATATATCAGAAAAAAAGCAGCTGAAATAACACAATTGACCATGCAAAGACTATCTGAATGCATTTTAAAACACACAGAGGATTCCATAGAGAAGGGTTAATAAAGCTAATTTGATGATATGAACCTTACTGCCATTAGAATTAAGTCAATAAACAGATTGGAAGGCTGTTAGGCAAAATGTTGACTCTGAAGTTGTGAAGTGTCTGGATCCTCTTTGTACACCAGACACACATCCTTAAGGAAGCAGTGAAGGGCATTGCTGAAGGAATCAAATCACTCTCCCAGTTCTAAGCAATTCTTGGCTGTCTTACAGCAAGTCCAGATCTGCCTGGTAGTCATAGCCAATTGCTTTAGTTTGAAAGCAAGTAAGAGTAAGGCTCATAAAACTCTGACATCCTATGGAAGCTCTCAAAGTTGAAGTTAAAAGAAGGATTTAAGCAAATAAGCAATGTGTGCTTTTCCATACTGTTGAATTTGCTCAATACTGTAACAGTCAGTATTCCATATGACTTGTATATGGGGAATGGGGCAGTTAGTTACACGCAGTTTCCCGAATACTTTTATATAGCAAGAAAGTTTGACAGTGGTCAGATTTCTTTCAAAAGAGTTGCTATTACTCCTTGGGCCATGCACAGATAATGAGGGAGTCACCCATATAATTGCTAGAAATGTTGCACTGCCATAATATGAGCAGCGTGCTCCCACGGGCAGGCAAGYAGAACATGTTTTGGGCTCTGAACCTGAAAAAATGCCCAGTCATCCCTTCAGTGAGGTTTTTAATTTGTCTGATGGAAAGTACCTGAAAAGTGCTGGAAGGGCCAGAGACAGCAGCAGCAGAAGGCTTTCGGGAAGGGATTTACATGGCAAATGCAGATGAATGCAGGTCAGTGTATTTAAAGGCAAGAAGTTTCTTTTCTTTCTGAGGTGGTGTGCTTATCACCAGGAAACTAAGGTACCTTGCCTTCCCAAACTGCCCCCTTATTAGGAGGCCGTGTTACCTTGTTCAGAGGTACAAGTTAACACTCCACCGGGACCTTTAATGAAAACTGGCAGCAGCGGCTGTGCTGAAAACGCCGTCCGTCATGCTAAGCCACAGTTTCTTGGCAGGGCAGGGCCCAAAGGTGTGTCTGACCCTTTGGTCATCCAGGCAAGGACAGATGTACAACTCCCATCCTGCCGTGTCCCTTGGCATCCTTCCAGAGCAAACCAAGACGCGTGGGGGTTGCAATAGGGTGGACCCCACTGTGGTTCAAGTGTGGCCAAGGTGGGCATTCTGTTCAGGAGCAAAGACATGCTCGTGAGACACTTAGCCTAACTGGACACATCATTTCTTACCTGTTGGGTCTCACCCTAACCTGGGAGACGCCCCCCAAAGCAGAAACGGTTTGCACATTCTAGGTTTCTCCAGTGCTTTACACAGTGGGGCCCTAGAGCTCTGTGACTGCTAATAAAGAAATGCTATGTTCCTTTTAATCCTTTAGGGTTTTAGATGTGTTTTGTTGCTCTGCTTTCAAAAATGCAGCAACCTGCCACTTCTGTGGTGGATTGTACAGCTAAAAAGTCTTCCTAGGGTTAGACGAATGATCTTCTTCAAAGCAGTTTCCTCATCTTTTGATGAATGCTCTCACGAGAATAGATAAATATTGTACTATTTTATTTTCTTGACACAATCTTTGTTACATGAATGAGGCAGTAACTTTTAATGTCTTGTGCCTCCTGTGAATTATAGAAATCTGCTGTTAAGTTTCTGACCTTTTCAGCGGGCTGTGTTTCCAAGAGATGGCCATTCCACCCTATTTTCTCAGCTTCACTTAATTTGTGGGGAAGGGACAGGCATGTTCAAGTGCAAACAGTTTAAAGTACTTACTCTTTTGTGCTTACAGGATGATGTTTCACAAGTGATATTCAGCATTAACATCCTGATGCTTCAGCAGATGAGAAAACAGAAGATCAGGCAAGCAGAAGTGTATTCTCACAGCAACAATAGGACGCAGCACATACCTACTGTAGGTTTGTTATGGAGCTGAGACAGGTGATTCTGCATTTCTTCCTGGATGAAAACACAAATATATACAAATGCCTTCTTGCAGAAATACAACCAGTGGTTGCATTATACCTGAGTATCTTTAAATAGCAACAGCAACAACATAAATAATAACCAATACAAATTTAAGACCTAGTCCTTTGACTCCCTTACCCCAACCAGTGACACTACTTACTTAAAGGAGTAACTTCAAAAATAACTAGTGTTTTTCTCAAGGATCAGCCCCTTAATAACAATATTAATTGTTATTATTGTACAGATATATCAGGGCTACCATACAGGCCAAAATGTTTACCCAGATGTCATCTTTTACAAAGAAATCTGTGTGTGTGTATATATACATCTATGTATTATTTATCTATCCATAACAGAAAGACTTGGTACAATGGCACAGGGAAACCTAAACCAAATATGCCTGAATCTAAACAAGAACAAAGGGTGATGGATTTAGAAAAAAACTTTGTAGCAGGCTATTCATGTACGTTTATGTGTGTCCTGTTTGCATATTACTTGTATATATATTTCCAAATGAACAGACCAGTCCAAGAAACAAAAGCTGCTTGTGCCTTTAGCTGTCTTCTTCTCTAGCTTGATTCCAGAATTAATACTAAATTCTGCAAGAGACAAAATCATGGTAGAAATCTGACAAAAACAGTATATACAGAGACATTGCTCCAAATACAACTAACGGATTTGCTTCAATGGTACTTACTGCTTTATCTAATGCATCCACTTATATGGTTGCTGTAACTGTAGTTTCTGTGCCTTTTTATTTACTCTGTCAAAATACTCACAGCAATGAATTTTAGTTCACTGCAGTGTAATAGGCAAGAAGTTAAGAACATCTAAGCAAATCCAACTGCAGATGTGCATGCAATGGAAATTTCAAAGAAGTCCCCTTGTCAAATCCTGGTGCGGTTTATAGATGGCCATGCAACACCAACATTATCTTATCATTTTAGGCAGCTAACCACAAACTATAAATAAAGAATTAAAACAGAAGACATTCAGGATAATAGTCACGAAATTGAACTTTTGAACAATCCACGGATTTGCAGCATTTGCAAAAAACATTGATTGAATAATTGGGATTAATGAACATTGCTGTAGATGATGAATATTTTGCAAGCATAAAGAAGAAGGGCTTAATTTGGTGTAGTTCGTTCAGCTCTAAACCTGAATCACAATTATATATATACATATACATATATATATATGTAGGTGTATATATACACATATACATATATATACACATATATATACATATATACACACAATATATATATGTGTGTGTATATATATACACACAATTATATATATACAATATACTGTACGGTGATCCTCAGGAGCGAGCCTCATAGTTATATGTTAATATACACTGTCAAAGCTCTTCTCTAATGCTAAAAAGACTTTCCTGCCTATTGATCGTCATTAGGATAGGGACCAATGTTAACAATTAAAGTGCTATAAACCTGTTACTCTTCTGCTTGAAATAATTCAGTTTGTCATTAAACAGAAGTTCAGTTCACACTGAATATAAGATATGAGGTTCTGAGATTAAGAGGTGGTTCATATTCCTAAACACTAGAGTAAATAGTAGGTGGACTACCAGAAACCACAGCCTGTGTCTTACCCTCCTCAGTATGTGTTTGATAAGAGTTTGCACAGACAAGTCCATCTAACTCCTAATGCAAACTGCAGCACAGAAAAGTGTGCTCATCATTTTTAGTGCTAACTGTAGAGCTTAGCACTTGCAATCAGCCACTCACCCAAAAACAACCTCTGTGCTGCCTATTTATTTTTAGCCACTGCACAATTAACACTCCATTAAATATTACACCTGCAGTGCCTTTTCCTTTCAATCTGTTGCTGATTTTTCCAGTGTCTCTGCACCTTAAACAACTGTGCTCTGGAATGTCTTTTTCTCTTTTTTTTTTTCTTAATGATTTCAAGTTTTTGATAACAGTTACTGACAACAGTCTGAAGTTAAAGACTACTCTTTATTTTCAAAATATGCATGAAAGGAGTTCTCCAGCATGCATAATTACATAGCCAGTGTGCTAGAAAAGGACAAACATACAATGATATTTTGCCTGGTGTGTTTTCCCAGGCTCCAGATATCTATGGATTATGGATTTCTTGAGCTAGAATCTGTATTTGTGTACCCCTTCTGGATTTTTCTTCAATAAAATACATGTAATATTTTTTGGCACTGATTCTCAGTTTTCCACAGAAAATCTAAAGGATTAGCAATCTTCCCCTATGCTGCTACCTTTGTGTGGCTCTTCTGTGGTTAATCCTGTAGAGGTGGAGTATAGGGTTGTGGACAGAACTACCCCATTTACAGCTCAAGCACTTTATTTAGATAACCCACCACATACCCCGCTTTCTTAATCCCCTTTCATCCCTCTTCCTGGTCCCTGTCCTTTGAAGTATGATTTTTGATCATTTTTAAGCTGTCAGGCTTCTGACTTCAGCTGAGCTCCCCCCCGCACCTCTGCTCCCCCTTTCTCCGGGGATGTTCCTGCCGGGGATCCCACATARGGCAGATGGGCTTTCGCTTTGCTTGCGGAAAAGGCCGCTGTAGCATGTTCAGAGCAGCCTTGTGCTGGAACTGAACCTGCTCTGCTTGGACAGAGAGGCTCCCAGCACCCAGGCCTGGTTAGACCTGGGGTCCTCTTCCTAAAACTGTCAGAGATCTGAATCAGCAGTGATCTCCCATATCTCAGACAGCCTGAGCCTTGCACAAATGGGCTGGAGCAGACTTGCTTCAAGATGGCCAACATAGGAAACTAACTTCCTATCGGCCTGATTTAATAAGAGTTTAGATAAGATACTGTTTGATATCATCAGATCGATCTACGGCACTTCCTCTAGTCGATGGTGTCTGACAGATTTGAACCAGCTTCAGACAGGTTAATGATCTGCCCCGTTAGTGACTCCTCAGCCTTCTCATGGGGACCTGGTCCTTCTGAACATAACAGGTCTTGTTACAAACAACTAGAAAAGGGCATTTGGTCAGGAGGGAATTCAGCCAAGACAAGCAAGCGGTAGAGTTACAGGGAGCATGCCCATCACTGAAACATCCTGAATTCAGAATTGAATTCGCAGTCCCGCTGCGATGTGCACGCTGTCCTGCTTGCACTTGGAGCCGGCCAGGTGTAAATAGGCTCTGACCTGGAAGCGGTGTAAGCTGTGGTTAGTGCAGCACTGGACCTGGCTAATGAACCTGCCTGGGGCTGTCAGACTGGATGTGGATGTGGATGTGTTTGGCAGGCAGGGCGCAGGGGTAGCGCGTGCTCACATCAGCCTGCTGAAGCCCACGCAGACACACCTTGAGTAAAGTCCATCTGGAGGGGAAAACATATTGGCCGTTTATTTAAAGGTTGTTGAACCGAGCTCTGCGTCCACAGTGTTAGCTGCTAATATTATTTCCCCAGTCTACAGGTTTAGAAAAGACCTTTATGGGAAAATTTACTGTGCACACGCTTTAATTCCTTGTAAACCAAAAGCAAACAGTTTAATCCCTGCTGGCATTACTTGTGCTTTGTTTGTCAGAGGGAAACAGAGAGGCGTAATTAACTGTCATGTTCCGCATGGACAACTGGCTCACAGAGAAAAATAAATAAATAAGGGAGAAAGTGAAACTTAAGGCCTGGTGGTGCCCCCATAAACCATCCCAGACTGCAGCTTTTATTTTTAATTTGAATCATGGCTTATATTCACAAGGGCCTCCCAGCAGGGTCTCAAAAGAGAGAGGTCTTTCATTCCTGTCACCAACACTCTCTCCCTCCTTGCTTAAGTAACTTCAGTTTGAACCTTACAAATGACATTTGAATCTGATTGCAAATCACGATAATGAAACAAGGGAAACAAATCACACCTCTTCCATGAGTTTGCTAGAGCTTTTTTTCCTCGAACATCAAAATCTCCTATTTTCTACGCACCAGATGGCAATGTCTTCAGACAACTTCCAGTCTTAAAATGACAGAGCATTGTGCTGTTACATGCTCCCCTGATTTTAACCCCAAACAGTCACATTTTTGTTCAGATAATCAGAAAAGGATGTTTCAGTAGAGAAACAGCCAGATGACTGCCCTCGCATCTTTAAAGCTGGAGACTGTTACAACATACACTGCAGCCAGTCTGGGCYGCTGCTGGGAGAGGTGGCCAAGTTCTTGCCTCTGCACCAGACAACTATACATAAAGACAATAAATTTTTACTGTATTTATGTAAAAATGAGGAACGATTTATCATCTTTCAGGATTAGACTTGTATTCAGGCCTAATTATCAATTGTACAAATGAGTATTAAGAAACTGTCATGAATTTGGGTGTCTGTCAGACCAGAGAAAAGAAAAGGTATAGGAACAAGAGAAAAAGAAACTTTCATATTTCTGAACTTAATTCAGTGCATTATGAACATCACAGCAGGTTCCCCCTTGAGCAAGGTATGACTCACCTCTCTTGCCCACACCTACTGCCTCTCCCTTGCATGACATTAAATAAGGGTCTGCAAAAGTGCCTAGTTACTAACAGAAATTCAATTCATCATACAGAAGAAGATGAGTGAAAAGAAATATCAATCTTTTTAAGCTTTTGTGTTTCTTCTTCCAGCCCCCACCACCTCTCTTTCTGGCTCTTAATTTGGCTAGATTTGCATTCTAGGAGCTTTCAGAGAAGATAAATTGAATGAGGTGCCCACATCTGATTGGCATTCACAATACCAGTTTGAAAATTGCCACGAAAGACTTTGAAGAAATCAGAACATCTGATTCTGTTTTGTCACCTTGATTTCTTTTTTACTACCTTTTCCTCATGCTCCAGTGGAAGACTTTATCCTCCTGACTTCTGGATTGTCTTTCACCATCTCATGCTACTGTCTCTTCTGTTCTGGACTCCTGACCATGATTTTTAAATTTCTGGTTTTCTTTGTGTATATCAGTCTGCATCATATAACTGTCTATGACTGTTTACTACTATGTTATGCAACTTGTTCTGTTATTACCCCTGCTGTTAAACATGGCCACCTTATTTTTAGATGCCAATTTTTATCTCTCAGGTTGGAAGCTTGTCATATGTTGTTGAGAAGAGCTCTCTTTTTGGTAGCAGATGCAAGGTCTGCTGCCTGTCATGCAGAATAAATGGAAATTAGAGGCAGCTCTCTGTAGAGACAAGTGGAGACCTGAGTCTGATCTCCAAGGCCACCAATGGAGTACTGCAAATAGTGAGCATTTGATGGACATTAGGTAGAAGGAGATGTTAAGAAGAACAGGATACTCCAGAAAAACTCAGAGCAAACTACTTGTAGAGAAGAAATGATAGATGTGCTTATATAATCAGGAGATGAGAGATGTGTTCTTTGAAGCCCTATCACTAAGAATAACTTTAGAGTCCTTGATGAAGAAGACAAATAGCCTGGAGAAACTCTAATAGAGCAAACGGGAAAGCTGACAAGGTCTACAGAACATCTCAGAGAGGGCATATTTGGATGTATTTACTCCACAAAACATTTCCAAGGAAGGGGAAATCCTGTTTAACTTGTGTGTGTATAAAGTTTTAGTGATATCAAAACTAAAGCCAGATGGTAATGTGCTCGGATGGGATGAGCACTTACTTCCCTTTTCCATTATCCAAGTCACCAGTCAGTGAGCGCAGTGAGGCCGAGGGGAACAGCGTCACAGGCTATCCCTCTCGCCTTCCCTGAAACCATCAGAATTTCTCCCCTTCACACTCTCTCCAGTTCTCTGATGAAGATACACACGCACGTACAACCCCCGCCCCACACCCACACTTCCCCCCCTTCTTTTGCCATCAGAGATCTCTAAAAAGTCTTCTTTCCCATTCAGAGAGGGAGAGAATGTTCCCTTCCTGCAGAAGAACACACACGTGAAATAAATTACAAGAATGTGACTTCAGGAGTCATTAGAATCTTCAAAAGACCTCTCAATTACTTCTTTAGAGAAGAAAGCAAAGGGAATAGTGTGAAGAAAATAGGTGAATTAAAATGAGGAAATCAAAGAGAAACTGGGCTAGTGGAGTCCCTGTGGTCTTTCTTTACCTGTTTGTTATTACTTCTTAACAAGTGTATTTGAACCATTTCTGTCTATTGTAATTCTTCACCAATATTCCATGAGGATGTGAGAAACCATCCGTTTAGGCATGAAGAATATGTTTCATTTCATTTCCTTATTTACCACATTTGGAAGAGATTTATCACGATTAATCTCAAGAGGAAGAAAATTAATTAGATACCTTTGGTGTAAATCAGCTTTGCAGCTGATGAACTCAACAGTTTTGTCTGGCTAATTAGAAAGGCAAGTTTGCCACAACATGAATCCCCGTCTTTCAAATCTGTGTTTAAAAACATATTCCTCTTCGGGACTGAAAATTGAAGCATATGCTTAACTTTAAGCACTCAACTCTTGAAACGTGCTTCAGCACTGCTTAGAAGGATGATAGATTTAGGTACATTGAAGTGCCTTTCTGATGTCTAATTTTTTAATATTACAGTGGCCATCATTTATCCTCCACCCACATAAAGCTGTTATAGCCTCAAGGCCTGAGTCTTTCTACCCATAAAGTTTTTTTAATCCGACTTTTTGCAGTTTCTGAGGACATAGTTTGACAAGCATTGCTTGCACCAGAAGCCCCCATTCATGCAGACACAGCCTACATCCTTCCACTCCCTCCACCCTGAGACATCAGTTGCATCTCACGAGGTTCCCTGACTGCGTCCATCTTGAAAGTGATGCTGGCACTTTGAACCCGGTTTGGCTGCCAGGTGAGTGAAAGCAGTGTAAACACTGACAGCAAACTCACTGATGTCTGGCTTGAACTTGAATTAGTATTTCATACTGTTGGCTGATCTTAATGTACAGTTTGGTTTATGTACAGGAAAAAGTACCTACAGTCATGGATTATGCTTGCTTCTCATTTTGAATGAGGTCTAAAATGGTGTGAATCCCACACTTCAGTTGTGACAGATCCTCAGCAGGTGTTGAGACATAGAAGCCCATGAAATTATATGATATTTACACTGACTGGGGGTTTAATATGAATCCTCCTTAAGAAATAGCACTGGCACCTTTCTTGCCTGGTGCTTGGGAGGCTAGGGCTCCTCTCCAGACTAAAGGCAATTTTCATTAATTTTATATTATCCTGTAATGGGATGAAATATTGTGAACAATATAAGTAAAATTTTTTTCCCAGCTTCCATTTCATCCCCAAAAGGATATTTACCGCAGCAAATAATGTGACATACAGCTGGCTTGATCAAAACAAATCAGTTTTTGATATCAAGGTTACAAGCAAAATTCTTCGTTCCCTGTCTATAACCCACTTTCCAGGGAATTTCCTTTATTTACCCCTTGCCAAATAAAAAACTTTCTATGTTATGAAAAGGTTTTGCCCTTCTCCTCCTCTTCTCATCCAACCCCCGCCAGTTGGAACTGAAACTGCAGGGTAGGCCAGAATTGCTGCTTAACAGATTGACCAGTGTCCAACCTTTAACTGGAACAAAAACATTTACTAACAACTTGATTGTAGTAATTGTGCTTATAATTCCTTTGAACCAGTACACCATTCCAAAATGCAGAATCCCAATTTTAATTAAAAATTACTTAAACAATGTCTAAATTGGCCAGATAAACTGAATCCCTAATGTGAAGTGTTCTTTGTGGTTAATGAACCATTCCCCTGACAGTAAAAGCTTGGTACAAAATCACTGGTGTTCATAATGTGGTCCAATAATAACACTGTTCATTATTATTGTGATTATTTCTTGCTACAGTACAGCTTAAGGGGAAAGATGATTCATTAATAAATTCCCATTATTTTTTCCAATTCTGGTAATTATTGCCTTTCCATTTTGTACCAGCATGATGCCTAGATTCAAAGGTTAAGCAACCAGCCCTAAATATCAGATGGGCCTACTGCGCACCTCAGGGTATTGTATCCATGGAAATTTAAGAATGACACAGAGTTGTTCTATCAGTCTCTGAGGCTTCCTGCATGAAATATGGACTGAGTTTATGATATATTACATCAAAGCTGACGCTAGATCTTTGTAGTGTTCACTCCTGGGAGAATTAATATCGCAAAAGGCTTGAAAATAATATGGATAAATGAGAGCAAAGGGACACCTTTCTGTAGGGATATGCAGCTTTTATTATTATTGATAAAAATTGAAAGACATTGGGCTAACTATAAGTGTGATTTTAGCCACGCACAAGTATGTGTGTAAGCAGTAAAATATGTGATTAAAATAAATCTTCAAATCGCTTGTGGAGTAACTTGACTAGAGTATGAGGCCAGACTTCCCCATGCTCAATATATACAGTAGGAACCAGGATTGCTGAAAAGTTCATTGCATAGAAACCTCCTTTATTGCACTTTTGATCAACCTAATTTAAATGGACTTGATTACCAACCTGCCATAAAATCAGGGATCTTTTGGTATCTTTTGGATCTTTTGCTTTAAATAAATGCATACATAAAGTACCATGTCTTGCTGAGTCTTTACAATGCAATTTATCTTGCGGTGACAGGACAGCAGTGTGTGGTTTTGGACACTATTTCCAAAAGGATAAATCGGATCTCATCTACTACAGAAAAGATCAGAAATCAGGAAAGGATAGAGGAATACTGAGTTTTCAAGATGGATACCTGGATAGAGAACACAGGGTGAAAGACTGTTTTTTTTAGAACCTGTCATAAGCAAACATTAAAGTGGATGCATTACTGATGCAACTCTGTTTTCCACTTCTGCACTGGGTGCTAAATCACAACCAGATCTGGACACCTAAGCTCTCTCCTGAAGTCACCCTAACACTGGCTTGTGAGGCAAAGGACTGTAGTAATTCCCTCTCTACAGAAGAAGAACCCAAGCAGTAAGAGATTAACTGCCTAATGTGACACAAGAAATATGGGGCAGCACCAGAAGCTGAGCCTAGGACTCTAAACACTGAGCTTAACGCCTTAACCACCAGGCCTGTTTTCCTCAGAGACCTCTAAACTACACCAGCGTCCAAATGATGGGCTTTTTTTGGCATTTCTTACAGTAAAATCCCACAAAATGCTCTTCTAAAATTCCAGATGGGAAATTTTTTCATTCTTTTTTGTCTGAAATATCACAAAATCTTCTATCCCTTCATCAACTTTATGAACATCTGCCCCAGCAGTAGCTGCAGAATAAGTAAAATCCTTCTCCCAGCAGGCATAACAATGCAAGATATTTCCAATATTTTGCCTGTCCTCTCTCACTGTGACCAAGACAAAGAACTGAAACAAAATAGGCCTTATAAATGCTAGATGTCATTGTGATGTATTAGGGGGCAACTGCTTCCACTGGCAGCAGTACGTCTCCACACCTCTCTTTCCCACTGTGGTAGCAGGAGCACCTGTTCAGATATCTTTTTGGTCTTCTTTGGAGGGCTTATTGTAAGGACAAAGTCCGTCTGGATCCACCTGATCTGTCTGGCAGAGTCAGGACTCCATTACAGCTTCTCTGAAACATATTAACATGTTTTCAGTGTACCAAGACATAGCAGCAGTGTAATGCCAGTGTATTAAACTTCATTTGAGTCTGATTTTAATCCACAACTCATCTTGCCGTATTGAGACTTCAGGATTCAATTCTTTTCCTTATTTTGTTCAAAGTAAGTGTAATGTCATTGCCATTATAAGTGCAAAGCCCATGCATTGATCCTTTCCAGCTCCATTTAAGTTAATGGAAAACTTACTAGTAATTCTGTTTGGAATTCACTCAAACTCTGTAAAGAGAAATGAATTCTTCTCTATCTATGTTTTTTTTTTAAATGCTATAATATGTTCAGGGCAAAGGCACATGCTCATTTTTTCTGATCATGTACTCATTGCCTGTAAAACCCAAAGCTTATTGGTGGACCTTAATATAGATTCAACAATTCACAAATAAGTCTATAAAATGGCCTATGCATTCATCTTTGTTTGATGGTAAATGTTTATGCCGGTGGCATTGTAAATACAATTTCAGTGGGTAACTGAGAAACACATAGCATGCGTTAGAAAGAATAACTTATGACTTGTTATTTGAATACTAGTGTTAGGGCACAGTTTGGATAATTATGTCTAACAATTTCCTACAATTCAGTACAGTGTTTTTCTGCAATAGAGTCTCTTATCTCATAGGTGCCTGGAGGGAAAAGTTTTGGGGGGAGAACACTTGGGAGAAAGGCTTCTAGAAGCACGTTCTTGCAAGGAATGACATTTTGTCTTCTTTCCCAGCGTATATTTGAAATGTGCATAAAATTCAATAGTAGTATTGTTGTTAGTAGCAGCTTTAACAAAATAAAAGGTGATTTTGTTCTGCCAGTCAAATAATGCATTTTGCAAGGAATGGATTTTTATCCACACTGACATCTGAATACAACAAAGAAATCTGATTGAACTTCAGAGATGAAAAGCAGAAGCATGTGTATCCCTAGGGTCAGATAGGGAAAACAACGTGTAAAGTGTCAAGTGGGAGTAAAATGTGTAGGATATTCTGGTAATATCAATGACAAGAATGCAATAGGAGAAGCAGCAAATCTTTCTGGACAGTGCTGGAATTAAATATACTAGAGAAGAGCTATGATGTCTCCCAACTCTTCTTTAAAGGTTAATTTTGGAATTTGCCCACTGCTCTCTGCCAACCTGATGGGATGTACTGCTAAAATGCCTCCATTTCTTTCTGCCCTTAGGACATAGCAACCAACATGAATTAACTTCTTTGCTTGGCACATAAGAACCATGAAGGCTGTTGCACAGTAGAAGATTCTCCATAAACACTGGGAGTCTGACATGATGGTAAGACATCAACGGTTCTTTTTGACATGACTCTGTGAGAAGCTAAAGTATTTTTATACAGTGACACTTGCTTAGAGGAGTGTGCAAACACACACAAAGATCGCAAAGACTTTAGAACAAAAAAGAAATTCTATAGGAACCAGAGATGAACTGTAGCCATGAAATATGGGCTTCGCCCTGCTAAAATGATGCCACTACTTTCACCCTGTATCTCGATAAAGGAATTTGTCTCATATAATCCAAATGTAATGATAATTTAATCTAGGTGATGATGTTTCAGTCTCTTATTTGATATTTCACATTAAAACACTGATGGGGGAAGGAGAATTACTAGTATTTTTTTCACTGAAAAGCAGTGGAATGTTTGGGCACAGAAGAAAAAAAGTATATGAAAGATACTGCAAGAATGAACAAGATATGAGAAGGGACAGCTGAAACAGAAATCACAGCTATAGACTGTCACAGCACCAGACTGAATAAACAAATTTGGATTATTATTAACACTTTCAAAATGAAGCTTTTTAGAGGACCACAAAACTCATTCAGTTTCTTTTCTTTACCCTCATGCACTACTTTACTGCAGCCAAGTGCTGGCAAAGTCACAGCAGGACATTTGTACTTGTGACTAGAGCTGTTCCTTGCAGAAAAATGAAGTTTCAGTTGTCTGAGGCTATTGTGAATTCATGCTGAAGTATGGCTAAAAGTCTGAGTCAAAACACATTTAAATATGTTTGGTTTTAAATAGAAATTCATTTTGATATTTTCAAAATTAAATATTTTGAAATTCTATTTTGAAGCAATATTGTTTGAAAATCTGCTTGAATTCAAAATGATAAGAAGGAGAAGGAAGACAAGAACTAAAAAATATATAGAATTTTGAGGTGGACAAAGTAATTATGTTGATGAAATTATTATTTTAGTTTGATCAAGCATACGAAGTATTAGATGTCCCAGCAGTTTAAATTCTGACATGTTTAGTCCTGTTTTCTTAAACCATCTTCCCAGGCATGGCTATGTCAAAGTTGTGTATGCTTTTTACTAAGCAATTACATGTGAAGAGGGATTGCAATTAGAATGAGAAAATAAAAAAGAGCCAATCATGACTGCTTATGCTGATCTGCTCACAGACAGTCAATAGGAAATGGATCTTACATCTCTAGTCTTGAATAATTTACACTGTGCAATAGAAGTTTTACTTCAGAATATGCAAGTGCTCATGGTTCCAAAAAGCTATAACCCTAGGGGATTAAACCAACAAGAAAAGATGGAGGGAAAGAAGATTAAAAGTTAAGAGCACTTTGATTATTTCTTTGTGATCAGATGGAAATTGCCCTGTACTGAATGCATATGCTTTAATTGTAATGGTCTTTTGGAAATTTTAAAACTCCAGACTTTGTTTTATTTTTACCTCTGCTGTGGAGATGACATCATTTTATGGTACCTCTTCATTTCTGCTAAGGAGAGAGAAGAATTCTGTGGGATGCTACCTGGCTGGGGTCTCCCTCTAATGCAATGTGCTCGTTTAATTGTGATAAACAGTTCCTATTCAGTGACGTTCATCAGGAGAGCTTAGTTAAGTAAGGATCTTTCTACTCATTTTTTGGGTAGGTAAACCTTCAAAAGAAAGAAAGAAGTGAATAGCCTAAGGTCACTAGCACAATAATCATAGTCCTTTCCAGTCCATTTGACTGGACCACAGTATAGGAATTTTCAGGCTGAAGACTCAGCATATTTTCCTATATGCCCCTTCACCCTCAAGAGGACTTGAAGCTATATGGGTTGAAATTGATATCATAATGAGTAATATATACTGCAGAGAAGAAATCCATCATATAGTAGATGACGAAAAGCAGTCTTCCCATCTGTAACATCTTTGATGATCCTATTATCTTTGTATTTGCATAAATTGTATGATATGGACACCATTTTTCTTTGCCACAGTTATTTGTTATTGACTGTGATGAGCCTGTCCCTTGGTTAATGAGTTTCCATTTTGTGCAGTAAATGGAAAACCTTTGTTGTATCATAGAGAGTCTGTCTATGATCCAGAGCCTGGAGACTCAGAAAGCCTACCTCAGGTCCACTCTGAGAAATGTGACAGATAGATAGATAGCAAATATGCAAATATTGACAGTGATATAGGAAACAGAATTTTCAGTCTGTACAGCGACCTTACTCCCAAATACACCTGGTAGGTTATGGTATACACCGAGACTTCCCTGACAGTCTTCAGGCAATCAAGAAACCATCTAGAGAGAATGAAGGGTAGGGTAGAAGGAGACATATGAAGGGGATTATCTTTCAGTGGAAGTATGGAAACAGCCCATAAGATCCACAGATTGCTACTGCCCATACATGCTGAAGGACTGGTGGCTTCTAGGATGAGTAACGGGGTTCTGCGGTTTTTTTTATGTTTGCATCTCTGGACTCAATCTAAGCTGGCCCTGACTTGGAACTATTACAAAAACAGTGCTAGTATATGAAATTGGTTGTTTTCACCAGTTTTCTAGTGACCAGATATCCTTCATAATTGGCCTCACTACCATATCATGATGAGGAATAAGAGGGCAGAAAACCAGTAGATGTCCTCAACATATGCCTTTTCTGCTGGGCTGTTTGGGCAGGCAATAGCACTGCGGAGTGCCAAGTAGCTCTGTTGTCATAGCGTGTGGTGATGCAGCAACAGCAGTAGCTATGGATGTGAACTAATATAGTTATTTTGGGTCAGGAAAAAGACCTTGCTGTGATGAGGTTCACCTCCAGGAAGCCCATCTCTTGCAAAGCTTCCATGAAGTCTACATTGATCCAGGAACTGGTGCTATACAACGGGTTTATTAAGCGATAATATTCCAGTCATGCTCCAGGATGCAGGTACCAGAAACTTGTTCATCATTCTGTATGATGTAAGGATAAAAGTTAAATACCACTTTTTTGAGGAAGAGAAAACAAAATGTCTAAACTAACCAGAGGAGATGAGATGGGCATTTGTCTATTTCTGAAAAACTCACTGATCTCTAGATATTACTGGTCTCTCCAATTTAGAAATGAGTAACATATTTCATACCATCTTCAGGATGCAACTGATTGCACTAAATAACATGGTGCTTCCAAGACCTAACAAATCAACCTCTCTGTGTGTTAGTCTATTCAAATCCTGAAGAAAGGATTTCCAATATTGAGAGAAATGAGGGGATTTTCCCTTTCAGGGAAGAAAAGTAAGGACACAATCTGCAAGTGTGAAATGTGAAACAGAATAAAATTGAAAAGCAATAGAGGAAAGCAATCATCCTATGCAATTCTTTCATTTTAAGCATCAGTGAGCAATGAAGCTGATGAGAACATTCAGCTTGCATTTACCAAAAAGTACCATTCTAAGTTCTAGAGATATGTGCCAGTTACTGCGTGGGCCTCACCTGAGAGGGGCTTTTGCATAAGGACCATGAAAACTGGAAAAAGAAAGCATGACCTTTGGCACCACAAAATTTTATTGTAAGGAAGATGAATGTCTCCTGCCAAAAGGACAAAGCCAAAGTAATGAAACAAGGATTTGATTGACAGCATGTTGACTGACGAGAATATTACCCATGTCATGCTATAGGGTGCTCAGCTGTGGTCTCTTAAAGTGGGAAGCAAAGACGTTACAGACAGGTCCAGGAGTTTATGAACTCGAGGATGCAAAACTGATTTTTCATAGGACAACATCATCTAAACTAGAAAAGCCCTTAAGTCAAGAAATAATCTATTCAGTGACGAAAGAAATGACTTGAGCTTTAATAGAGAGGAGGGAAAACACCAAAGTCAGAGATTTTTTTTTTTTCCGCTTGTGAAGATTTACAAGCTGGGACTGAGCAGGGTTGTAGAGGCCAGTGGTCTGTGTAGATGTAATAGATGCATTCACTCACCTGTTCAGCCACAGACTTTCCTATTCCCAGCAATTAATTTCCTTTCTTTAGGACACTGGCTACTCTTAATTGTGGTTGCAAACATAGGATCCCAAAGGTAAATGGAATTCTTTGGGGGCAGGTCAAAAAAGTTCTTTTCTTTTCAGAGCCTTTTTCGATAATCTGGTTTTTGGGTTTTTTTAACTTTGATCTGCCATGCTCTCCAAATGTGGTGCCCTTGTTATTTTGATTCCTTCCTTGGTCTTCATCTCAAAAACAATCTGAAAAGACCTCATTCACAAACAAATTTTAGGGAAAAAAAAGACAGATTTCCCCCAAAGTTATTAATCTACAGCACTTGTTTTCACCTTGTGGTATGCAGAGTCCTATGGTTCTGCAGTCCACTTAGGAAAAGTCCCTAAAAAGGTAACTAAGAATTTTTTTTTTTTTTTTTTTGTGATGGTAAATTCAAGAAGATTGAAGATTGCTGGTCTACAGATATCACCCTGAAAATTGAAAAAGGGAATTAAGAGGAACCTGTCAGGGTTATAGTTGGTCTATGCATGATCTCTCAAATATATTAGAGGTCAGAATTGTTAACTCCAGGCCCACGTAAATAGGCACAGAAAAAGCAAGGCCAAGATGAGATCAATGCCACAGGAAGGACTGGAATAGCTAAAGGAAAAAGGTTTCATTTCATGACAACTTTGATGMTTCTAAATTGGTTTTTGCTGCTCTCTGTCCACTCTTCAGTGCATTCCCCAAAGGGTATCAGGTTGAAAACTCCATTTTCAGTTGGAAGTGGGCAGATCTTAAATTCAGGCGATTTTAGGTTTCCTCTCCTCTAAAGTGCCATCAGAACTGCTCTCTCCACTTTTTGGTTTTGAAAGCGTATTTCAGCAAAAATATATTTTGTTGAGACAAGCGCTCTGCACAGATTTTACTAGAGCTTAGGCACTGCTGTGTGGTGTGTTGCTAGACCTCATGAATGCAGCATGCAGGGCAAATGCCTTGGGTCTGCATTAGCCCAAGGGAACAGTAGCAGTTCCTTCACTGTGAAAAAGAGCATGTGCGTGATGAAGTAGAACAGTTGTCATTAGAGGTCTGTGTTTAGGTGAAAGCAGCCAAGGTCTGTGCCAAAGGCAGTTACATTGCCTTGCAAGCTTTTCCTTTCTGCGTGAAACTGTTAAGTGAATTACTTGTAATCACACACCACAGTTTGCAGTCCCAGAAGGGGGAATTTTCATCAAAAGCATTGATCCTTTCTTCCACAAAGAGCTTCAAAACCAGGTGGCTGTGCTTTCCAGTGCATGATGAAACATGAGATGTTACTCCAGCAAGCATCCGAGTGCGTCACACTTTACAGGATATTTCTGAACTTGTTGAAAAGTGCTGGATTTGGTAACTGTTTGCATGTAATTTTTCTTTCCTAAAACTGGTGTTCTGTCACTATTTAATGTCTCATTCCCTCATTAAAAACACTAAGCTGACCATCCTACGGATGGTCTAACTTTTGTGTTAGATTATGCCAGGCATAAGGGTGACATTATGTTGTCTGTGCTCCAGAGAGTTCCAAGGTTTAGGATTATAAAATCCAGAAGGAAGAAGAGAGAGAGAAAACAGTCTGATGAGCAGTAAGATGAAGTAACATTTAAGATATATCTTTTTTGGGGGGTCTAAACAGGCTGCATCCTTTGTTTATAAGCTGAATCTCTGCTGCGAAAGCTAGAGCGACTAAAAATACAGGATCTCATTTTTCCGATAAGGTTGCCCTTTCTTCTTTGTAACTGTGACTTTTTGACCAGGTCTTGTAAGATGGTAGGACTGTGGTGCCTCCTCTGTGGGATAAATCTTACCTCACTGAGATAACGAAAGGACAAGCTATTGAGTATACATTTGGACAAGGAGGGTTTTTGACTGTTCAAGAACGGAATGGGCAAGTGATTTAAACAGAAAAGTGCCAGAGGAGGCACATACTTGGATTTGGTTCACTGTTACAATCTTTTATTAAGTCTAATAGCTGAGACAAAGTCAAGTGATTAAGCCAGGAAAATACATACTCTCTAAAACAGTACCACATAAGAATGAATTAAGTGTCAAGTGTCATTCTGCAAGCCTACGACATACGCTTATAGACATTTTCTTGGCTATGATACGAAAGCTAAAACCACAGTGGTGACCTGAGGTGGCCCTGAAGTCTACAAACTAGATGCCTATAGTCTCACAACTGACTGGAACAAGAAGCTAAATTAATTATGAACTGCTGCTCCTAATCCAGCCAGAACATTGATCTGATCCATCTTTCTTTTTATTTTTCCTTTTCTTTTTTTTTTTTTTTTTCTATTTAGTCCTGATGTAAGGTTGTATTTTATAAGAAAATAATTATTTTTTTCTTTTCAAAGCTTCCTCTTGTATCAGGGTCCCACACTCTAACAGTAGCTGAGTAAAGACAGGGACAAGGTGTCCATCAGTTCTCTGTAACAAGTGAACATGTGATGTTTAAGTAAACCCACTGGACATTTGATGTCCTGTTCTACATTTCTCTTCTAGCTGTCACTGATTATAAATAGCTCTTTAACAAGAAGCAGCAGAAGAAAAAATTATACAAGACAGCTGGCTAATTCAGTCTCCACCTAGAAAGGTAACTGTCTATGTCATACACCCTACATGTGCTTCTCATTTTGAGATGTGTTTCAGAAGTAAATGAAATTCAAAAAATTAAAGGGAGACTATTTAGGGAAAAGCAAAGTTGGCAAGATCCAAATAAAAAGTCGTCCCTCTGCTCCCCTCCTTCACCCTCTGCCACTAATGAAGGTAGAGTCAACATAGCAAGAAATTGGCTTTCTGACCCTGCTCCTTTTGAAGTCAGTGACAAAATTCCCATTAATTGCTACAGAAGTAGGCTCAGATTTTTAATTTGCAGTGTCTGTTTCACACTGGAATGTATAAATTGTCACAGCAGCACACCTTTGTGCTGCCAAAATTCATTGAGATGCTTTGCGCTGTCATTCAGCAGAGTGGGTTGGGCTCATTTAAGCTTTGTTAACTGTTAGCTAAACACACAGACTGGCTGCTTTTCAAGTGCTAAATTTTAAGCCTTTCCCTCTTTTCTGCCTCTGCTCTGGTAAAATACAGGATGTTCTCTGGGCATTCTTGGCAAAACAAAAAAGATCTTTAAGCATATCCTGTATATTGATTGAGTCCTCAAATAATCAGAGGGAACGCCATTCACCCTTCCAATGTCATGTCTTTGCAGAGCTCAAGACCTTGTCTATACAGGTGTTGTATAAGTTTAAGTCACTCAAACCTAGATCAATCATGTTAAAGCAGTGCAAACTCTCCCATTAAAAGTGCATTTGAACAAGTTTAAATCTCCCTTAAACTGATTTAGCTTGTGGCCCTTTGTAAAATAAGGCGAACAATTAAAATAAGACATAAACTGGTTGAAGTACATCACGTTAAACTGGTGCAACTTTGCTTGCACAGGTAACACTTAAGAACAGAAATTTCAGGCACAAATAGGAACTTCTTTGAGAGACTGCAACTCGTGAATATAGCAGAAGATCCTAATTAATTTTGCATCTATGTATGCTGAGATATCTAAACTTTGTCTGAAGAGCAGGATACAATGGTGAACTGACCTGAACTCATACACAAAGTTTGGGGAAAGGGTAAACAGAGTTCGCTGAACATCTTCTTTACCTCAAATCCATTTCAAAAGGGAAGAAATATGTTCAAAGACAGATGGACTTGCAGTTAAGGCACTTGTCTGGGGTGTACTTCTATCCTTATCTCAGGTTTCTTTTACTAGGAATGCCATTTAGGCCCAGATGGAGAGTAGGGCCTTTGGGTGCTCAACTCTCTTTGGCCCCAGCAGTTTGATCCACAGCGCTTTCTGGATTCCCTGAAAGCCCAGGTGCTATGAGATGGGCTGCTGGGAGGAGAGGGGAGCTGGCTCAACTTCTGCCCCTCCCACAGCAATTTAAGACCTTGAATCAAAGCTGCTCTTGGGATGCTGCCATCTATGTCGGATTCATAGTACAGTCCAGCTAAAAAACCCACAAGCCTTGGGGAAAAAAAGAAGGGAAAGGCTTTTAGCTTGTGCTTAGGGTGCCTATGCTAGAAACATTTATAACTGGGAGAGAGCGCACTGGCTTTTGGCTCCGCTCTGAAGAGCGACAATTATTTTACATTAGACAGTCACAGGATAATGAAAAAAATCAACAGAAAATCCAGAGCACAAGGACTGAAATGCATATATCCCACTCTGAGCTGAAATCAACCAATGTTCAAAAACTGATTCATGTAGGATTAAGAGGTGAACTTTGAGTCCTGTCTTTTATACCAAAGTAGGTCTATAAAGAATGGGGGTGCCAAAGGCCAAAGATATGATGGGATTTATGAAGAAGAGGAACAGAAATGCAGCACAGGAAGCAGAGGTGATGTACACAATTATTTGTATCAGGTCCAACTCCAAACATTTCACATAACTGCACTTCACTGAGAGCCACTGAGACCGTGCTAAAGCACAGCACTTCCCAAGCAAGTTTTCTGACCCCTCAAGCAGTTGCTTGGACTAGCATCTTGGAAAAAATATCTCAGTTTATTTTGATGGGGAACATTTTCCCTCAGTCATAAATGTCTCAGTAATCCTTCGTGAATGGCTGAAGTTATTGAAACCTCCTGCACTGCAGTAATATATTCCTTCCTCTAACAGACAGACTTGTTTTCTGAAGGTTTATTGAAAAATGAAAGTCTTATATAAAATGTATTTCAGATCATTTAACTTTTCTATCTCCTTTTATAATCCAATGAATTTTATTCGTTTTAGTAATCTCCTTGTGAGCCTAAGTACTGTGGGGCTGAGATTAAAATACAGTGCATATGAATCTGGGTTCATAAAAGAAATTAAGTCTCTTCTTGCTTATAAGGTTGCAGTCACTTGATTCAGCCAATGCAGCTGAGAAATGGGATGCGAGTAAACTGCCTGCTAACTGATTTTTATTCTTCTGTGTCTACACAAATCAAGTTCAGATGGTTCAGCTACTGTCTAAATTAGGGCTGATAAAGCTGACACATCTCTCCAGGGAATCCTTTCTTGAGATATTAAACTTGCAGCCCATATCAGTATTTTTGTAGCACTATCAGCTGATGTGATCAGTGACAAAGATTAGCAGTGAGCTGATGTCCATGGCAATTTTTCCTTGCTCTGTTTCAGCAGAGATGGGTGCAGTAGTGTAAGTACAGATACAACTGACTGTAAATGTGCTGCCCTTGGCTGGCAGCAAAAAATGAATCCCCAAGTAAAGTCCCTGGTCCAAAACTGCTTCTCAAAGACCAGTTTCTTCATGTCCCATTGAATACATCTTTGTTCTTGTGGATGTCTCTTACTTTTGGGACCTAAAAGTGGCTGTTATGACATTTATTCCTATGGATATAGGAATCGATAACTGTAAAGTGTTTGACCACTTAAAATCATATGGCAGTAAGGAAATCGGTCAAAGCTGTTACAGAGAAAGAGAAATACATGGAGAACTTCATAGCATTACATGAAGAGAAACATTGCCTGGATCATCACAAATCAGAGTATGACATAACCAGGTAAGGTGAAGGAATGCATGACCTCATACAGTGAGATTTACCTGCCACTGTCAAGTTTTCACGACAACTCATAAGTATGAACCAAACTATTCAAGAATTGAGTTTCTGCTTGTCTTTCTGTTGAGAAACCTTCCCAAATTTCATTTCCTTTAGGTCATAACTGAAATATTCATTAGTGTGTAATGTAGACTTGTGGGACTTCTAGCAAATGCACAATAGATATGGATTCAGGATGGTATAATTACAGTTCTCCATTATACATGGTGAGCAGAGCAAGTTCAAGATTAGTTTTTCTTGCTGTATTATACCATTTGAAAGAAAATGTCAGACACATCATGCTAAAATAGGATAATATTCTTCCTACACAAGCACAGACAGTACACTAATGAGCTGACTCTTCTGTCAAACTTGGAACATGCAGGAGTTGACCGGAGAGCACGTCAAGGAAGCTTCTGTAGTACATAATTTAACTAGTAAATAATAGGAAAAGTAGGTCAATTAGTGCTTACCACTTTCCCAAAACAGTGAATTTTCACTGAAAAGGATTGGCTAAATGGCATAAAAAAAGTTGTGCTAAAATTTGGAACTTGCAAATTAGTAGAACATCATCAGAAAATCCTTTGCTAGGCAATTAGATAAGTTGGACAAATACACTGAAGCATGCTCAATTGATGAGAGAGAAACTTTTCAGATAGTTTTGGAAACAATAATAGAGCCAAAATCAAGAGTCAGGAATATCTCATAAGAGGTGAATAACCACTCACTTTTCCCTCTCCCCATCAGAAAATCTGATGTGTAATACACAAACACTGATGGCTCACTATTCATCCTCTAATGTCTTTTTGCTGACTAGAGGATATACTTATCAGGTGGCTGACTGTCTCACAAGGGTAATGCTTAATGACAAAGCTTGGACTCCATTCTTAACTTCAGCATAGTCTGATGATGGTCAGACGTAGAGTTGCCAATGAAGTACTGGGACTAGAACTGTCTACACGAAATGCCCATTGCATCTCCTGGCTAAGCTAGATTTATTGTCTTCAGTCCAGGTGTAAAAAAAGAGGTGAGGGGCATTTTCATGTTTGTTGTCCTTGGGGATTATACCACAGAGGAAACAGTGGTTCTTTGTCCACAACGCTCAAGATTAACAGTCTCTGCAGTGCTGGCAACATCCCAAACACCTGGCATTTGCCTTGTATCCTGACTTGGCTCTGTGTGGCACCCTAATGCTCCTGAGTCAATAAATATTAATTAATATTCAAGCTATGTCAGTACAAGGCCATACCAGAGTCTGCAAGCCTAGTATTTAAGTAAGGGCGGTCATTTAGTAGTTCTAAATATGTTGATTTGAGGCAGTCTGGAGACCACTGTGTCTCACTCTGAGGCATGATGTAGCTAAACCCTGAGATACACGTAAAGTGGGACCCAAGAAAAATTTACAATTACATTGCAAGAGATGATGGAAGGTTCCTCTTTCTCTGGAATGAAACCCCAATAGTGATGCAAATAAGCATGGGAAACATTTACAACACTGGGCAGTGATTTATCACCTAGTTTTCATTCATTGTCCAAAATGTAAGTCTAAGTTTGTACAAAAAAAGGCACATGAAATGATCATAGGCCCTGACACTGATGATGCTATAATTAATTGTTAACCTCACCTTTCAACTGAATGAACTCCTCTGATAAATTAAGATTAGGGCCACCTCAAAACAACGTTTGTTCATTCCTCATCCTGCAACTAAGCCACTCATTTCTGCTGTTGGTTCACACCCTAGGTTCAGCCAGCCTATTCTGAAGGTATTTATTCCTTTTCATGCTGTCCAAGTCAGAGCATAACTGTAATAATGAGAACTCCTTTGCAGCAAACAGAACATTTAGTAAAAACTTTGTGTGTCAAATAATTGGGTTCACCAAGTGTGAAGTTAGGTCAGGAGAAATGAAACGTGAAGATCTTGCTTTCACTACAACAAAAATAATTCCTGTTATTGTAATGGTACTTCTAGACTTTTATCCAGAGACAAGTCACAAATTCAGGATGCCAAATAGGATGCGGCTGAGCAACTTGGTCTTCATTTTCCTTGGGATGGGAAAAAAATAAAAGAAACCATACACATTGCAATTTATGGAGCAATAAATGGACTGAATAGCGGAATAAACATCAGTAGAGAACATAAAGATGCCATGAAACATTTCCACCAAAATGGTTGAAGTCTCGCTTCCCTGACAAATCCACCAAGAGACATTTTCATTCCTCTCTATTTTTGTAAAACTAAGGATAGTCTGAACAAAGGGAAAAAAGATCATTAAGAGATTAAAAACAAAAGAAGTTTTAACTTTGCACATCACATGTCTTTCAGTGATGCTATTAGGGAAATTAATGAAACCCATTTTCTTTACTCTGGGGCTCTGGAAAAGTCATTAGATTGGAATGAATATATAACACTACATCAATCTAATTTCAAGAGAGGRAATCGGCAAACCAATGAGCAGATGCAGCTTCAAAAAATTCACCTTAATGGCAGTAATGTAAGTTTCATGAGTTACAGTAGAAAGCAAATTAAAAACAACACAAAGAGACAATGATTCAATGGAGCACAAACACAACAATTAAGTTCCTTTTTCTATTCAGCATCATCTTGACAATTAACAATGCCACTTTACTAATCTCAGGATTTGGCTCGTCCTATTTATCTGAATGATACCCTCCCAGCACACCCTTCCTCAGACACAGATTGAAAGCATGTTCCCTTAAATAGCTATGCATTCGGTGACTTTGAAATTTCACTAAGGAGACAACTTTGCAGACTATTCATTTGGGGGAAGGGAAAAAGGATTTTATTGTAGGGTTTTAAAATGTAATTACTTTAAAATTATAACTACTTTTGAACATTTATTTGAAATCTTAGTATACACTGTTCCTCTTTTTAAGTGATGCATTTTTGTTCTTTTAATTATTTTTTATTGCTAGTTATTTGCTTTATTTTAAGAGTCACTCTGAAACCAAATTAAAAATAAAACTGATGTGTTAGTACAAAAAACAGAAAAATATTACAGGCCTCTGTGAAACCAAGAAAATAAGAGAAACTGAAGGTAAAGAACATGCAAAGATGACTGCAACATTAATAACTAAAGCTCCTGCTTCTTTCTGCAGTTTCACAGACAAAGATCCTTGCTGATTTTTAGCGGTTTTACACACCTCCTGCCTACACTGACACTTGACAGAAGCTCAGATCCTTCCTAGAGATGTTGCCTGTGGAGTAATATTGCATGATGAAGAAAATGCTCCAGAATTCCCATGTACACCAGTGGGACCTAGTACTCACTGGCTATAATGGTCACTTGACATTGCCTTTTGCAGGTAGCTGCAAGCACATACTACCTGGGCTGCAAAGGAGGTTATATGAACCCATAAACAGTGTAGTCAGTACTACCTCAACTCTGTGCTCAAAGTAGTAATACGCTTTGCGCAGCCTTTTCGCTTAGCCTTTGGAGCTGGCTTTTGACCTGGTGGCCAAGTAAAGCAAAGCCAAAGCCATGTTCCCCTTGTGCAACCATAGCCTTACAGACAGGGTTTTCAGACCAAGGTCTAGCACAGCATCTTTCCTTGCTAACCTCTACTTCCTTTGGAAGAACAAAATTAACTAAACTCCAGTTTCTCGAAGTCAGATTTTGCCCTTTGATTCAAAATCTTAGAGAGGTAAACTCTTAGCTCTACAATTAAAACTCCTTAGTGTCCTTGATAGGAGTCAAATAGGCAATTCCCATATGAGCGACATGTTAATACTAATGTTTAATTCTTTGTGTGCATATCTGCACAGAAGTAGAAACATTCTTGATTCCTTTCTTGCTCTGTTTATCACAGTTCATCTCATATTATTTCTCTTCTTTGTAATTTAGAATGGTCCATCTTCTAATGAGGAGTCAAATACAGTATGTCTGAAGCAACCAAGCACTCACTATGAATATCAAACACCAACTCAATGGTTCACTGAAATCTGCTGCTTGGAAATCTTCCTTGCAAAAAATGACTTTTGCTGCTAGTGAGCAGCAGTGAATAATCTCCAGTGCGAAGGACACAGGCAAACTGCTGATGTCATATTAACAGTAACAGACACCAAGATCACTTGGCAGCTGGTTAACCTTAGGCGGGATGCTTGGATCTTCAGAATATGTGTAAAGGAGCAGAAAGCTCGCATACTGGTCAAAGTAATCACTGGTGCACTGTAACTAATACTGTCTAACAAGTGCCCTTGTTGAAAATAAAAGACTCTGTGACCCAGCACCTCTCCAACAAAAATGATATTCCCAACAATCCTCATCAATCTCCACTTAAGATTTAGTGTGACAAATGACTGACTTGCCATAAGAAACAGGCTTGGAAACAGTGTGTGTTGCATCTTCCCTTGAAAATACTGTATTTTGCAGAGTGGTAACTGTCACTCCACTAAATTTAATGAATGCCAAGTATACAGACGAGATTTACAAGCCTATTGCTTTATTGCTACTGCAACAATGTTTTTGTAATCAACAAAACAATACTGTAAATGTATTTCATACTTTTCCTGGCAGAAAGTTTTATAACATTTTATAAATGTCAAGAAAGGTGGGGGAAAAACCTGGAGGAAGGCTGGTCTATTTATTTATTTTTGTCTCTTGACAGCTGCATTCAAGAGACCAGGATGATATTTGTGAATAAATGGCATGACTTCAGAAACTAATAAATTCCTCTGAGAGGAGGAATTGAAGAGGGTTGAGCAATTTGGTGCTAAAGAGGAGTTATTGTAATTGTGAAACAAAAAAAACAGCTTCTGGGCTGTGCTTTAGCACATAGACTGGGGAGCTAAAAAGTTTATGTTTTTAATAAAGTCTTTCTGAAGCAGCTTAGGTGGGTGCTTGAAGCAGATTCTGACTTACACAGTGGTGCTCACTTACTCTTTCTCCAGCAGAAGTTTGTCTGGAAGGACAGCGGTAGTTACTGTCACCAGTGAAATGAAGAAAGTGCAGAGTCGCGGTAGTAATTACTTGCTCGACAAGGCACTGACAAAGACTCCCTGCCAGCAGCAAGCAGGGTGCACTGGAAGAATTCTGACTCACCGAGGTGCCTTTGCCGTGGTTCTGCAGTCGTCAATACTGAACGTCCCGGATCCACCAGCACAGCATTTTAAATTTCATTCAAGCATACATGTCTTACTGCCCTTCTGCTAAGTTTAGGGTGTGGTTCCACATTACAGTTTCACCGATGCTACTGCAGTCCTGTGCATTCTCCCCCCACCCTTCTTTGTGCTGGAAATAGTGGTCCTACACTGATGTCACACCTGGCAGTGGGAGTGAGCTGCTGACAGGAGATGGAGGAGCAGAACTACTCTTTTAGCAGAAGCCTCTTGGTACTATGAGGTCACTGTAATGTGAAACTGGATCCTTAGCCAGAATACCAGCCTTTGGGATTATGCTCCTGCTCTAGCAATTAGAGTGCTGCAGGCAGGCAGAATCTGATGCAGTGTGAAGCCTGATGCAACAAGTTCACCCATCTGAGTATTTTTAAACAAACTCGAACTAGCAGTGTAGCTGATATCAGTTCACATACCTGTAACGTTTCTGAAGTTGTGTTAGGAGATCGAAAATTGAATTTACTGTATCATCGAACCGCAGCCTTAGGCACGATGCCTCTTGAGACTGCTTATCAGCTGGTGGACCTTATGCATATCCCATTGCCCAAGGCAGAGACTCAAATCCTCTGGATTATTAGAAGAGAAAGAAATAACACAAGCAGAAATGTTTCACATTTAGGTAGCAGAAAGCTTTCTGAAACAACCACTGCTCTTAGTATTAATCTATTCTTAGCATCAGTCTCCACATACTAGCTACTGATGGACATATCCCTAACTATAAACARCTACACTAATGCAGCTCTGAGACACCACAGTAACTAATTAACACCTTTACTCTGCCCTTTTACAATAGAGGCATTATTGTTGCTGCTTAGGTCTAAAAGAGACTCAATTTTGAGAAAAGTTTGTTATTCCAGTGTACTTAAGTATTGCTTTGTTTCGGCTTCTAAAATAACTGTTCTTTGTCCTGTACAGTAGAGTCAATTCCTTCTTTTATTTTTTTAATGTGGCAAAATACCTGGTTTATTATTACTTCAGTTTGCCTCCAGATTTAAAGGTGGGCTCTCAACCATGATACATATTCCTTGCCTTTCCTTTAACTCTTGATCTGCTTGATTTCAGCTGCAGCTTATCCCAACACTGAATATTTCTGTTTGAAAGGTTGAAGAGTTTTTCTTGAGCAAGTTTGTCATAAATTTGCTACTTACCTAAGCCCATTTAAAGCCAACAAAAAGTACGTATTCACCCAGAAAGGTGCAGAATTTCTTTGATGCTTTGAAAGCATGTTTTATTCAGACATACAATCTAGGCAGGACTTTGCTTAAGCTTCTTTCATTGTGGACCAATTTTCTCTGGATTAGCTACTCATAAGAAGTACAAACACTGGCAGTTACCACAGAACAGGTGGCAACTTTCTATGTGGCCACATCACTCTTACTTTTTTGACGGATGTGTGACTCTCATCCATTTTTCTGACAGACATCCATTTATTCATCAATTTATCTGTCACTGCCCATGATTGCAAGCACGTATCTTACCAAAGCACTGGATATAACATGCCTTAAGAAGCCCTTCTATTCCTCTCACTGTTCTGTATTTTAATGGTATGAACACCAGAGGACCTGAGCAAATACCTGTCTGAATAGCTTCCACTCTTCTTGCATTGCTGTAGAAATACCTTGGAAGGAAGTTTCATACTGGTAAAAAGCAATTCAGGGCCTAAGATTTGGTCTTTATGGTTTGGATCTTAGATTCTGCTTTCAGTAACGAAAGTTATCCCAAATTTTGAGATGGCCTGCAGAAATGGTGTGCTAAGTTGGGCCATTTCTTTGGCTACAGATTTTTCTTCACTGACTCTTACCCATCTTCTTGGGATTTCTGGGAAAAAGCAACAAACTACTGATAACTGGTAATTAAAGTTACTTAATTTGAACATTTGAACACATGACAGAAGGAAACTTGAATGCTTTCACTTTGTTAGCCTACAATTTAGTGTTTAAGGATAGAGTGGCGTGTGTTTGTAGAAAAGCAGATCTTGCAGCTCAAAAGATAAATCCTACTGGGTTTTTTTTCCCCTGAAGATGCTCTTGTTCAGCACTGTGGTGAAAAGCCTTCCCAATACTGAGAATGAAGCCTAGCAGGGAAGGGGCAATGTACCTTTCTCCTTGCTTTGCACACTTCCAGGAACCCTCTGAACTTTAAAACCTTTCTGTGCCTGCACATCAAAGTTGGTTTGCATTTTCCACGTGTGTTGCCTTGTTATAATCTGTATCCCTTCCTTTACCTTGCAGTGAGCTCTCAGCCACATGAAGTCATGTTTGAAAACCTGTGAGAAAAAAGAGGAAAAAAAAAAGGAGTAAGGTTTATGTATTTAAAAGAGAACTGCTGTTGTTATCTCTTTAGGCCAAAATAACAATGTTAATACCTGAGATCCCAAGAGTAGCTAACTGACCTGAAATTGCCAGCCTTATTCACATGTTCAATCACACACAGCCTCATTTTCTTCACTTCTGGAGTAGGTACTACTCAGTATGCAGAAGCATGAAGCAGCATAACACAGTATGAATAGACATGGGCTCAGACTCTGCTGTTTGTACTCATGATGTACTAGAGCTGTGTGAAAAATGGATTTCTTTGTTTGTCAGCCAACAAAGTAAACAGATGGGAAAAAAACTGGGGACTGAATAAATATTCAATTCCAGGCATTTAATTTTTTTTTGGTCTACATTTTATTTATTTTTAAAAGGAAAATTTGTCTGAAGACACAATTCAGAAAGAAACACATCAAAGTATTCTGGGTGGAAAAAGACAAAAGGAAAGGGCTTTCTTCCTTTGTGAACTCAGTTTTCTCAGGCAGTCTGTTTGTTGAAATTGGTTTTAATTCATGAGTTGAGTTAAACTGCAATTATCCTGTGATTTTTGGTGCCTTACTGTTCCTCAGCCTTTGCATTGCTAAGAACCTTGCCTCTGCACTCTTGCAACCTGCCTTTCCCAGAGGCTCTCTCGCTGCCCTGAGCTGCCCTCCTATTGCTGCCTGTGGGGCTGGGACCCGGCAGATGTCCCCTGACCTCCCCAGGCCTGAGCTTTTGGCCACCCCGGGGCAGCCAGTGGGGCACCTGCCCCAGGCAGAGCAAATCAGCCAGAGGCACCTGCCCCAGCAGCCATGTGCTGCAACAGGAGCCGAGTGCATCCCCAGCCCTTTCTGGTTTAATTTTTCCTTAAAAGTAACTCTCACTGTTACAGTCAAGGATGTGTGCCACCAGCCRCGGACCCTGCTAGTAACCCTCTCAGCACCCTTTCTGCTACACTGTGTTTCTGAAACCTTGTGATCTACCTATTGCTGCAGCCTAAAGTCCCTTTTACCCAGAGTCTAAGTGCTTCTACATGTGATGGGTGTGTGTGGGGAAATATTTGCTTCAAATGTAGCATTATTTACCTTTTGAAAAAACAAAGAAATGAACAAGGACCTTCTCATCTCCAACCCACATAACTTTTACCTTTTGGGCTCATACAGTTTGTTCAAAACGATTTTACAAGCTTCCTTAAAAGCAACTTAGCTCATTTTGCAAAATACTAAATAATAAACCATAAAGAAAGATTAAAAATAGAATCAAAGATTTGGGGCAAAGAAAGAAGGCTGCCCTGACAACACCAGCAATGAATATAGGTGAATAGGTCTTGGGCCACTGTCATCCTCCCTCCTAGCTTTATTTCACAGCTCAGTGCACTACATCTTCTCATCTCACTGGTGTGAGGTGGCCATTTAACGGTCATTTGAAACACAGTGTGCAGTTCTGAATATATCACAATTAACAAAACACCTGCTCTAAACAACTGTGCTAATCTGCTAGACACATCCAATGAGCATTTTATATAATCCTTAATAGCTCTTGTGTTTTTAGCTGGCAGTATGTAGTCTGCTGATTGTAAATTTGTCTTTGCTGGACAATATAAGAGACAATGAGTTGCTGTTTACCTTGAAAGCAATCTGCTTACAACTCCTGCCATCACCATGGTCGATGGGCTGCTAGGGATTCAGGTGTGTATTTTGGGGTGAAGGGAGGAACCATCTTAAGCTTAGGAAAGAAACATTTGCCATTTGACTGGTCAGTTGTAAAACATAACCTGTACTAATTGGTACACTAACATCATTCAACAAGCAGTATTTTCCACTGAGAAAAGATACTGGGTCCTGAAGGATTCTGATATGTGAAAGACATTGCAAGAATCAACAATGAAATAAATAACCAGAAATGGCAAGTGGAGTCATTGTGGAAGGGCTATTACCTCGTCTTGCACGCTGTTTCTAATCCTCTGCAATATTTGACCCAGTTTGCAAAACCATGTAAGAGGTACCTTGTAACTTCTTCTCCAGTGCTGGTTTTTGTAGCTTTCTYGGAGCCAATGGAAAAGAATGAGAGCTATGGTTTTCTACGAATGAGATGTTACGCACTGTCCTGATGAGCACTTTGYACTTCTTGACTTCCTTTCTCATAACTTTGTATCTCATAGCGTTAACAGAACAGGTTTAAYCTACTCATGTTTATCTGTTTTGTTACTTGCAGGCTTGCTTTATCTGTGTCATCCCTCTGAATTGAAACATTGAGTTGATGTTCCTTGTTACCTCAGATAAAATCTTCATTATTGCAAAATGCATTTCATTCTGCAGCCTTAAAAATTCATAGCTGGCTACATGCATAAGCACGTAAACACCAGACACCACTCCTGCTGCTACTTCATAAGGCTTCATTGCACCGAGGAGCAAATACAGGCACAGCTGATGACACAGGATCACAGGGCTCTCTTAGGACTTCCTCCAGCCACCTGCTTCTTGACACAAAATATCTCCTCTTTCCTTCTGAACACCCCAGGGCAGGGAACTGTTGGCAAAGAGCTCTGCGTTTGCTGCCTTCAACATTCAAATGTTTTGTTCTCACTGTTCTTTATCCCCCCCACCTCCCCAGCCTGCTTTGCAATGCAACATCCAGGGCATGGAAATGACAGTGCATGGTTGGTGATTACCTGAGATATCATCTAATGGCTGATCTTTAACTGATCTGGTCTGCCTCGATACATTCACCTTCTTTCATGTGACAGGGCACTACCCAGTGTGACCCACTTCAGTAGCTTATACTAAGAAAAAGGAAAGATGAGACACTCCAGGTTTTCCAAAAGCCAGTGCCCATTTACTAGAGAGGACAAAGGATGCCGAGAGTGCCTTTGTGGGAGGCTGGCCCCAAACACTTGCAGTTCCTCTCTTATTGCTATTCCCCTGTCCAGTGGTGCAACACAATAGAAGGTCTCAAAGGATCTTCTTCATTGCCTTGGCACATGTTGAGCACCATGGTTGCCCATTTTGAGGAGGGACAAGGACAGTGCACACGTTTGGGTACAATGACATTCTGCTGGCTCAGGATTGACAGCAGCTATAARCCAGCAAAACTCGTCCAAACCAGCCAAGCCTCCTAACGTAGCTGTTGTGAGGGTGGCACAGACTGGCACATATAGCTTTGCTGTAACTATCAAAGTGAAGAAGGCACGGAGGATGAATCACACCAGACAGTAACACAAACATACACCCAAAGCCACCTGCACGCACATCCAGCTTGCACTGAAATCTGGACCACCCAGGCCCTTTACCAGGCTCATTTCTTGGTCCAAATTCAATTGCTGACCCTTCCTGCTCATGGAATACATGGAGATCTCTGCACTCCCCTCGGGAGAAAAGCCAAATTGTCACAAGAGTTGTCTGATATTCATGCATATATTAAAATACTATAATCCAAGGTTGTAATTACACTGCTGAAATTTTAAGGTTTCAGTGAGCATAAAACTCAGGTATTTCTACCCCAAAGGCACAGGCTCCCACTGGCTGAACGAAAGAGCTATTCTGGGAGATTTTAGTCCTCTAGGACTTTGTGGGCCACACTGGAACAGTTATGATTTCTTCTAGGAGAAGGTACCAAAAATCATACACACTGTTCTACCCTTTTGTAATTCTCACTAGACTGTTTCTTCCATGGCTTCTTCACTCCCTGTATATGCATTCTGCCCCACTCATTTAAAATGCTCCTGGATATTTTTCTCTTTGCCTGCCAGGCAGAGGGATTTATCACACGTATCATCCCTGAAGCAGGCTGCCATTTTTTTCCCTTTGAGAAGTCAGCAAAAACACTCAATTTCTGCACTGTAGAATATATTCTTCCAAAACTTTGCACCTTGCTGCTGGGATAGCTGATCTCTCCATTCCACTCCTCTCCTAGTGCTTGGTTCAGTCTTCCCAGTCTGCTTATCCTTGCAGAACAGACTTGACAAAAAATTGCAGCCTGCATCATCAATCGAGAGCTCAATGCAAAGTACTATGGTCCCAAGTGTGTGAGAGATATTTCCATTCTTAATTTAAAAAGTGTACAATTTTAATATGGGGATTATATACTGAACTTGCAACACGCCTTCTTTATTAAAAAAATAAAGCACATACAACTAATGTCGGCAATAATGGCAAGTTGTCTTCTATAACAATCAGGTTTAATTGTTCATTCTGACACGCTCCAGCACTCTATTAAACACAGATTACTCAGGACTGAATAAATGAATACAAAGTAAGCTGACCCACCGCTCTGCACACATCAGTGGAAATAATGAATTACATCATTTCATGAAAATGCATAAAGGGCCAGGGAAGGTCAAGAGCTTGTTATAATTTCACGTTGATCATTTCTGCTCCAGTTTTCTAGAGCAGAATGTGTTCTGGAAATGCCTTATTTCTTGCATGAGAGGTCATTCTATTTTTTATACTGGATTTCCCCCCCCCCCCCCCCAAATGAGAATTTTGTATAATTCAGGTGGTAGGATATTTGCTTTTAAATGTTTTAAAATTCTACAGCCCATATTCTTATTTGCTAAGACACATTCATAAAGTGATTTTTTGTTGTTGCTCCTTAGTGTGGTGATTGATTTTGCTAGTGAACGCACAGCAGGAGACTTATATCCACCAGCAGAGGGAGTGGACTTGGATTGCATAACATTTGTCTTGGTTTCTTTTTTTTTAATTGTTCTTGCAGCACTTTGAGATCTCTACTAGCAGAAGGACCCTTTTTTGACAGCATGCAGTGACAGCAAGACACAATCCTTGCACTACTGGTTTTAGAATTTACATACATACAAAAACTTAAATGAAAAAATAGCAAGGCTCGCTGAGTTGTGCTTTAACAGATTTGGTTAGTTTGTAAGAGAAAGCATAATGAAACAAAACCACCAACAAATAAGGATCCTGTGCATGTTAATGCCTTACGTACTAATAAACTCTGTGCTGCTATTACATGGGTAACGTTCTGTAAAAGCATACAGTATACAAATGATTCACATGAACGGTGTTCGGTTTACTAATCGCATCAACCTTCTTGTTCAGTCCAAGGGACAAACTCGCGTTCCCTGTGATATCCCAAGTCTGTAATTGAATAGATATAATGTCCTTTTCCCTTTGCTCATGTTTTGACATTTTTGGAAGTCTATGCATTTGAAGGTTATTAAATTCCTGGAAAGTGGAAAAGCAGAAGCTGCTGCTAACGGCACTAATGCTCACCAAAAAAATATTTACCGTTTAATGCATTTAGAAAAGCATTCAGAGCTCTAGAACACGCTATATAATATTTTCATCATGCTGAAAGCAGGTCATTCAGACAACCACTTACAAATGTGTGTGAAGTAAAATCAAGAGCTCAAACTGTTGCTTTGCACAGGAATATGACTGTAAACTATGACTCAAAAGGCTCTTTAGGACAGTATACATAGGAGTTGATGCAAGGCCTCTTGAAATCATCAAAGCCCATTACCGGTAATGGAGACTCCAATACCAAACCCCTAGTTATCTGGGAAAATCCCAGTCCTTTTCTGTATTATTTTTACCATTTATATTTCAACAATGTACCGAGGCCCTACACTGAAAGCCTACATGCCCTCACTCAGCTTCCCACTGTACACTCACACACAGTGTCAGACAACTGGGCACAGATTAGATTGATTCTCTGAAGCTTCGATTCGTCAAATATTCTCTCAGTTTCTGTGGGAGAACGCCTAGTAGCATTTGCCAGCATGAGGAGGGATGTTCACTCTGCCCTACAGCAAGAGATCACCTCTTCTCCAAAGGAAACAGAAGGATACATGTTTTTGTAGCACAGATACCTCTTAAACAGTGTAGCACAGATACCTCTTAAACATGTGGCCAGATGCATTTCAAGGTCCGTGGCTCTCCACAACAGGGGAGGCAGCATCACGGCCCAATGAACAAAGCACAGGCTCACCAAAGTTATGTGAAAATGTGTTTGGGTAAAAGGGACTATCACACAGCTACACCAGGTAATTCTCAGGTCTCTCAGGCCTCAATCACTTCATACCATTAGGGTTTAGGAGAAGGCTTGAAGGAAGATTATGGAGCATCTGCCTAAAACAGGAGGTCTCCAAAACTTTCTTCTGAAACATCTGGCTGCTGATGGACCATGTAATACACAGGTTTGTGTCCTGATGATAGTTTCAATGCTTTGAAGGGAAGCTGAGGTCAGATGTGGAACTGAAATTCACTTACGCCAGGTTTCATACCACTGGACTAGTAAAGACACCACTGTCTCTTTTACTTTCTCTGCTAAAGCTTGTCTAATGCCTCCAGGCATGTCAGTAAGTACATGAAGGCTTTCTTCAGGAAGTTATGTCAATGTTCTGGATGCAAATTGATGATAATTGTAATTTTTCATATAAGTTGCCTCTTCTGCGTCTGCCATTAGCCACTATGAGCACCCCAGTGACTGCTGGTAACTGTTGGATCTGCAGGTATCCAAGGACCCTGACTTTGGGATATAGCAAACATTGCTCCAAACTCTTTCTATAATCCTCTCTCTTCCAGAAAGCTGTCTCTTTCACCCTCGATCAGAGCAAAACTTGAGGCAACTCAAAACTGGATTAATCATACAGACAACAAGCACAATATTGAACAGTGACAAAAAAACCCTAGAAGTGATCAAAAACCACTCCTACAGTCTGGCATCCTTAATCCAAAGGATCCAAGTTATGTTTCCCCTCCCTCATACTATATCATGTATTCTTTTATTAATTATAATCTCCCATTGTGTAATTTTAAAGTGATTAATTACTTCATCCGTACACAGTGGGCACACAAGCTCCAGTCCTTAGCAACACCATGTGTTCAGTTCACGCCACAAATCTTTAAATAGTGTTTTGGTCTGCACATAATGCCAGTGTCTTCTGTAGTATCTTGTACAGACATTTGGCAGTCCTTTGATGGAAGACAGGCATCCTGCTCATTAATTTTCTAGCTGTTTATCAGTCATACTGTCAGGTCCCCATAATTTCAATTGCATGACTACAATAATTAGTGTCTTTAGACTTCCTTAGCCTTGCTCCAGGCTACGGTGCTGACCTCTGCTGGGTTTCAAGTTTATTCCAAATGAATGTATGTTTATTCATCTCCCAGGGGTTGTATTTTTAATCCTTAGTGGGGGTTTTCTACCCACTTTAAACAAGCTTGCAAAAAGTAACATACATCTCAAAGGCACCAGAGCTTCCAGTTGAGGAACCTAAGTAGGAATCATCTCAGATTATTATATTCAGATTCATTAGCTGAATGGCCTGGTAGCAGCGAAGCAAATCACAGGATACCTGGATGGGTAGAATGTCAATTTGCTAAAGATGCTTGACTGACACTCAGAATATCTCTCTTAATTTTTCACAATGTCTTACCATCGTTCACAAACTGAAGATGTGCCTATTACAAAACTCATCTTCTGCCCCTACAAAATGCACATCAAGACACTGACAGCAAACCAAGAAGATTACATCAGGTTGAACATATATCCATTCCAAACTCCAACCCTTACCTCTACACATTAGTTACCAAGTTTAACATCATCATAACCTGAACTCTTACTACAAACTTCAGGCCTCATCCCTGCACAACACCGAGAACATTAGAGCAGACTGAATAGTCACCCATTACAAATTCCACATTTTGGATATTCCCACGGGAGTATCTCCTTTGTGGAAACAGCAAGATCAGGCAATTGCTTAACACATCCCTCCCACACCTGCTCCCAAACACCTCCTCCCTTGTGCAGGACAGTCCTTCCAAGCGGCACAGGCCCCAACCCCCCCCCCCCGCCCTAAGCTCTGCCTTCTCAAGCCATCAGCTGTATCCCACTGCCTCCCGCCTCCCAGAACCACCACAGCCACGGCAGCAGCACCTCCCTGAGGTGATGGCTTCAGGTGTCCCGCATTTCCTCAATTTCAGTGGGAATAAAGGTCCCAGCRGCCCAGCCCACCCCTGACAAGCTCCCTGGGATCACAAAGCTCCGGGTATCCCACAGCACCCGCGAACCGGGGTGTCACAGCCTCGGCAGCCCCTGCGGCGCACCTCATAGATCCCGCACTGTGAGATGGGCCCGGCTCAGGACCCGTCTCTGCTCTTCCCCACCGCCCTCCCACCTGGGAGCCCCCTCGGGCTCCGCTTCCCGCCTCTTCGCAAGCACAGCGCCACCACAAGTTCCCGGAGTCAAGGCTCCTTCTGGCGTCTAAATGAACTTTTGATTACCGATGCGGGTATTCAGGGGAAAAACMCCACAATCAACTGAGCACACGCTTCGGGAAGCGCCCTTCGCCCCTGCCCACGCTCTCCTTCGGTCCACTCCCCCTTCCCGCCTCGGCTCTCCTTGCTGTCGCTGCACGTTACGCTCAGCCCCTCCCCGCCCCTTCGGCAAGGCGACTGGGCTGGAACGGTTTCCGCATGCCGCTCCGCTCTGCTCCCCGGCTCTGGGACGGGCTGCAGCCCCTTCGGAGGTGACCCTGCCGCGGCGGGGGTCGCCCGCAGGACGCAGCCCCTGACGGGGCGCCTCACCGCCCGGAGCGCGAGCCCACYGTGCCCGCGCAGCGCCACGCGACCTACCCTGATTCGCTGGCGCTTTGGCGCGCGACGGGCCGTTTCCACCGGCTGGGGAGCCGGCTGGAGCCGGTTGGAACCGGCCGTGACCGGCCCGCGGTGGTTCAGGGCCGCCTGCGGCACGGGCRCCTTGCAGGTCCTTGCCAGCCCACCTTGCCAGTTAAACCCAGTCCATTAGCCCATCCTTTCAGCAGGGCTGGACACCAGAGAGGTAAATGTTGTGGTAGGTGTGCCTGTTCTGCTTCGAGCAAGAGCCTGGAGCTGTCCCAGGCATGGCTTTTCCCAGTAGCATAGAGCAGTGGGCAGGCAAAGGTCACACCCCTGGCCTGGCAGGGGACTAGCCTCACCCGTTTAATTCCTGAATAACATTTCTCAAAAATACTCATAATGAGCCCCAGGGCTAGGGACTGCACAGGCTCCCTGGGCAGTCTGTTCCAAGTTAAGTTTGGTATTTTTATTTTGGAGTGATTTTTAGGCCTTGCCAGTTCTGAAACAAACCTTGCTGACCCACTGCTGAGCAGAAGATAGTATTTATGACCAGGTTTGCTTTCCTAGCTAGTATTTATTTTAAATGCTTTGTTATTACCACAAAAAATGAGAAGATTTACAAAAAAAAACCACCTGAAATTAAAGGTCATAAATTTGATTAAAAACATAGGCAGGAGTGAACTTATGTACTTCTGCAGAAGAGGTAGAGTACAAAAGAGCAGTGGGAGACTTAATCTCGTAAAAGCTCCTATCCAGCTCTAGACAAGCACTTGAAACGTTTCCAGAAGTTGCCTCAGTAGGTGCTGTGGGTGTTTTCCATTGTTAGTGAGGGATAAACCAGCAAGACATTGATATGGGTTACTACTGTAATTATGGCCAGTGCTCTGTTCAGTTTAATATTCCTTTATAATCAAAAGACAAAAAGCAGCTATAAAAATGAAAAAAAACCCAAAAATAACAAAACAAAACCCCCAGCCTTGCAGGGTTTTGAATGCTTGTGACATGTCTCCTGACTGTAGGTTGCAAGGCAGAAAATATCTAAGGGATTTGACAGCTGGTTTAACTGGCTTGTGTCTTCCGTGGTGCAAGCTGAAAACACATGGGGAGAGTCCTTTCCTTGGTTTCTTCACTTTAAGTTTCTGGGTCCCAAAGAAAATAAAACGATTTCTGTATAAACATGTGCCAAATAAATTTATTGGAGTTAGGTTCTCCCGTGAACATCAGAATTTACTTGTGTAAACATATAGTGGTAGAAAAACAAGGGGGATGACTTGTAAATTATACCAAAGCAGATTCATAAGTATCTTCAATGTGTCATTCTAAACATGGCACATGAGGGGGCAGGGTAGAGAAAAACCTGAGTATCTCATTAGATTCAGACCTGGAAATAGACTCTTTTCAAACCTCTTTATGAACCTACTCTCTATAAAYGATAAATTTTCAACGATTAAAGTTATGATGGCTCATCTCTGATTTTTGTTTATCCTCAAATACAAGAACTCCACTTATTTACATGTAGATTCATTTTGCAACCTAATTATGCTTGTGAGAGACAACATAACTAAAATTCTACCTAATAAGTGCACCATTTGATTGCATGTGTTTTAACCCTAGTTAACTAGGCTTTGTCTAATTGCATAATTGAGTTATTTACATAAAGTGTTGAAATCTAAATGGCGTTCTTCACCATGTAATCATTTTGTACACATAAGTTGTCAGAGCACTGGTATTAGTTTGTTCCTGAAAAAGTAAAAAAAAGCTTTTAGTATCTGCAGCAAAAATAAAATGTGTTTGAAATGTATAGAAAGATTTGTCAGATGTAATTGATCAGAATATTGAAAACAATATGCAATATTAATTCAGCTTTTTTCACTCCAGCTGAATAGCGCTTTACTTCATGAAACTACCAGGACTATTCAAGGGATAAAATTCTATGCAGGAGATGCAATTTTTTCAGACTGTAATCCTAAGTGGAGCTGGGAAACTCTATGAAAGGTTAACTGGGGATTAAAGCAGTCTATATAAGCACAATCTATGTAAGAAAATAGTCAAGAAAGCATTCATAGTTAACCCCTTTATACAAAGGCAATGACAGTATTTGTGTGTTATTGAAAAGCATACTGACATGGCAGGCAAAGATCTAACAGAAACAGGGACAGTTAGAGAAGTGCTACTTCAGTTGTCATTAAAACACAGGAGTCCTGTTTTACCCAGGGGATACCACCCTGTCCCAGAGCCTGACTTTGTTGAAATTAAAAGCAAAGCTGCCATTACTGTTGATAATACAGGGCAGGGCTAAGTGAACATAAAAGCCAGTGCTCTACACATGTATTTAAAAGGTGTGGGTTCAAATTGAAACTCTTTCTTCGTATTCCTCCTTGCTTTTGAAATACAGCAGTGTGACAACCCAGATGAAAACTACTCTGCATTCTGTGAGTGCAAGGTACAGAAATAAAATTACTTGGCCACAGAAAACATAGGAAAAAAGCAGAGGTTTCAGCCCCACAAAATGCTATTGTGATTTGACTAAAATAGATTCCAAAGCTGAGCTGGGCCTGTTTAAAACTATGCTTTGCAAAATCAAATTGTCAACCAATAGTGTGCTAGAGGAAACGATATTTAGGGTTTATGCAGTAATTGTTTTGCTTTACATAGCACTGGAGGAAAAAAAACACCTGGAATTTTCCTGTGTTATGTATTCTGTATTATGCTGGTTCTTACAGTATGGAAGCACATAGAACAATCAGGAGAAAATACAAAGAAGGGCAACAAAAATGGTGCACAGATAAGAAAGTGAGATAGATGAGCTAACACGCAGGGAGCTAAATTAATACACAACCGGGAGAAGAGCAGCCTCAGGGGGGACATGATCAAAGTCTATAAATACCTTCTACAGTCTATAAACACCTTCTACAGTCTATAAACACCTTCAAGGTAACCATAAAAATAAAGGATAGAATTATAAAGCCTTAGAAGATGGCAAGACAAGGATCAACGAGGTAAAGCTAGAGAGGGAAGAAGTTTAAGGTAAAACGTTGGGCAATAGATGAACCCCAAACAGGCCTGGTAATTAGATGCTGTCCCTACTGATACTCCAGAGCAGGGTTGAAGTCATTGCCATTAATATTTTATAATAAATGCACCTCTGAATTTCGGGATGACTGAAAATAGAATGGGCTTTTTGGAATCACTGTCTAGACAAAGAATTGAAAACATGGGCTTATTTTTAAATGCAAGGCTAATATGTTGCTTCTAAACACATAAATCCACTATGGAGTGCGTGCAGTAACATAACAGAAACAGGTGCTCACCTGAAAGTTATTTCTAAGAGCCTTTCAAGATGAGCAACACAGTACTTGCCTTCCTGCCCAGATGTATCTGAGGGGCAGTATCATACTTGTCCTCACCTTTTCTTGTTTGTACTTTTGGGTTCTGGGGGACAGGCCAAATCCCTAAGGTTATAAAGAATCTGAGAGAAGCCCTGATTCTATTAAAGTCAGTAGCAAAACTTTGGTTACAGTAGAGCCAGGATTTCACCCTACTGTTTGTATTTTTGTGAAGGTACTAATTAATTTCGCTATAACATTTGCCTTTTTAGGGCATGAGGTGGTAGAGACCTGTAGGAGAGCTTCTTCACTGCCGTACCAAGATCACAGACAACAAACAAGCCCAGTCCTACTTGGAAATCAGTGGCAAAGGATGAGGTGTCTGGCTCTGTTCTAAGTAAGAGTAAGTGAAATACAGACAAGAAACTTCTTTTCTTCCCCTATCTTTCCRCAAGACACAGATACATGAACCAAGTCTATGATACTAAAAATATATACATTTTATGTATAATCAAGGTCCTTCCACTTTCCTTTCTATTTGCTGAGGTAATTTATTGGTATCCTTCAGAAGCTGGCAGTTGTCTGTACTTCTTTCAGGAGTTGAGACTCCTCAGGAATACTTACAAGCTACCTTTGCACTAGGTTGTGCTGGATTGCATATAATAGTTTGACAGTGACATATGTTGGTTTCTGACTTGTGCATAAAGCCTATATTGATTCACAGGCAGCAGCTGCTCATTATCTCAAAAAGAAACAAACAATAGAAATGTATTAGAATAATAACTGATGGAGTTACTGAACACATGCATTCCCCACTGAGTTCAATTAGAGATATCGGTGCACTTACACTGTTAAAATCTTAAAATTAAATGTGACATGTCTCAAATTAGTGAGCCAAATTAATGGACTCTTTTYGGTGAGTTGATCTTAATCTACTTCCCAAGTTCACTCAGCCAGTGTTGGGCAGAGATACAAACTCTTTAACTCCCAAGCACTAGAATGTAGGTGAACTTCAGTTTCACCTGCTTTCTCCTGATGAAGAAAATGACAGCTGCAAAACTGCTATTAGCTGAAAGTGAGTTGGAAGGGGATTTAAAAAAAGAGAAGTAGCAATCTCCAGTGCTGAAAACAAAGTTTGTGAATAGTAGAAATGAAAGTAAGATCAAAGTTGAAAGAAAAATAGGAAAGGAAGAAACATAGTCAGAGATGAGAGCTGATAAAATATATTAGTCATTGAGCAATAGAGATGAAGCTATTTTTAATTCTGCACCGTGATAAAAAGAATGGTTCTATTCTGACTAAACTTTTTTGGTCTTTTCTCAAATTACATGCAGTAATTGCAATGCAAATATTTATGTATGCATCAATCTTGCAAACTTCAGTATTATTTTCAGAACAAACATTCCCTTCTGAAAATGAAGGTTAATAATAACACTTTGTGATTCTGACTGAAAAACTTTGGCTTAGACAGTCTGGGAACATCAGAAACTTCTTGGTAACTGCAGCTTCTTCCCAGCCAAAAATAAAGAAGTGCTGTATTGGTCATGACTGATCAAGGTCAGTGGTCATCTAYTCTCAAATTTTGCTTCTAGTAACCATCAGTCACAAAGGATTCAGGAGAGAACAGATTGTCAGAATGCAGTCAAAGTCATTCTGAAGTTTATTCTGCTGGCATTTGGTTCTTCTCAGTGTAATAACGATTCTTTAATTTCTGTTCTGCTGCTAAAGCACTAGCATAATAATTGATACAGTAAATTATGGCAGTCAGCATTTAGCAGTAAATTAGGAAAAACTGTCTCTTCTGAGAGCGGTTCTGCCTGTGCCTCAGACTAGGGACTTGTGGAAGTCACCTTTCCAGATCACTTTTTTAAGCTTCTTCCCATTCAGACAAAAAGGATGTAATTCAGAAGTGAAAGACTGCAATCACAAATACCAGCATAATGAGAGGAGAATTGCTTAACCCAGCTAGTACGATATTTTGAATTCTGCCTCTGTTTTGGATGTGTTCTTAGCTATAGGGAACTCTTAAATTGTCAGGATTAACAGTCCTAAACTGTGAATTGTTGGGGCATTCCATTCTCAAAAGCACAATGAAAAGGAAAGGTGATACTGGTCCAGGTAACAGCTTGATGTTTAGTGCACTTACCCAGCATGTGGTAATATTGACATTTTATGAAGACTTAGCAACAAGTAAAATAGATCCATGCTAAAGAATGGCAGGAACTTCAGACCTCTCCAATTCCAAATGCTGGTGACTTAGAGGAAGTTGGAAATGAATATTGAAAACAGTGAATTATCAAAGTGTGACTCCTCAAAGCAATATGTTTATGTGACAAACATGGCCTGGGATTAGATACTGATGTGTATTAAGGCCAGAAGTCCACACAATTTATTTCTTGAGGGTATTTTGTATCTGGAGGTTTTCCTGCTTGGCCTTTTGTCAAAAAATAGTGGCACTATTAGGCAACAATTAAAAAAGCACAGCAATATGACTCGAGTAATAATGTAATGGTGACTTTTTTAAAATGAGTGATCAAATGAAGCAGTATTGTTCTATCAAACCACATATTTTTGAAAGATTTAGTTGTGAAATTATTGATTAACTCTGTCTTGTATGAAAGGTTCATGTACCTAAGGAAGGTATAACGTTGTAATGAAATCAGAAACCAGAATCAGTTGTCATGGTTTCCAGTGTTACAGCAACATCTCCATAGAGCTGCAGAGATAAAACAATTGAATATAGAAATTTAAATTACTTTCTTAAACAATGACACTTGTAAAAAGGATGTGGTAGATATAAGCATGGGGAAATAGTCTCCTGATAAAAATTTTAAAATTGTTTCTGTCATAGGATTCAGTGATTCATGTTTTAATGTGAATGTTTCTGTATTGTTTACATCAGTAAACTTAAAAAACCCTATCGATATTATATGTCAAAATTGTAAGAAAATTTTTGGTCTTTGTAAACATGACCATATTTCAATCTTCTCAAATACAACAAACTAATGAAATGTTGCATGTACCCTTTTGAACAATGGAATCTTTTTGTTGAAAATCTCCCCTGATTTCCTAAAAAAACAATGAAATGTACTTCTTGTCAATCTTTTCTTACAAAAAATCCATTCTTGGTCTGATCACATAGCATTTTTAGAGCCACTGCTTCTAGCCAAGTGGAAAATAGGGCCTGTTTTTGTTTGTAAGCCAGAATCCAATTTCAGAATGTTTCAGAAAGGGGGAGTTGTTATTTTTTGTTGGGGTTTTTTTTTTTKTTTTTTTTTTTTTCTTCAAATTCACTGCCTCTTTTCAGGCTTCTTTCTTAAAGGGTTGAACATGAGCAAATTGCCAGTGACATCAGCTTTGCTGAGCCAGTCTCCCTGATTGTTCTGGGATTAGTATCCCAGGGAAATTTTTTGCTTTTGCCGGTTTTGAGGTGTCCTTCTACTTCCACTTCCATCTAATCTAGTTAATATCATGCTAGATAACTAATACTACCTCAAGACTATATAAAGCAGTTTATCAGAGAGACATATAAACCTCAGATCTTCAGAAGTATATGGTAAGCTCATCTGTCCAAGTCCACAGGTCTTAGGGAAGTAAATATTTATGACAATTAGACCTAAACAGCTATTCTGCAATAAAATAAAGCAAAATCACTGTTGTGCAATCTTCTGAAGCATTTCAATAACCTTGTCTCTCAAGGTGGTTTGATCAGAAATACTCTTTAAATCCTTTCCATTCCACCTTCTCTGTTTTATAGCTATGATTAAAACATTTTTAGAAGTTTTGGTGATGGATCCAAAGTTTCCTCATCTTTACAAGTAAGTAGATACTTGCAAAGATGCAGAATTAATGCAAGGTACAATCCCAATACAGACCAGTACTTCTAATAAAAGTGAGCACATTTGCATACTCTATGTTCCTTCATGAAGCTGATAAATTAAAATATGCTGAAAGCCATCCAAGGGTTTTATACTTAGGAGAGAATGTGGCCTGACTTGTAATTGTCCTTTACACTTCTATAATCAGTACTGAGAGAAGAACACAGTGCTGAGAGAGAAACACAATTGTCTTCAACATGTTACACCTCTTTTGCCCTCACTGTATGGAAGCATAAGTCCAGAAGAAAAGCACTGATTTATTATCTCTGATTCAGCTCAGGAGGATACTTCGGCTCAAAACAAGTCTGAGCTGGTGACATGAAACAAGAAGAAAGTGGTGCAGAAAACTGGGAAGAAAGAAGAGGGATTATACTGACTCCTTTAAATGAAAATGCCAAACTTGTGAAAAAACAAAACAAAACACAAAAACCAGAAACCGAAAAGGTGCCTAAATCAGGGACGTACAGATTTGAAAACTGTGATATGCAGGAGCAAAATCTGTTAAAAATCATTTTGGAAGGTTATTCTCTGTCTTGCCTAGACCCCTAATTTTGCAGCAGGCTCAGGAACAGTCAGCTATGAAAGTCAATAATCTGGGAAGCGTGGCAGCCCAGGTGGCATGGAGAGTTATCTGCCTGCAGAGCTAATCAGCTCATGCAGAGTCGATCTGGGTTTCCAAAGAGTCAAAGAAGCCTTGTACCTCTCAAGCCCGCAACCGAGATGTCAAGAGTCCTTCAGGAATAAGCAGTGGCTAAGGCCACCTACAAATCACTGGGATCTAAAAGTACAGGGAGCCTCACAACTCGTACAGGAAAATGGGCAGCCTGGGGACATGGGGATGCAGGCAAGCATCCCTGAGACCCCATGAGATAAATGAACATCTTAGCTTTTGACTCTGTCTGATCTGATTTTTCCAGCACAATATTCTTCTGTCAACCAGCTCCTGAGGTACATTTGTGTGATGCAAAGCATAGCAGCAAAGCACATCAGAGATCCCTGAGGTAGCTCCAAATAAGCTGATATATCTTGGATGATACAACATCATGCAGAGATATTAATTTAGGTTCCTGAAGCAATAGAGACATATCAATGTAGCACTGTGTGTAGGCTAACTAAGTCTGTCTCTGAAGAGCTTAATCTTAGCACTCTAGTGAGTTATTATTTTCTTTTTCCTTTTCAAGCCTGGGTTATCTCAAAGCTGGACTCCCTCTCTGCACTGAGAGTGAATATTTTAAGAATTTTTTCCTTGGCCTGGTTGATTTCAAATATGGAGCTAAATTTATGTTTGAATGAAGCTACTGTAGTATTTCCCATGGTTTAGTAGCTGGCACCCTAATGAAGTCACACAAGACCCACTCTCAGTTTCCAGAAGAGCTGAAATTGTGAAGTCTAGGTTTTCTTAGCTCTTTGTATGTGACTTTGTTTTGTTGTAAAACTTTTATGACYGCTGCAGTATTATTTGTAAACTGAGATAATTGGGGGTTTTCCCACTTCACTGTGAAAGCACAGAGCCTTTTCACTCATATTGCTGTAACACTAGCTTGACACTAAATGCATTTGCTTCTAGTGAAGAAAGTTGGGAGAAGAGAGGAAAGAGAAAACAGCAGTTTGCATTTTGGGATATTTTCTGCTCCCTCTAATGTTACACTTCTTCCTCAAATACAGAAAACCAGAAGTCCTACCTTAAGAGGCAGCTTCATTTATGAAGTGATTAAAAGTGTGCAACAAGTATTGCTCTCAAACAAAGATTGAAGTTTTACAAACCCTAACCTCTGCTGGAAGAGGTCATAAAAATGAAATGTACAATGGGAAATATGCAGTGAGTCTGTGGGTTGATTTGCACATGAGGGGTTTGTCCAGAATTCCCAGGCCTACAGTCATCTGGAAATCTCAGATGAACATGTAAAGTTCTTCAATTTTGCCTGAGCAAACTCTCCAAGTACACAACAAAGATTATTTGAGGGGAGCTGGTTCTGAAAAATCACAAGACCTGTTCTCTTCTTGAATTTGAGAGTCTAGTGGGAGATGCACTTACGATTTTTAATACCTATTTGGGTTGTTACCCCCTTCTCCCAGGAAAAATAAACAAGATCCCCCTAAACATGGAACTGAAATACAGTGTCTGTATTTGACTTTGCTGAGTAGAAGTCGTTCCGAGTGCTAGATTTAACATTACGTCTSGTTACTTCAGAGGAGTCTGTCTATGTATACGTTCCACTATTTCTCAAGTGTGTGTGTCAGCAAGGTTGCACTCTGAATATGTTTTTCATAAGTTACATGCTTTAACAAAGATTTATATTAGGGCTACTGTGTTGTGAAAAGTGTCTTTTTGGTTCTTACCATTGTTGGATTGGTTTGCCAGATGCAAGATATAGCTGGTGAAGTTTTCAGTTAAATAGTTAACTAACCAAAATACATGTTGGTGTGGACTGACTGAATAGTGATTTTCAAATTCATTAGATAGGGTCATCTGAAAAACAATCTTTTTATTTCTGAAACATGTAGAACTTTTCTATTTCAAAATAAATGAAAATTTTCAATTTTTGAAACATTAAAATGAACTAAAATAGTGACTTCTAAATTTCCCTGCATATAATTATTTTTAAATTTAAAAAAATGAAAATGTTCTGAACGTAAGACAAAATCTTTTATTTTGGGTCAGAAAGTCACTTGGCCTTCTTGGAAAAGTCATTATTTTTTTCTTTTATGGTTATTTTTATTTTTGGCAGAAAAATGTTTTACTTTTTCTTCATCCTGGCTCAACCTAAGAATTTTTCTGTTAGTGTTCCAAGCTTCCCAGAACTGGCACTAAGTTAGCTACTACTGGGCTACCTTTAGTCCTCATATACCATTTGTAGTGATGAGACTGTTTTGAGAATCTGTCTCCAGGTTAATTGTGGATAACTGCTAAATGAATTTGTTTTATATTTGCTTTACACTGTACACTAATTACTAGGAGATATCCAAGTGTAAAATTGGACCTTCAAAGTTTTGCCTGCACTGACTGGGAGTATAAAATTGATATAAATGAGAATAATTCCAGGACTAAAAATGCAAGCATGATTAACATGTTTGGCAGAATTTAGGGTAGTTAACCTACATATTAATGCATGGGGAAAAAAATACATTTTATGTGATGTCAGCAGCTCTGGAAGTTGAGGCTCCATTTCATGTGAGCAAAACATGACTGTCCTAGCCAGGAGGAATATGTTACTGCATTTTTATAGCTCTGAGTTGCTTCTCTAATTTCTGTTGTGAATTTTGCACATTCAGATGATTTCTTGAACTTTTCATAATTAGATTGGTAGGAGGAGAAAGGATCCTTATTGTGATGCACTTCTTATTACCAACATTGCAATTAACAAGAGAGATTTTCTACCTTTTAAGTTTCCCCATTAGTTGTTGGGGGGGCGGGGGAGCACAATACAACAAATCCTTCTCCCGTTTCTGGCAGTAAAGCCCAGGGTTGTTTCTTTTCGTGGTTTGTCATCAAAAAAGCACATGCTTCTCCTCCCAAGATTATATATACTGTCATCATTCGTTTCACAAGAGGTGCACACGCAGTGTAAGTTAATGGAATGGCATCAATATAGAAACAATGCAGTGAGATTTAATGGAATCGTATTACAGCTAACCATACACTTATCATCCTAACCAGTTTTGTTTCTCTAAAACCTTTTTCTACACTGATGGTAATAGAAATTTTATACAATAACAGGTTTTACAGTCAACTATTAGGGTCCACCTGCTAAGATTTGAGAAGGTACCAAGGCTCTAGCAAAATTATCTTTTCCAAACAGAAGTCATTAATGTCTTGGTAAAAGGATTTTCTCCTTCTGTGTGTGCACGCGTGTGTATTTATGGATAAACATTTACTATGAATAAAATATAAAGTGAAACCCCAACTGTAAAAAAATAATTGCATCATTTAGAATATTGAAGGACTAAGAGAAGAAGAAAAACCCACAAACACACCAACAATGGTTTAGGCATCATTTCAGCTGCAGCTTATAAATAACAAGAATGTCTAAAATTCAGCAAAATGACAGCTGGCTATTTACACTAAATAGAATGCAGAAATATATGCATTTAACTCCTCCCCTGAAAATACCCTTTTCAGCCCATCAGCCCATGTAGGAGCTTTTATTGGGTAGTCACACATAATCTTAATAATATTTCACCTTTCCTTTCTTCTCTGTTCGGTCCCATCTCATTACTTTCTCATTATGTGTTACTGAACATTTGTTTATAAGGTCATTGTAAGGAGGTGCCATATATCTTCTGCCTATTTTGGGAAGTACATTATTAGACATTGAAAACAGTAAAAGCTATTAGCTATGACAATTCTCCTAAATGCCTCTTAGGGGAGTTGCCATGTCTGGCAATAGCAACTTTTACACTGGTTCTCTATGACATGAATCTATTTTACATCACATTAGAGAGTGTCTGTAACATTTCATCCTTAGTTTGCAACAGGCTCTATCTCTAGAACACTGCTCCTTTGTAGGCTGCTGAAAGTTGTAGGGAAGATAATAAGAATGTGCTTAGGCTATGCCAAAAGTCCCACTACTCACTCAATTATGTTCTCTCTCTGCTTTCGTAGTTTGACCTCCATCAGACTGTTTTAGGGAAAAAAAACCCACTCCTAATGTTATATGGAAGGTTCATGTATTTTTTTGAATGCAATCTGCCTTCTGAATCCAGAACAATAAGCCAGTTCTGCTGTGAAAATGATCAGCTTTTGAGTAAGAACAACTAGTAAGGTATCAGACTCTGTTGTCCCTTTGGTTCCAAGGAGCTCAGTGCAATTGCATTGGTATAACTGAGAGGAGAATTTAGTCCCCTAAAATTCTTAGCTCAAACCCCAAGCAGTGATTCCCCAAAAATAAAAGTCAATGATACCAACCAGTGATCTTTGGTCCTTTTCAATTTGGCAGGGTAGCTTTGTGCCAAAACTGGAGGATACAATTTTGGCATGTTTCCTATTAAAAAAGCCATAGCTCTCTGACCAATTATTTCAAAAATGGAAAAAAGGTGTGCAACACTCAGGCCAGTTGTGTACTTGCAAATATCTCCATTCGACTTCTGGTTTTAAAATCAGGTTGAAAGGAACAACTGTGGCTAAACAATCCCATGACTGTCTAAGCCTTTCAGCATTGAAACATTTTACATTTGCAAGAGGGAAAAATAGCATAGAATTATAGAATTCTGGCTACAGAAGTCTTGATGGACAAATCATAAAATTGGATTGTCCATTGCCTTCTATCCAGAAAGAAACAATAGTGTTACTTCAGATATTTATTCAGGTCTATCAGGCTCTTTACTGTGGCTGTTATACAATTGATTCCCACAGCAATCTTATAAACTTGGTTTCATCGGAATAAAAACGATACTCTTTCCCTGAGAAAGTTAATTTAAAATGTATTTTCTAACATGTATTTTATTTTTCCCAGGCTCCCTCTCTTTTTTTTTTTTTTTTGTTTGTTTTATTTTTTCTTCTTCAGCTCATGGTCTAGGGAGCATTTGTAGCATTTCATTATTGATTTTTATTCAGGAACATTTCAGATTGTAGCATTACTGTAGAATCCTTTCTCATACCATTCAGTTGCAATCTCCTTTACTGTATCTTTTCAACAGTTGAAGTGAAACATTCCTTCAAAGCCATTATTGTCTGTCTAGAAACATTGAAAGAAATGCCATTTCAATGCAAGGACTTGCAATTAAACTATCATCTCTCATCTAGAGCTATGCAGTAGAAGAGGGAGAAGTCAAGGAATAAACCACAGGCCATATATTTCCTCACATTTTCATAAGGAAGAGCAGAAAGGGCATGGGCTAACGGACAGAAACAAGCAAAACCAAACCCTCTTCTTATGTGTAAAATTCTGGCCAACTCACATAATCCTTGTGCCATAGATTTTTCTTCTATAATCTTAGGAGGCTGAGGCACACAGGTTAGCCCTCATGGATGCTTCTTGCAGGCAATTGAAACAGGTGGTTCCAAAAAGCAGTTTGGATCAGGTTGCACCATGGAGGTGCCCAACTCTCAGTGTTTATGAAGATAGCATGCTAAGTTCCAGATTGCCTCACTTAGGTGGCTAATGCTGATTTCTTGAGTTTGGACATATGGGCTGAGATTCTATAAATCCATGAAACATGCCCTTTCCAAAGGACTTTATCCTGAAAAGAATCCTAAACATTGAAAGAAGCAAGGCATGAGTTTGGCAAAAAGCCCTATTAGGAAGAAAGGCCAACGGTAAATTACATGTGGATGGGACAAAAGCATTAATGAGAATGGGAGAATGGGACTTTTGACCTTCATGCCATTATCTAATATCCTAACTATGCAACAGCAGCARCTGGCACATCAGGATGAATTAATAAAGAATACACATCCTCTTTTGGGGAAAATCTTCGGTCTTAGGTTGGTCATCTTAGTTTGTAACTTTCTGGGCTGATTCTGTCCAACTTTTCAACAGTCCTTGAATGAGATAGTTCAGGATGCTCTGTTGCTGATAGTAAGTTGATAGTTCTCTCAAATTCATTTCACCATGTATTCACACGTAGGACAGGATGTTTTATTTTGCTCACACTCTAGCTCCGTTACTGTACTTTGGAAAAACAGATGGAAAATCAACAAAGGAAGAAGACAAATTCTCTTTATGCATAATGAATTTATGGCAGATACATCTACATCTGTCCTCTTTTCCTCTGATTTGTGTGAAAATTAAGCATTTGAAATTACCTTATTCAAGTCATTGAAATGGATTCTCTAATAGTAGTGGAGATGAGCATCACTGCAGAACCCAAAAACGTGCATGAGCAGTTTTCCAGCCTGCTTGTTGAGAGTTAGGGTAAGGAGAAAATAAAATCAGATGGGATCTCAGATTGTGTGGTCAGTAGTACTGTGACCATGAATCTCGAACTGTTTCTGCCTGGATATGCATAAAACTCTGTGTCCTGAATAATCAAACTGTGATTTACAGTGATCCTGCCAGTATTTCATTCTCAGAAGCTTTCAAAGCAGAATGAGCTTAAACAAAATTCACACCACCTGAATATATATACTYTTCCTTCATTGGTTCTTGCAGCTCTTTCCAAAATTGAGAAGTTGGTCCATTTTATATGAGGCTAAACTAAAGACTTAATTCAAGTTACAGAAGTCGAAGTGTCTCCATTGACTTCAGAAGGAAGTTTAGATCTGGTGCTAAAGATATCTATCAATAGGTATCAATACCTGTGCCTGTTTGTAAAATTGTTCTTCTTCCTTGATCAGCACACCAAAGAAATCAGCCTCTTAGCACTTGGTCTTGTTTCAGTTACAGTGGTCTATAAAGATCCAATTCCTTTCTCCTTAGAAGAACAAGAGAGCAGTTTCCTCAGCAGCAGGGGGTCAAAAAGTTAACAACAGGCATTACTTGTAACAGCACAACAAATACTTAAGTGATGTGGAGACTGTTCCCAATCCTATCAGTTTACATGATATTATATAAATATAAATAATTTACCTTAAGGAATCCTTATTCAGTGTAGGCATGTTTTCTGCGAACTAAGCTGGAGAGGGAACCTTTGATCTTGGACTTAAAAGTGGTCATAGATTATATATCCAGATGAAACTGTGGAATACAGGTAGAACATAAAAGCAGGACTGCTGCTCCTTTAACTCACTAGGACCCTCTTATCCATGATTTCAGACAGAATATGAGTTCTGTTCAGAGGCAACACACTGTGGGGCAATCTGCACTCTAATTCTTCACAGAGCCTTCACTTTTGTCTTTCTTATTTTGCTCATGTCAATATTCTTGTGCCTTTGAAAGGTAATGGGGAGACTTTTGGACTTGAACAGATTTTGGATCAGAAATTTTGGAGACAGAGGTTATGTAGAGAGGACTTCTGGCTGTGTGCACATAGGCAATTAAAGCTTGGAAAAACAGATGTAGCGATGGGCTGTTTTTAGAGTTTACATTTGTTGTGTTCAAAAGTATTTTACTGCCTTAGTCTAGAGCAATTCCTTCTATCGAAGTGACTCTTTAAAGGTTTCAAGAGAGGACTGTTTTCTTCTTTCAATATAAACAAGAGGTTATTCTGCTTCAAAGTAAAGGTTTCTTCTTTGTGCACAGGAAAGTTCTGCTAGATTTTTCCATGAACTGGTTATAAAACTGATTCCKTATTTAGGTCTGTGTTGCCTTATTGCAGTGATTTGCTGAAGTTTTGCATAACTSTGATAATTTTTACTAACAGAATAGGGATGTCTTAGTCATACTGATCATTATTTTCTGGTAACATTTTGTTGCTCTGTTTCTCCCATTTCCTTGACCAGATAAGCAATATTCAGAGTGCTTTTGAGTCACATCTGTAATGAAGAGAAATAAAGGACTTGGCCAATCACAGTCTTCAGCACAGTTCAAAGAAAAATGTATCTGAATTCCTCTTTCCCCAATACTGCAAAAACTGATGGGAAACACTGTCTTCATTCAGTGTTCAGAAATTCTTTTGAATCAAGGCTTTGGGCATCTGGAAACCCTGACTACACACACAGTATGTGCGCAAGACCACCCCTGTTATTCCTGTATCATCTGCTTACACAATGAGCATATCTCAAATCCTCTGGACACACAGCCTGTTCTCACATGTGCAGCACATGTTCTCACATGTGCAGCCTGTTCTCACATGTGCAGCACATGCAGAGAATGACAGATGCTGCTTCTTGCTGCAAACCACATGCAAGTAGGTGTCTGTCTAGGAAATTCAGGACAGAAAGGTAGTGCTCTTCTAGGCAATGGGAACTCTCTCTGACAGAATGGCAGAGAAATTTTGAAACAATTCCTGAGAGAACAGAGAGGTCAGCAATATAGCAGAACAATATTACACTTTAAAACTGTTTAGCACCTGTGGGCAAGTGAGCTGTATGAGCTGTTCAGAGTATTACATTAGGTAAAGATCGAGAAGACTCATGTTTCATGACATATTAAGGACTCAGAAAAAAAAAAATCTATTCACATCTAGTATTCTCCCTGCCATGCACTTTTACTTCTGTTTCATAATGAGGCAAAGAAGAAGTCCTTGAAGGTTTTCATTGGTAATACATGACAGTCTAAATCAACTGTATCTTGTGCCATATCTGTCTGGAACCTGTACCAGTCCACAAAGGGTTATAAAATGTTTTGGAAAGCGAGAGATGCATGACTGATTGGCTAGTGACTATTTTGACAGTTCCTATTAGACTATATAAACACAGATCATGATTTTCCCTGTCAGATTGGTACTGCCCTGTGGAAAGGGGAAGTGAATGATCAAGAAAACACTAGCATTGAATTTGAAAAAAATCTGAATATTAGGTACACYTTCAGGGAACTGTAGCAAGAATGTAACAGCTTAAAACACCCTCTCAGGAATTTTCACTCACTTATGGAGAACTTGGCCTTTTCACACAGGCAGATGATTTTTACCCTCCTGATCTGAGAAGATCTGAAAACTCAGAAAACCCGCAGTGAAATGAGAATGCTTCAGATATAGATGAGTCTTTAAAACCTTTATCAACAGCATTTGAAACAAAGCTTACAACAGAGGGGAAACAGCTGGGGATGGCAACTGCTGAAAGTAAACAACTGAGATGGGACAGATGATTTGTGCTGCCTTATAAATGTCTTAGATGGTTGCCATCAGATAAATGGAGTGTTGGCGTAATTAAGCATCCCAGACTTCCAGTTTTGCAAGAACATATTCTATTACAGAAAGAACTGTTTTCTTTCACAAGGGAATCATTATCAGACAAACATTAAGGTTTCCTTCCTAGGCCTGCCCTTTCTCCAGGCAGTGCAACAGTTGGGTGTTTCTTATAGGAAGGGCAGAACTGCAGCAAAGATGTGCTAGGTGGGTACTTCACCCCAGCATACAATGTGCAATTCCTCTCTGAACACGTTTCACCAAGCTGTAAAAAACAAATGGAAAACATTCAGGGATTGGAAAGATCTTTTGCAACCTTTTTCATTCCACATCACCAGCATTTCCCCTCCCCTCCATATAAAAATCAYCATAGCTGGTAATAATAATTAATAATAGCAGTAGTGCTACTAATGAAAGACATCTATCATCATAAAACTTAATAAATGAATATGGTTCTGTAAACTTAATAGTTTATCATTGTATGTACTTTGCTTCTGGAAAGCAGTTTCACTTTATCACCTGTTTTATTCACTGTATGTCAAATAATGGAAGTGGGAACCACCAAAGACACTTCTTTGAATACTATTCTATATAAGTTCTTCCTGTTTTTAATTGAGAGGAAGCCCTTTGAGGCACTCCTGTGCACTCACCCTTTGCTTATGCACACAGTACTAAGAGTTTTTGGTTCTGTGTCTCTGCATAGAATTTCACTGCCCAAATTAGATGTATCCTATAGATCAGATTAATCGTTCTCAAACAGTCCTGTGTCTCAGTTGGCTAGAAAGGGAGCCCAAGGTGATGACATCAGACATAACTATATACCTGCAATGTCTAAATTTTCTTGAGGTAAATGCCATCCTTATTGCCTATTTGGTTAAATTAGAATGTAGAATAAGCACTATATGCAAATGAAGAATGATGATTCACTGACTGACTTTGCTTCATATAAACTTGGTAGCTTTAATTGACTTTACCTTTAGAATGTCTTTTATAAAGAATGGAAGACTGCATACCCATTGGTAACACATATTAGGATGCTTTAAAGATAGCTGTAGAGTGAAAGCCAGTAAGGTATTGAAAAGTTTGGTCAAAGAAGAGTCTAATGATGCAGATACTAGACCTTTAATTTATTTACTCGAAGATGTGTCAGTATTTGCTGGAGCAAAGGAAAAACTGGGGAAAGGATTTGTTCCAAGTTAAAAAAAAAAGCCGAAATACATGATTATGGCAATTATATGTGTTAAATCTAATTTACATTCCTGCATAATGATGGTGTATATATAGAGAGAAAGGATTCACTGTGCATTTTAAGAACAACTATGTCACGAGCAATGAGAAAATATTGACAGGCAAAAATGTCAGTGCTTTTTTTAAAGCAGAATTACAATCTTACGGGATGATGGGAATTTAGCAGATGCATTATGTTAGTGACTAGAACATTTGATACTGTGATATGAGCTCCTACTTGAAAGATTAATTCCAAATTGGCTTCGATGGGAACACTTGTGCAGACTGATACTCTGTTAAAAGTCCAAATAGCGGGAAAAAGAAAGTAAATGAAAATGGCAATATATCAAACTTCAAAGAAGTGTCTGTGAAATAGTGCAGTTGTTAATGTGAGGACTGGTCTGATCTGGGAAGAAACAAAGTATTAAAAAGTACATTGGTCCCATCCTCCAGAGTAATCACTCTGGACTTGGAACACAAAGGAACTTGCCACTTTGCAGGATCATGCCATAAAAAAATTAAACTTAATTTTGAGGTAGTGCAAGAATGCAGGTACAAGTCCAAGAGTGGCACATATGTAGCAGTAATAAATGTTTGTAAGTGCGTTTTACACAATAACAATGCTACATATTGTCTTCTTACATAAAAGAAAGCACAGCGAAGCATTATGCAGAAAAACACTTGCACAGAGGGAGCGTGAATCTGAAGAGTTGTCCTTGTTCCTAAGCCTTCTCTTGTTCCCTGATATAGGTAGACAGTTGTCCCTATTTAAGATGGAGAAACTGAGGAAAAAAAAATCTGTGAAATAGCACATTTCTAAAGCTACATTCAGCCGTTACCCAGAACAGAACTCGTTTCTCCTCTTCCTGCATTAAGGCTTTCTTCCTATGTTGTCAACACTATCAACATTTACTTTTCTACAGAAATAGAAAATTTAAAATTTTCACTCTACAACATTCAGTCTTCTTCAATGGCTGGCAAAGCTTTATAACCACCCTTCTTTTTCATAGAAGTAAATTGCTTCAGCTGTGCAAGTTATTGACATTTATAAGAACAAACATGTTCAGTAGGCTTTATCTGAGGATTTCAGAGCAACCAAACAATGAACTGAACCTGACTCTTATTCATTTTTTTTAGTGGCTGTGTCAAATGAAGGATGGGAAAATTCAGTAATTTGAGCAAAGCTACACAATCAATATGGAAACCAGGAATATAATTCATTAATCTTGACTACGAGTTCACTGCTATATTGTCTAAGAAACACACTCTCCCTTGATTTGATACTCAGAAAGCCTGATTTAACTGTACTTTGGTTTATTCTCCTCCACTTTACCTTTTGCTGTATTTCTTTGCTGCTTCTTTATTCTCTTATAACTCTGATGCATTGGGTGCCTCAAGAAATCCACAGAGAGAGGTGCACACTTGTCTCTTCTGGTATATGACATTGCAGCCTCCCAAACTTCAGGCTGTTATAGGAAACATATTTCTGCAAATGTAAACAAAGAGTTTTATGGCTATCATTTTGGTTTCCGACTTGTTCAGTGCTATCATCTTTGTTGACTGTGGGTATGCGCATTTCTGTGACTATGAGTTATTTTCTCCAGATGGATGCAGATAAGCTTCTTTAAAGTAACTTCTGTAACTGTTGACAGGTGTATGCTGCTGCAAACCACCCTTGCCTAGCAAAAGTCCTGGCAGCTAAGATCCTAAGTGAGAAATGCTTTGCATCCATGGATTTCCACTAGTGGGTGTTTAATCATCCTTCTCTTTCTCTTGGCTTTATGTTCTTTGGTGATAAAAGTGGCAAAGCATAGAAACAAAGATATTTCAGCTTTCAGTCAAACTAAAGAGCTTCACAGCTCCTTTCTTTATAGAAAGGGCAACCTCTGCAATTATTTGAAACAAGTCTCAGCTGCTGATTCTGTTTTCTTGGTTTTGTGTAAGTGAGCAATTCTGGTCAAGACTGCAGTGCCCGATTCTGATTAATACTCTTGTATACTGCTATCTACTCTAAGGCAGAATGGTGTAAGAAGGCATTAGTATAAATGTGACTTAAGTCCAGTGGAATTATGTCGGTATATTGATGCATGTGAGAACAAACTCAGACCCTTAGGTCTTTCAATTATAACTGAAAAGTGAAGGGAGTGTCAAGATATCATAGAATCATAGAATCATTAAGGTTGGAAAAGACYCCTAAGATCATCGAGTCCAACCGTCAACCCAACACCACCATGCCCACTAAACCATGTTCCTAAGCGCCTCATCTACACGTCTTTTAAATACTTCCAGGGATGGTGACTCAACCACTTCCCTGGGCAGCCTGTTCCAATGTTTAACCACTCTTTCAGTAAAGAAATTTTTCCTAATGTCCAATCTAAACCTCCCTTGGCACAACTTGAGGCCATTTCCTCTCRTCCTATCGCTAGTTACTTGGGAGAAGAGACCGACACCCACCTCGCTGCAACCTCCTTTCAGGTAGTTGTAGGGCGCGATAAGGTCTCCCCTCAGCCTCCTCTTCTGCAGACTAAACAGTCCCAGTTCCCTCAGCCGCTCCTCATAAGACTTGTTCTCCAGACCCTTCACCAGCTTCGTTGCCCTTCTGTGGATATGATTCATTGGAGAACACATTGTAAAAACTTCAGTGGATCAGGGCAGAGATTCAACTAGCTCTGTATTGTGTTGCAAATACTTTCTAAGCCCCCAGATGCCTGACCTTTTTAGCAGATAAGGGCCATTCTGGGAAAAGTCTATGGTCAACGTAAATTATACATTTGAGTACAAGAGCATGGGGTTGGAGACTCCTGCAGCTTAGAGCATGCACAGGAATACCTTTTCTTTTTTCTGGTAGACCCTAGAACTGTCTTTAATACTCCTTAGAAAACTCCATGCCTTGTGTTTAGTGGTGTTTAGAGTCTGATAACTAGCTGCCATTTTACAGAAAGGTACTAGAAAAACTGCAATAGGCAGAGATAGGCAAATCTGCCTTCTAAGAAGAATTGAATACAGCTGTTGTCTGTTTACTCTAAATGCATTTTTTTTCTGCAAGAAAAAGAAACCCTCTGAATGTTCTTGTTCTCTGCAGAAGCCACCGATGTGTTCATGAAGTTTGTTAGCTGCTAACGTACTTGGAGTTGTTTTATGGTGGGTGTTGGGTGGGATGTGAACAGAGGGTGTTCTATAGAACACAGTCCCGTAAAGTCCAAAACTTGGGAAAATGCTCAAAGATTAAAACTTTGGTCTATATTATGCCAATGTGTACTTGTTAGGCTATAGATCCCAGCTCCTTCTCTCCTTCCTCAGAAATCTGACATTCCACATGTATCTCAGGTAGATAGTCTGCAGTAGGGCCTACAATGTCATTCAAGCAGTATTCAGCTAGCTGAGTAGCACTAAAATTTGTGCTCGATTCGCCCATCCCTAAAGAATGGCCTTGTTCATTCCAATCGCCACTGCATCAAGCATAAAAAATCATCCATATGTCTCTGGCTTTTATTGCTATTCTTATCTTATAATAGAGGTAATTTGGATGCAGATTTTTTGTGAGTAAAGAATTCTTAAACCATCAGCTAATAGTTTGGATATTAATATTAATACTAATGCAAAGGGGAACTACTGGTGAGAAAAACTATAACTGAGGAAAAGAAATTAGAGTTTAGATTGACAACAAAGGTATTTGATGAGAATAAAAGTGAAGTGTGCACTGTATTGAGTGGCAAGAACAATAGTGGAATAGGATGTCATGGAAATACCAATTGCAGCTGTGCACAGTGACAGTCAGTGGGGACAAGCAGAGATTTATTTAAAAGATATCCCCTGGCAAAGACAAATGGGTCTGATTTATTTATTTAAAACATTACTCTCTGGGATGGCCTTTGGAGATACATATCTCATTTCCCAGTGGACCCTGAGTAGGATGTGAGAGGGAAGTTGATGAACATTTGTGTTTCATAGAAATTCAGGTTATATCCTTTAGAAGGAAAATGTGTTGCTGCAGAAATTTCAGAACTTATATGTGGGTTCTTTTGGAAAAGTTAAATCAGTGTTACCAAACTATCTGGTTCAACAATACAGAGATCCCTTGGAACAAGAATACCAACTTTACCATAGACTGCTTTGCTGGAGAAGCTCAGTTCCATCACACAGGGAACACTTGAGACAGTGAAGCACTGTCCCCATAGATAATTAATTCTGCAGCATCTCTTCTCAGATTATCAATATCAGACTGTCCAATTAGATCCAGCTGCACAGAGATTTCGACACATGCCCTCGGGCAAGTAGATTAGCACCACATCATCACTTTGCTCAGGCAGCAGCCTTGAGTGAAGTGTTTTTAGCTATGAGTGAACCAGTTTCTGTCATGTAGATCCCCTGAGGCTAAAATGATCCACAGAGATTTTAGCTGCCCTGGCCTCAGTTTTTCTAAAAAAAGTCGCTGTTGAATTTCTGCATGGGGAGGGAACAACAAGCTATTTTTGTCACCAGAGTGACATCCAGTGCGGTACAGTTTAGGCTAGCTGTTAAGAAATGGGGAAGATGGGGGTCATGTCCCTGTTCCCAAGACTGTTTCTGCATTTAACAAAAAACTGGTTAAAACACAGCAGTAGGGATCCTGGGATGGAAGCCCTGTTATGTACAGAAGCCTAATCTGTCTTACACTTGCTCCAGGTAATGAATGCTTCATTTTTGTACCACTTTCAGTGCTACTTTTGAACTATGTACTGATGTGTTCAATTCTGTAAAATACATACTTGAGGAGTTGGGCAGGTATAGAAATTTCAGGAACCCGGGGACATTCCAGGTTTAGATACAGGATAGGAATCATCTCAACTAACTGTGCCCATCTGGAAGACAACCATTAACTAAGGTAGTCATCTGTTCTTTTGTAGCCAAAGGAGAGAGAGTTTGGCACTCCAGAACTCAAGTTCACCCCTTTCTAAGATAGTCATGGGATGAATTGCTCCCTGGGAGTGACTGTTTGTCTGTGTAAATGATAGCAAGAGCCAAAGTAATTAGCTCATAGAAGATACTTTTATATGGCTAGAGTTTGATGTGATGAAGGTCATCCCTAAATTCTGTTGAAATCTGCCTCTGGGCGCCCAAGTCCTTTGCAAAGGTGGTCCTGAGTTCAGGTACTAAGACAATGAACTATTTTTTCCTGATGCACATGGAATGGTTACATTGCTTAAGCCTGTTTTGAACTATTACAGACATTTGCAGTCATTTTGTGTTCTGCTTGATAGAAAGTTCACAGAGCATTCTCAGTTATTCTGTTTTTAATCTTCTCTACTGCCCTTTAAACCTGGAAGTAAAAACTAGCATTGAAGCCATGTGCTTTTGTCTAAGTGAAGAGCAGACTTAGCGCTCTATAGTTCAGTTCCATCTGTACTTCAGTGTGGCTTTTAAGGGTTGATTACTGCTTCTGTATGCAAGCATGGTAAAAATAATGGAAGGGAACAAAAGCAAGAGAGACAAATTATGCAGTGTAGAGAATGAAGCTCTGAATCCCAGGTGGAGTGGTCATTCTCCTGTGTGCCACAGATGAGACCTTCTGTTCAGTGGTCTGAATCCACTGTCTCTCACACTCTTATCAGAAACACAACTAAAATTTCATAAACAAAATGTCCATCTTCTACTGACTCCCCATGTTTTTTGTTTTCTGTATGTGTTAAACAAGAATAAAGAAAACCCACCTTGGATTATGTGTTTCACTGAGAATATAGTTTGATAATTACAGAGTGTAACCAATTGTACAAGCTAATGATTGAATGACAGGCATGGCAATTGAAAAGAGTGTGCAGGTATACAAGCTACAATAATTAAGCACTAAGATAAAATACTAAGGGGCTATAACAAATTGCATCCTTGTGTAGTAGATACAGGAAAGGATGTATAACATACACTGAGTTCATAAATTGAAATATTTGAGCTATACTGCATACAAGCACATAGTGAAAATACTCCACTGAAAAATAAAATGAGGAAGAAGAGACTAGGATAAAAGAATAGGGTARGAGTGGCAGTGGAGAAATGGTGAATACTGACTGATTTTGTCACAATCACTCAGGTATGTCTGTTCATACGGGTTTCTTGGGGAGACTTTCAAAAAACACCTCAAGTATTGCAGATAGCTGTTCCACCAAAATGCATTCTTTCTTGTATAATAAAAGGTCACTGAATCATTTTGCACAGTATTCCTCTCTGTAAGTATGGCTCAGCAAATACTAGACCAGTTTAAATCTGCATAGTTGTCCTGGAAATGGGAAACCAAATTGTGTTCTTTCTGACTAAGCCCTAATTACCACAAACAATTATTTTATAAAAGATATCCAAATTAATCAACTGATAATTCTGCTGGCATGTGGCAACCAGCAAATGACAAAGCAGCATTTTTTCTGTGGTCTTGAAAGTAGGAAAATGTTTTGTAATTGTCAAAGTCAACAATGTTTCGTCGAATTAACCCAGAGAGCACATCCATTGAGCAATAAAGTGTTACACTTACCAAGTGTTTTGTCTAGTTTTACTAACTTCGTGGTTTTTTGGCTATAACCACTCTGAGAAGCATCCCTAGATAGTTTCCACTACAGTTTAACTTGAACTTTACTTAAAAACCCATTTCTGTTATGTGACAGACAGTTGTGGTCCTTGGGGTGGACACTGAGGGAATATCTCTTGGTCTGTTTTTAGTAAGAGGGTCTGGGAAGCCATTAAGAAACTCAGACACAAAACAGAATGCTAGTCAAAGCAGAACTTTTCCCAAAGTTATTCACAGTTAACCGTTGGAGATTAGCATATGTTTTTCTGGAATAGTATGTGGATACCTTCTTATTATCAATGAGGTTATGCATAATGTGCACATCATACAGTAATAAGCTAAAGTCAGTAGCACATCTCCTACTGTTAGGCTCTCTTGGTACCCATCGTTGGCCTTGTTGTGGTTTAACCTGGCAGGCAGCCAAACACCACACAGCTGCTCGCTTACTCCCCCCTCCCCTCAGTGGGATGGGGGAGAGAATCAAAAAAAAAAAAAGGTAAAATTTGTGGATTGAGATAAAGACAGTTTAATAAAACAGAAAAGGAAGGGAAAATAATGATGATGATAATAATAATGATAGAATATACAAAATGAGTGATGCACAATGCAATTGCTCACCACCCGCTGAGCGATACCCAAGCCGCAATCGCTACTTCCTGGACCACGCCTCCTATTTATATACTGAGCATGACGTCACATGGTATGGAATACCCCATTGGCCAGTTGGGCTAGCTGTCCCGGCTATGCTCCCTCCCAGCTTCTTGTGCACCTGGCAGAGCATGGGAGACTGAAAAGTCCTTGACTAGTAGACTACTTAGCAACAACTAAGAACATCACTGTGTTATCAACATTCTTTTCATACTAAATCCAAAACACAGCACTAGGAAGAAAATTAACTCTATCCCAGCCGAAACCAGGACAGGCCTAAATCGTTTCTGCTGAAAAATCTTACTAGTTTTTTTTAAAAAGGAAAAAAAATAAGCCCTTGTTAGCCATATCTTTGTGAAGAGATAATTTAAATTATTCCATTCAAGTTAGTCCTTCCAGGTTGGTACTGTTCTCACTGTAGGAGGTGTTGAAGTTTCAGTAGGACATGTCTGACTGCAGATATGTGCCTAAAGCACCCCATGGTTCCAGTACTTGCGTAGGACTGTGCAGATAAATACAATGCATCAGTCATCTTACTAAAATAATGGGCTTCCTTTCACCTACTCTGAAACCCTTCTGATTTCACCTCTCTTCTTGTTTCTTGTCCTGATGCTACATGTTTCCAAACCAGAGCTTTGTGCATTTATTCAGTGGTTCTGTTTCATATTTGAACCAGTGCTGACCAACATTTTCTTTCTTGCTTTGTGTGTCCATAGTTTGTGATATTGCTGTTACTTTCTGTACGGATCTTTATGTTGGCAGGGCTACAAACACCTTGCTCCTTAGTTGCTTAGCTGCATATTTCAGTTTTACATCTTCGGTAGTCAGGTAGCATCTATAGGTTACTGGAAATATACACGCCAGAAAAAGGGAAGATTTTAAAGAAGTTATGTAGTAGAGAATGGATGTTTTGGTGGGAGGCAGGAAAGTCACTGAACAATTCACGGTTAATGCTATGGTTTTACTAAGAATGCAAGCCTTTTGTACGAGAGGTCTGTCAGATTAGTAGAAGTGAGATCAAGGTTTTGATGAGAGTCACTTGAGGAAACAGCTTTTGGAGGGATATTTCACATTTTTAGTACTTGAAGTAAAAACAAAACAAAAATCAGAGGATAGGAAGGGGCTTTTTTTTCTGCTAGAGTGTTTGTATTTGTAGGAATGTTCTAAAAATATTTAGGAGTTAGTGTGACTCTTTGTATTCTTGTGGAAAGAAGAAAAACATAAGTAAAAGGCTAACACATGTACTATATTTCACACCTTCCGATGTGGAGAGACTGGAAGCATGATAGTATCTGCCTGTGCAGATACTGTGCTATATACCAGTCTGTGCTATATACCAGCTCAAACTGTTTCAAGGCTATCAAAGCTCTCTTAAAAATACTTATTCAGGGAAACAGTCAGATTTTGACTGTAGAGATTAGAAATGGAAGACCATAAGTGTTGCCAGACAATCTGAATTTCTCAGCTACTTTGCTTGTGAAGTAGGATTGGCTGGGAATAGAAGGAAAAAGAATAGAAGTGGTGTAGCTGATTTCTATTCAATCTTTTCACTGTGTAGGGGCCTAGAAAGTTCTAATGTTTTTCACTGCCAAACCTCTGGTCCTGTTCGTGAGCACCAGAAAAATGGGATCCTCTCTGGACCCTTCCCTGCAAGAATTTTGTCTTTTCTTTAATAAGCTTCTCTATTTTCTGGTCAAGAGTTGACCAAGAACAAGGAAAATGAAATTATTTGGAGCAGCAGCAAAAAGCTTTACAGAAGTAATAACTATGCAACATATTCTTTAAGGTTATGTAGTGGCACCTTTTATGTTTCCACATATTCAGTCATAAAACTCTCTCAATCTTTTTAGTTGGGCTTGTCATGATTTCTTTTGCTCTTTTTCTTGTGACCTCACAGCTTTGATATTTTATGTAGATGTAATCTGCAACACTTAGTCTTATTTAAACTTCAGTGGAATTTGACAGGCAAAGTTTACTATCCACAACTTTGATTTGATCCTAAAGTACAAGAGAATTCATTATTTGGTTTGAGGAAGTAGCTGAAGACTGTTCATTTTCAGAGCGCATGTTTCAGAGTTCAGACAATTTCATATTTTTCTTGGGCGTGAAACCTGTATCACTAGGAGGACTCTGATCCCAGATAACTGAAGGGGTGGTCAACCCCCTTGTTGATTACTCTATCTTTAACTGGAACATCTTCATAAGCTTCCTTAACTGGTGTCAGTGAAAATTATTAAGATAAGCTTCTGTGTTTTTACGTGTTATTTCCTACCTATTTTCTGAATGTCTTTTTGTTTTGATTTATGTCAGTGTTTACGAAGATCATTTCCCTCTTAGTAAAGTGCAGTATATTGTATGAGTACCACTGTGTTTTGAGGGATAGACTCATGCTTCTTTAAGCCAATTTTCACCTTGCTTTTGCTCTGTTGTTGGAAATATTTTTGTGCTTTGCAAGCATGTAAATAAAACAGGCATAGTTAGGCATTTACACCTAAGCATGTACTCAGATGAAGAGATAGGCTTCATTCCTCAGTGCTTTGTGACATGAGGCAGCTTGAATTAACAAAGAATCGGGTAGTTTAAGGATCCTTCAGACTCCATGATAAAGAGATGAGGTGATTGAGAACTGGCAATTATAACCAAAGGAAGTCTGACCAGATTCCTACTATACTAGTCTGGTTCTTCTGGATTGGGTCTTGGAATAAAAAAATTATTCTTCTAGCTACTTGTATAAAAGAGGGAGTAAACTGGGTAGTGAAAACACAATATGAAGACAGATGATTCAGGGAAATAGGAATAGTATTTTAAGGGTATCGTTTAAGAAATAAGTTTTAACTAATAATCCTGATCGTTGTGGTTTAGGCTAAAAAATTTGGAGGTTTATCTGTATCTTCACCTGAAGCTGGATATCACTAAGGTATTTCAACTGCTGATACTCAGATGGGATCAGCAGGTCTGGGGAACAGTGACAATGTTTCTCAACTGTGCAATGTTTCTTCACTGAATCAGAGTAGAGAACTTACTGACTTTACAATTATATATTCCATGTTTATTTTTTCCCTGAATTTAAACAGGCTGTTGAGTTCTACATACAGTATACCAGGATGTTCTTACAGAAACATTATTCTGAAAAAAAAAAAAAAACCAAACAAAACCAAAAAACCCAGCTTTTATATCAGAATTCAAAAACTTAGTACTTCACATTTATACTTCAGACAACATTGTTATCATTCATGTTGCATCGTGTCTGGTTCCTGACTAGATGATATTATAAAAAACTTGTGTCACATCCTGTGTAATTTCTAAATGCATCATTTCATAACTTACATTAGAAAAACTATTGGAGATTTTAATTTGGGGGGAAGATTTCAGGTTTTCAAGAGAAAAAATTGTATATGTTGCTTATAACCATTTGATAAAATAGAATTTACTCTTCACATGTGAAGTAAAGAAAATTTCCTCTTATTTCTCTCAGACTTGTTTGTATATTGGTGACTGAAAGTCAGGCATTTTCTCACCCTGTGTTTTTGTTTTCATGTTCATACATTTGGGAGTTGTAATAGTATTTTAGAATCCTAAAAAAATGTTTGTAGAAGACTTGCTGAAGCCTCCTCAAGGCAAAAGCAACCACTTGTGACAGACATATGTCTAATCTGCTTTTACACACCTCTGATGATGGAGATTGGATTGTTTAAGGCAATTTATTCCAGTTTTGGCTATTCTTCCAGTTACAGCCTATTTCCTAGTATCAATCTGTCAGATATTACAACATATATGTGAAGATGACAATACTTTGAAGTAATGTTGTAAAGCTATCCATGCAGCTGGCACACTGTGGGCAGTAGAGATGCACATTTACTATACCACAAATAATGTGATCTAGCACAGGCTGTGAAGGGAGTTATTTTCTGTATTTTAGTCAGTCTGGTGATTCATGCTGCAATTAACCAAGAATGACTGATGACTTGAGCATACTTGTTATGAAGAATTGAGCCATGGTCCTCTCAGTTGAGCTGAATTGGTTGGTGTCCTGGTTTCAGCTGGGATAGAGTTAATTTTCTTCCTAGTAGTTGGTATAGTGCTGTGTTTTGGATTTAGTACAAGAAGAATGTTGATAACACACTGATGTTTTAGTTGTTGCTAAGTAGTGCTTACACTAGTCAAGGACTTTTCAGCTTCCCATGCTCTGCCAGGTGCACAAGAAGCTGGGAGGGAGCATAGCCAGGACAGCTGACCCAACTGGCCAATGGGGTATTCCATACCATGTGACGTCATGCTCAGTATATAAAGCTGGAGGAAGAAGGAGGAAGGGGGGACGTTCGGAGTGATGGTGTTTGTCTTCCCAAGTAACCCCTACGCGTGATGGAGCCCTGCTTTCCTGGAGATGGCTGAACACCTGCCTGCCGATGGAAAGGAGTGAATGAATTCCTTGTTTTGCTTTGCTTGTGTGCGGGGCTTTTGCTTTCCCTATTAAACTGTCTTTATCTCAACCCACGAGTTTTCCCACTTTTACTCTTCTGATTCTCTCCCCCATCCCACCGTGGGGGGAGTGAGCGAGCAGCTGTGTGGTGCTTAGTTGCCGGCTGGGGTTAAACCACAGCAGTTGGGAATTGGTTCCTGCTTCACTTTTCAAGAAGTCTTGAACTAAAGCCTATTCATGTCATATCAGCTTCTGAATACAATCATGATGACCCGTGACTTTAGCTTGGTTTGTATAGCAGTCAAGTCTATATTCTGCATTATGCATTCCAGTTACCATTTAACTTTTAATGAAGTGAGCATAGACCTATAAGGCACAAGTGGCTGTGTGGAGTTCACTTAGAGACATGGGTCTCACTTCCCTGCCAGATATTATGACTATACAGATAGGAAAAAGGTACAGAATACTGCGTGGGAAGTTTGAGTTTAATCCCCACAGGTGTGATGCTTACTTGTTTTCCTTATTTTAAGACCTGCTTTTCCTTATCTTGCAATGAGCCTCAGAACACACTTCAATAGAAGAACATTCTGTTTTTCATATAGAAAATGGCAAGGTGGAGTATATTGAGGGCTTTTTCCCCACTTTGTTTCAGAGATGCTCTGCTAGTGTTAGTGCCTCAAAACAATCACATGAATGTAGAGTCTATACTTTCAACCTCTGGAAGCTTGAAACTTGAGACGCCAATGAACTGCATTGGGCTGACTGCACATTTTCCCCACAGTTCAGGATCCTTCAAATGATGATAACTTTTTAAAAAGGAAGCGATTTACATCAGGCTGAATACATAAGCCTGGAACAACTAGAAAGGCCAAGGGCCTGGTCTGGAAGGTGTGTAAAATTATGAAATATGTTTTAGAGCTCTGTCTCCTTCCTGCAATCTGAATACATTTTGATTACTTCATCAAATATTTGCATTTCATTGCCTAGAAGGACAGAGATATCTGGTTGTGTTTTTTCCTGAACCTGGATTGATGAACCATGTTTCAAAGTCCTGGTTAGTGATAATAAATAAGTAAATTAAAATAATAAGAAATATGATCATAGTATAGATACACACCTTTGCAAGCTTTCAAATCTCTGAAATCTAAGCCTGTACTGTTACAAAAAACACTTTACTATACATATGACATGTTATTATGTCTCTTGGTGAAAACAGAAGGAAGGCATTCATTCCTTTCCTATTCTATAAGATCATCTGAAAGCAACAGATTTCACGGCAGAACAGAATACATTAAAAAGAATATGTATTTGATTATACAGATATTTAAAGTAATTACATAACACATAAGTATTATTACCTTTGCTAGAGGCTCAGTGTGTTTATTCAGAATTTTTCCGCATCTCTGATGCAACGTTATCTTCCCATATTAGAAAAGAACATATTTACCTATCATGTTTTATGGGATTGTAAATTAAGCTRTATTAGTAATAAGATGCATCCTTAATACAGCTAGACTGTGCCCATGTGTATCCCAGCCAAGCAGAGGAGCATAAGGAACCTCTCTTACCCCTTTCTCAGCTCATGTACTTCTTGGATGCTGACAAACTGGAGTCTCATGCACTTCTTGTATTTTGCAGATAGATAAGAAGTGGACAACACTGGAAGAAATTTAATTGCGCATTTAGATTACAGTGTCTTTGCACTGAGAAGAAAGTCAAAATACAGGGAGAATGTCTTGTTGCTTGTGTCCTTTTTTTGTAGTATGGGCAAATGACACATCAAAGAAGCATTGTAAGTCTTAATGAAGATATTCAAGTTGTCAGTATCACTAAGTAAAAAAAAAAAAAAAAAAGATCAACAGCTATTTGAGGAAGAAAATAGGGGAATTTTGTGATTTGCTCTGCAACCTAAGTGAAATTCTGTTCTAAAGCAATCTAATGTTTTAAATCATTTTCTTAAATGTAAGTGAAGTTCCAAGTGATTTGTTTACCCTGACTGTCAGAACTATCAGCAACAGCTTGAATATATATGGAGTTTTCACTCTGTTTCATGTGACACCTGCTGCAGATGATAAGACTGAATAACAGCAGGGACTTCTTCCATGGTTACATGAAGGTCAGAAGTGGTTGCTGCACCTTCAGTAATCCAGGATGAAGAGAGTTTGCGTGCTTTTGCATACCAGAAGTGCCCTGTTATTCACTGAGCAGAATGGCCTTCATAACTGAAACAGATATAAACTCTGAGCTGACTGAGAGCTTGTATTTCATTTTAAATCCATATAGCTGAAGAAAGGCACAAGACTATTGAATAGACTCAAGACTACCAAATTAAATTTCTTTCTTCTAAGTGCATGAGAGGCCTTGCTTGTTTTCATGAAGAGAATTAAGAACACTCCTTTTGGGGCTGCAAAAGCAATGATAGTTGGGAGAACAGTCAAGGCTTGAAGGTGTACCATTTATTTGTTAAGTCCTCTGTAATGAGAGAAAAAGAACATTTATGAATTTGCGTTAGGACTGGGTAACAACAAAGTTATCCATGGACACACAACTTTGTTTCTTCCACCTTGTATTATAATGACATTCACAACATTCAATGGCACAGTCACATACTGCTTCTCAAGTAGCGTTAGTAAAAACTAACACCATGTCTAGAGATTTGTTTGGTTGGTTTTATTCAGTTATGTGTAAGAACAGCCATACCTAGTCAAATCAGAGATCTGGCTAACACAGTGTCCTGTGACAGTGGTCCACAATAGATGGTCATGGGAATCTATAAGCACAGGGAAAGTGTATGCAATGTGTATGACATACCCTGTCCTACAATCATAGCACATCATGGGCAGGACTGTGTGTATTTTGGTGGTTTTGTGTGTCTTCCAAACCTTCCATAGTTAATGCAAGACAATACAATCCTGCTATGCAGTTTTTCAGACTTGAATGGGACTTCATTATTATGGTGCTGACTTAGCCCTAGATTCCTATATGTGTAGGAGACTTTCCTATTTTCCATAACTGGAGAAGAGTTTTCCTATCTTCAGTACAAACCCTCAACTTAACTGATGTCAGAGGCAATTCCAGTCTTTCTAAGGCAGAAGATTGGAATATGATGCTGACAAGGCAAAGGTGAGAAGACCAAAGTGGGGAAAGAAGGAAATTGAGAAGCCTAAGTAGCCCAGGGCTGTTTATAAGAGAGTTTTGTTCATATGCAGGGAATGATCATATCATCAAGTAATAAGACTTCCATGCAGGGTCATTTGCACAAAGACTAGAATGGTGAGTGCTCTGATTAAAACTATGAAATTATTCTACTCGGTCTCCAGTACCTTGGGTAAATGCACTTTAAATGAAGTTCTCTTTAAAAATATTGTGTTTGTAACTACAGTAAGAAATTTGTTTCAAATTACGTGGTCATCCTTTTCAGTAAAGTGTCACTTGCAAAATTTATGAACAACAACTTGCATGCTTCTTGCTAACATGTTTTTGGTTTTTACTGCTGACAGACAAATTAGCCTCTACCAGACCAAAGCTGTCTGAATATTTGGATTAATTTGGTGCTCTATCTTGTCTGAAATAATGTTATTTAGCAATTCCACCAGCTGGCCAGCATGATTGGAATGAATATGCATTTTGCTATACATTGCAAATAGCAGTATAATCAGGAGGACTAACTGAAAATAACACGATTGGTTAACTTATTTTAATTTTCAAACTTCACTGAATAATTAGAGCAGCAGTTTAAAAAAACATTTGCTAAAATATGATTTCCTGAGAAATGAGACAAAATATAAAATCTAGAACTTGCTGTCTTATATAGTAACTGTGATTAAAATAATCTAGAGAGCTGCATAGTTAACAGGATAGATCTATTTAAATGAATGGGTAATTTTCTATGGCTTTAGGTGGACACTAGGTTTGGCCCAAGAAGGCAAAATTTTTGTATGATATCAAGAAGGCAAAATATATTGTTACTCACAAAAGCATGTCTCACCTAATACAGGCTACAAATCCATCAAACAAGCAAGGTCCCATGTGTACATACATACATAGACACACACACGTACACGTATTGCGTTTTGCTGAGCTTTGGGTTGCCTACAATGACAGTAAGCCCAACCCATTCCAGTTCTGATGGTCATTTGGCCAAAGGCTCACAGCTGAGAAATCTCCACTGCCAACGGCAGGCAGCTGAGCGTCAGTGCTGACAGCTGCAACCTCAGCTGTTGACAGCAGGGGAGGGAGTGATTTCTGGATGAACAAGTGCCAAGGTCCTTAGGGATTTAGGCTGTGGCTCAGCAGAATGCTTGCATATATTCTTTATTTTAAGGAATTAAAAAACTCTTCAGTGGGACTGTTGACTTAAACACCATTAAACATATGCTTAAATACTTGGATGGAGGAAGGTCTTTAAGAAGATCTAACACATGTAGCAGAAGATGGTAGTCTGCTGCTCAGAAATCAGGTTAAGTTTACTTAAGTAGTGTGACTATTAGAGTGAAATCACTGTTGGCATAAAGTCTGGATATGGTTCAGGGCATAGCCTGTGCCTAGGACTGTAGGAATGAGACCATCCTGTGGGGGCAGAGAGGAAAGAGAGTAACCATACAAAATCTGCCTTTGTCAATTGTTTGCCCTCATGGTCAGAGGATTGTGCCCTAGCCCACTTCATTTACTATTACGGATGTAGCCAACACAGTTTTTCAGTGCACTGAAGAGAGAGATTTTTTTTTTTTTGTGCTAGATCAATCAAATCCTTTTTACCTCTTGTTGTCTTTTGTAGTTGTCACAGTAATGGATATAAGGTGATAAACTAGATACCAGCTACTTTAGAGAACTCAGGCTATGACTGTATTGCTACATAAGAGTAGACTGGTGAGATGATACTAACTGCCTCATTCAGTTGGCTTTAATCTAGCTCCCTTCAGAGAAGAGGTACAAAAGCAGCAGAGGAGCCCAAAACAGTATCAGAGTGAGCTCACAGTTAAGCAGCGAAGAGATTAAGGCTTGAATGTGGTCTGTGGCCTTATTTTATTTAGTGCTATAGAAATTTTCTGAGAATATCAGTACTTAGACTTAGTCTGAATGATTTGGAGTATTGGCTTGTAAGCCTTGCAGCCAGAAATATGGAGGACACATGGATGACCAAACTAGAAGAAAAAGGCTGTTTTCTGACCGTATTTTTTTTCCAGGGGAATTTCATTAACATAAAGGTATTTCATTGAAATAAAGCTGTTTTCTGGGAACTTTTTAAAATGACAGAAATGTTTTGTCAGAATGTTTTCAGCTAACTTGTTTGCTGACACTGATTGTGGTTGTTCAGCAGCACGTGAAGTTACATGATGTGTTTGTTAAGGTATTGGATTACACCAACCCCTGACGTGTTCTGTTAATAGATCTCACAGCTGTATTCTATGCAGAGTCTTTTTTCCATTCCATGTATAATTAACCAGTGTCATTTTGTTGCATCTTAACTAAGGGCAAACTAACTTTACAGGTGAAATTTTTACTTCTAGGTTCAGGCTGCTTTTTGCCTTTCCTCGGTTGTGAGCTGGCAGGCATCTCTGAGAAGATGCAGTCCCTGTGCACTCATAAATAATTTGTGGTAGTTTTGCACCTTTTCTTTCTTGTTACAGGCCATGTATGGAATGATCTTGTTAAGCCTTAATGGGGAATATGACCAGGAAAATAGGTTTTTAAAAATTCTAGAAAATGATACTGAAGCTTTCTCTATTTATCTTAAAGGAAACAAACAAACACAAATTTACTGCACTTCTAAAAGATTAAAAAGCAAGGATTTTTTCTTTTTTTTTGCCTTGAGAGAGAGAAATAGGCAGAGCGAAGTTGAAGCTTGAGCATTCAGAGTCAAAAGGACCCACGTGAAGTTGAGCTTCCAGCCAGTATTGTTTTGGCAGTCCCAGAAACAATGAAAGAATGATGACATAAGGGAAAAAAAAAGAAAAAAAAAATCAGAATAAATGTAAACCCACAACAATTAACTGACTATGTGGTATTAGTCCTAGTTTTGTTCTCGTTGTTAGTTTGAATGTGTCTGATTTTTTCAAGTTTCCCTTCCCTGCTGGAAGAGAATAATTTCTCATGTATCTCATATATAAATATATCTAAAGGTCTTCTTTCGGTGAGCTGGAAATCAGGAAGAAGTTATAGAAAATAGTTCGGAGGTTCTCCTGAGTGATGTAGAGGACTGATAGGTGCGATTTTTCTGTGAGAGAGATTATAAACTCTGTAGAAGTACTATTGTCCTTTGAGTTTACTTCCTTTATTTTTTTGGTCTATGGAAGAGAGAATATTGTTTACCACAAAATAGAAGAGTTGAAGCGTATATTGCCATGATGAGTGCTTAGCTAGTCACATAGTCTGTTTTCTGTCTAAAGAGGCATTCAAAACGTACTGGAAACATGGTACAGAATAGATAATATACATGTGATACATATTCACAAACACGTAAAACTCCATCATTGTGGCTTACAAAAGCCATTTATTTCTATTGTCTTACAATGATTGGTTCATAATATAGTTATCTTTGTCTGGTTTTGTACAAAAATATAGTTGCTTTTATTTACTTGTTTAGTTTTGCCAGTACATATCACTGTCCTCAATAAAATTGGGTTGACAGGAAGTAGCTTTGTAGCCAGATGTTGGCAATCAATAGCTGTTTTTCAAGACACAGAAAAGAAGAAAGGGTGTTTATTGCCAGAATATGCACTGTTTAATTTGTTTGGTCAATACCACTACTTTTTATTTTCATTTTTAATCAATATTTTGACTGGAGAATTATATTGACATAGAATTGAGTGAGCTGGTAATTGGGAGACCCGGATTCCTCTCTGGTTTAAGCAAGTAATGTGATTACTGTTAAATCAGTTCAGCCAGGTCTCATGCGTGCAGATATTTACAATCATAAACAAAGAATACCTGTTTTTATGTTTATTTGAAACTTGCTGATTTTTATTTATTTTAATAAGGAGCCTGGATAAGAGTTATGATTTAAACTTCTCTGGGTGATTCCACTGGTTTTTAGATTTGTTAGGTTTCCAGCATCCAGATTTCTTACAGCTGCATTGTTGGGAATAGTTCAGAGGCTGCTGTCTCATTTTGCTGGGGACCAAAAAGGTGCAAAACAAAATCACTGTCCATAACCTACAGAGTATAGATACAGACTAAGCATGTTTTTATTATATTCCTCTGATAAAGAGTCTACCTGAAGTGCAGAGGAAGAGAAAACAGGGAAAGAAGCTATGCACTCAGATTTCAGTGGAAGATTCTTATTAATAACAATGTTAATTTTTAAAGTGTTGTATCACCATGTAAGTCCCATTATAATGAGCTACAAACTTTTGACTGGAGACAAGCGGTTAAAGAGTTAMAACATAACATACCTGAATTCAGAACTGCAATTGGATGTGGAATGAAATTTGGATTTATCTGACTGTATTGAAGTCAGGAGAAGATTTGCTTTGCAGTGTAAYCCAATTGACTTGGCTTACAAGAACTGGGGAATGATTTTTTTTTAAATAATGACTACTATAAAAGAGAAATGGGAGAAATTTTCTATTTTTCAAATTATATTTTCATTGAAAATTTAGCAACAAGTAAAAAATGAGAAAATTTTATGGAAAATGTTAGGTTTTAATTTCTTCCACCAAATGATCATTGCACAAAGCCATTTTAGGTTTGGATAATGTAGGATGGATAAGCAGGTTAGTGAAAAGCGTGGGAGAAGAAGGGGAAAAAAAACCCCTCTATTGCATCGTAGAGAGCAGAGCTTGTGCTTCAGTGTGAAAATAACATACTGTTCAGTAACCAGTTGTAATTCTAAATACTGCTAAAACGACTTCTGCGGCCTTGTTCCAAGTACATTAGTTTAGCCTAAAAGTCACCAATGCTTCTGGGAATGTGGCTTCATTTCAGTATAATGGGATTATTCTAAGGAAACGTGGGGAGCTACATGAGAAATTGCTTATAATTTTCCATGTAAAATTATGAGATCTCTAATAACATACCCAAGTATTCAATTTGACTGAACAAGATTTGTAGTGTCTTTCCCTTAGTAAGAAATATTCCTGTATGCATATTGCATACATGCATAATACTTAAAGAGCACAGGGAAGATGGGTCTTATCATTGTTCTCACTTACATATGTGCACTTCCTGACTGCCAGCCTCAGGCTCAAAGAATGTAGTCTGAATTGATCAAATTAAGAAGATAGCTTTTTTTTGCTTTATCATTTCTATTTTTCCACCGAGGAAATGAATGGAGAGACAGTCAGTGATGGGCTCATTGTCCTGTGAGAAGTAATGAAGAAAGCAATAGAATTCAGAAAATGCCTTGAAATTCAGAACTGCCCATCAAATCAGGTAGCCATACTCCAGCCAGCTACTTTAAATGTACATTTAACTTACAGAGAGCAGGTCCATTTGGTCCCTTAAACTTACAGCTTTGTAACTGTATTATTCAACTAAATGTTTAGAGTTCTTTTACAGAAGAGGGAGATAAGATTATATTCTTAAAATGGGTTCATTAGCTTACTCTAGCACATCAAAATCCATGTTCTAGGAAAGTCTAACAAGGGCAGTGTTGTGGTTTAACCCATCAGGCAGCCAAACACCACACAGCCGCTCGCTTACCCCCTCCSCCTCAGTGGGATGGGGGAGAGAATCGGAAGAAAAAGTAAAATTCATGGATTGAGATGAAGACAGTTTAATAGAACAGAAAAGGAAGGGAAAATAATGATGATGATAATAATAATAACAGTAATGATAGAATATACAAAATGAGTGATGCAGAATGCAATTGCTCACCACCTGTTGACCGATGCCCAAGCAGCCTTCCTCCTCCTTCACCAACCCCCGGTTTATGTACTGAGCATGACGTCATATGGTATGGAATACCCCGTTGGTCAGTTGTGTTAGCTGTCCTGGCTATTCTCCCTCCCAGCTTCTTGTGYACCTGGCAGAGCATGGGAAGCTGAAAAGTCCTTGACTAGTGTAAACATTACTTAACAACAACTAAAACATCAGTGTGTTATCAACATTCTTGTACTGAATCCAAAACACAGCACTATACCAGTTAATAGGAAGAAAATTAACTCTATCCCAGCCGAAACCAGGACAGGCAGTTACATAAATATAAATCCTCTATTGAACAATTTAATAATATATGTGATTATTCTTTGATGTATCAGGCCCCTCTCTGTCAGAGTTAGAATGTCAGACTAGTTGGATTTCTATTTACATTCATTTTGGTAATTACTGTACTTTCTTAAGTATGCACATGTATTTCATTCTCATTTATGTTACAAATACCTATGTATATTTTAAAATAAGTGGACAAAAATTACTTACTTCACAAAATGTGAATGTATAAAGCTCAGCTTGAGAAACAGAACAATTACACTTTTGTTCAGATTGTTTTCTTTTTCTGCCTCTAATGTGCTAGCACAATACTGGGACACATTTGTGTTGCAGTCCCTGTGATCATATCTTTGAATTCAAATAAAAAGCTGCTTCAATTAAGAGCAGATTTTATACAAGTACTAGAAAGCAGTATTAATCTGCATAGAACAATACCCCTCGTACTCAGGGAAATATGGTGAACTGTACGTTAGAATCTTTGATTTGAAAAATATTAATCTGCCAAAACCCTGAAATTCTGGCTGCCCCCATGACCCAAACATAAAGAAAATGAAAGAACAAAGCCGTATAGGTTACCATAATGCAGACTTTTAGGAGTTATTCTTTGCTGTTGTATCAATCAGGTGACTGTTAATGCAAGTCAGTAATACAAATAACATCTAGCAAACCTAATCTATTGTTAAAATGAGTTCATTTCAGTCACTGTTGAATTGATCAATATACTTTTTTCCCACCAAAATACCCTTTCCCGTGGGTACCATTCTCATGATGTATTAAACCAGGAACTACCTAGAGATCCTGTTTTCTCTCTTCAGGGAAAATAGAGACCTAACAAGGAACTCAGATTGCCATAGAAAACATGAGGACCCCTAATGAACTGAATGAGGCATATTAGAAGACTCTATATTTATCTGCAGTATTTAACTTTTCATTTATTTATTTGTCACTTCAAAATCAGACTATTATGTGAGAAAAATGAATTTTCTTACTAAATCAAGTTACTAATTATGGCATTGTTTTCCTGCACAATGTATTTTTTTATAACAAAGCTCTTGAGGATGAAGGTTTGCAACTTTCATCAAAACAAGAAAATAGCAGAGACAGACACAAGTAACATTCTTGAAAGCTTGAAGAATGCAGGTGCTAATTATACTTTACTTAATGCATACGAAAGAGCCTAAAAATCCATTAACAGACAGAGAACTTCATTTTCACATACAATCTTCTCTGAAAGGAAACTATGAGCAAAGAGAGCTGCTAAGAGGTCTCCTGGGATCAAATCTTTGATGGTTTATTGATCTCATTCGATGCTTTTAGAATCATTAAAAGTCACCTTTCTTTTGTCATTCAGTCCTAGGGAGTAAATTGAACATTATGTTCATGTAGGTCATTGAGTGCTTTTTACAGTAGTTTATTCAAGCAAATGGAACAACGTGCTTCTACTAACTGACTGGCAAGATTAGGATATCAGAGGAGAAGAAAGATTGTTAAAGAGAAACAAAGCACCAATTTGCTTTGTAATAGGCTGCTCTTGAGGAGCAAAAGATTCAATTACTTAAGAAAGTGAAGTGTCTAAAGGGGCTGTGGATTTCATATTTGTGTCTTTGTGAAAGTCCTTGTCTAAAATAAATCCTTATAGTAAATATCACCATTTTTTTCCTGTATTAGGGGATCAGAAAGCAAAAAAGAAAACAACCAAACCCCTATTCTTTCATCATCTCTAGGCAAGTAACTGTTAAAACCATGTTCAATATAAGGCATTAAACGAAGACATTATTCTGAGAAAATGAGAGCAAATAGCATCAGAAAAAGTGTCTTTCTCCTAGAAAGAATTCCAGTATTCAATAGTATTCAATAAAGCTTAAGGCAGCTGCTCAATTAAGACACCCTTAGTAAAAAAGCAGCACATCTGGATGCAGGATTCGGGGTGGGGGGGGGGGGTGTGTGTTATGTTTTTTCCCTCCCATGAAGCAGGAAAACAAATATTTTGTTGTTTGTTAATAAGCATCTTGTAAGCCAAAAGCAAAGACCGTGTTCTAAATGCCCACAGAAATGATTTCTCTGTTCTGTTTTTAGTACCTGGCAGCAAATCAGTGACAACCACCCTGGTTTCACATGTCTATGAGCTCTACTATTACACTGAAGTACAGCACCCACAGTAGGAACCTCTTTTTGTTGCAATCCAAAACAGTTTGCTAAATAATAATTCAGCTGGTTCCCACCAATTGTATCTCTCTCTGTTTTACCACTCTGATTTAAGGGCCTTAAGGCAGCACAGCTGAATGACCCTCCCTTTATCTGAGTATAAGCAGGGGGCATATACTGTCATCTGCATTACTGGCTGCAGACATGATCTTCATCTGCAGTCTGATAAAAGCTGTTTTCTCTACTTGTCACCTTTTCCAGTGGAAAAGACTCTGGGTTACCAGTGCTGTTAGGTACCATATATAGGTTAGCAAGCTGTTTCATGACACATTGAATCCATCCTATCTAACCCACCAATTAGCAGGGACCACGGTTTCTCCTCCCAGCTTTAAAAAGATGGATTCAAATAATGTTTTAGCAGTTAATTTTGTAAGTTTTGGAGACCACCAGGTCTGTTAAAACCTATTTGTCCTCACCTCTGTTTAGTTGTGTTTCTTATTTCTGTGTATGTGATTGAGTGAATAAGGTGTTTGATGGCTTATTTGTTTTATTTTGCTTGAAAATAGTGGAAATGAACAGTCCATTTGACTTGATAATTCCTACTTTTTTAAAAAAAAGGAAAATTTTCTTCTGGTTTATTTGTTTTTCTATTAAAAGATAAACAATTTCTAGAGATTTAAAAATATAGGCACAAATTTATCACGTCTATATTCAACTCATTTAAAATCTAGAAGTATTTTATAAGAAGATAATGTAGGAACATAAGGATATTCATGGAATTCTATACAGAAATGTTGGTTAGAAGGTAACTCTGGAGGTCTGTATTCCAGAATCCTGCTTGAAGTGGAATGATAGTGAAGATCAGCTCAGCTACGGCTTTGTGTGGCTGTCTTGAAAACCTCCAGTGATGCACTAGGCACAGCTTCTCTCTGTGACCAGTGATGCACCACCCTCCTCAGGAAGATGTCAGATGACAGATCCATTTAAAACAGTATCCTGTCTCCAACAGAGGCCATTATCAGGTGTCCAAGACACAATAAAAGAATGGGACAAACACATTTCCTCAGAATCCTCTTCCAGCCTCAGACAGCAAAAGTCTTAGCAAAGTGCTCTATAAAAGTTTTTGATGGTTTTCTTTATTCCTTTCTTGATTTGGGGGGGGGGAGAGGAATAATTTTTCCTCCACCAATATTAAATATGATTATAAGCGTATTTCAAATATTCACTTCATTTGATAAAGTCCCTGGCTTTCTGGCACTGTAAACAGAAGAGGAATAACTACTTCAATAACATTTTAATGAAAAATATAACATGAGATATAGACCTACTGCCTCTGCAGAAATCAAACAACTGAATAGTGTAGATATTTTTTTAATTGAAATTTTTTGTAGCTAGGGATGGGAGAGAAAGGAAACAGCCATTCTGTCATCCAAGACTTTCTTGCTTTCCATTCTCTATCTGAAGTCATTCTACTGAAGATTATTGTTCTTTCTTCCAGACTCCCTCGTTGAATATACACTGCTTTGAGCCAAATGTCTTATCGGTCCTGTTTCCCACTTCCACTTTGGAGACATAAAGGATATTATTCAGACTTCCTTTCTTGCCCTGTCCAGAGTGGCCTAATCTGTAGTTCTACGCTTGACTCTTCCAAATGTGGGAGTTTAGCATTGACTCAAAATCAGTTCACTTACCAGTAATTGAAGATCTCATGTAAGTTCTCCAGAATACTTTGTCACATTGAACTAAACTGCCCAAACTCAGCTCTTGGAATTTACATTACGATTCGTTTATTCATTTGTTCAATTCAAGTGACCAGTGATTTAAGTATGTCACTCTACAAAGTTAAGTCACAGTGTTATGTGAAGCTCATGTGCCAGGATTTTTCTAAATGTTCTAATACATTGAACAAGTTCCATCTCAGGACTTTTAAACTCCAAATTTCATTATTGGTAATTTCAGCAAGGACTAACAGGGCACCAAAAACTTTCTTCTTTGATGGCAGGACTTACTATCTTTATCTTGTATTATTTTATTAAAGATCAATACTGGAAGCAGACAATATAGCAAGAGGTTAAAAAACACATATTAATAGTCTCTCTATCTTTTGCCAGGAGATCTGGGCTCATAAAAAGAGAATTGCTCAAACAACAACAAAAAATAATGGCATGCTACTAGTCAAAACAGGACTCATTTTGCTTCTTTTAGTCAAAAATTCCATATATATGAAATGAAGTTTTTAAGTCTGTTCTTGTCCTCTGTCATTCTGACACCCACTGCCCTGCGGTTTTARCTAGAGGAGCTAGCAGATGACATACCACTTACTGCAAGTTTCATCATCTTAAGGTACAAAGGCCCTGTCAGTTGCTGGTGCCAGTGGGAAATTGCCACTAGCTTGATGGAGATTATTTTTGTTTTACTTCTTTTTATGTCCCTAGCTCTATTCTCCCTATTTCCTCCTTTTCCTTAAGGGGATCATGGTGGAGAAATAGTTGGTGTGATAAATCGATCAGCAGGGTACCACAGCAGCATTAAGCTATCCATCCATCAGGACTGCAGTGCATTTGAGCAAGTAGGTCTGGTTGGCTGATATCTCAGAACCGTTTCCAAGTGATGGAGAGGCTTTCACCTCTGAATTCCAGCCTCTGCCACATTAGAAATCTTTCTAACTTTAAATTGTTTCAGTATATATAGAAATAGTAAATAATAGGATAAAAGATTTGTTCTCTGGGGGACATTTCTATGAAGCACAACAAACTCCTTTTATATTGACTGTTAAAAAAGTGCCATCCATTTTTTATTGTAAAGAGGTCACTGAGGACTAAAAGTAACAGATGAAAAGATCTCTTCTAGTAATATGTCAATCCAGTTTCTTTGGCTGTCAAGTGTAGAATGGATTAAAATTCTTGAGTACTGCAGGAGTTGTTTCATCGCCTCACTGTTGTGTATACATTGTCTAATGACGTGCTGCCAAGAACAGATACTGAGTTGCAACTATAGCTATAATAATTGTATGAATATTACAGGAGATGTGTCTAAAAATCTTCTAGGTGCACCGCAGACCTTTATGTGGACATTGGATGTTGTTTGTGTTCCCTGAGAACAGCAATAGCTGAGGAGGGGTTTATATATATATCTTACATACCTATACATATATCTTACTGATTTCACAGCTGCTCCCTGAACACTTAGGAGTGTGATTTTTGAATGCTAATTTCTTGAGGCCTCTGTGCTGTATTGAACCCTACTCTTTAAAAAGGGATATCCTATTCCAGATGTCAGACTCCAGTTTGTGTTGCAGATTTTGCAGGACTTTAGCCATAAGGAAACTGTTCAGTATAATGGGCTTGGTAGTGTAAAACTGAAAAAGAGATGATAAACATTTTCTTCCTTAACAGAAGAAAAGAAGACTGAAATCAAACTGAAATTCAAAAGACTCTGTATAATAAAGATGAGACTTCTCAGTGACAGACCAGAAAATGAATGAAAAGTCTTCCCCCTTGTCCTGGTTTCGGCTGGGATAGAGTTAATTTCCTTCCTAGTAGCTGGTATAGTGCTGTGTTTTGGATTTAGTATGAGAATAATGTTGATGTTATATGATGTATAAAACAACTGATGTTTTAGTTGTTGCTAAGTAGTGCTTACACTAAGTCAAGGACTTTTCAGCTTCTCATGCTCTACCGACTGAGAAGGCTGGAGATACACAAGAAGCTGGGGGGGGGCACAGCCATGACAGCTGACCCAAAGTGGCCAAAAGGATATTCCATACCATATGACGTCATGCTCAGTATATAAACTAGGGGAAAGCTGACCGGGGGGTTGCTGCTCGGGGACAGGCTGGACATCGGTCGGTTGGTGGTGAGCAATTGCTTTTCATTTGCATCACTTGTCTCTCTTGGATTTTATTTCTCTCTCTGTTTGTTATTTCCCTTTCATTACAATTTTTTATTATTGTTATTATTGTTATTGTTGTTATTATTGTTATTATTTTTATTATTGCTGTTGGTTTTGTTGTTGTTATTATTATATTTTATTTCATTTATTAAACTGTTCTTACCTCAACTCGTAAGTGTTCTCACTTTTACTCTTCCGATTCTCTCCCCCATCCAACTTGGGGGGGGGTGAGCGAGCGGCTGTGTGGTGCTTAGTTGCTAGCTGAAGTTAAACCACAACACCCCTAAATAAAAGAACAGTCTTGACAGTGTTGACCTGTAAAGTGTCTCGTACTTCCAACAAAGGAGGTGAATACAGGCCTATTCTGAGCTCGTCAGAACAAATTCTACCGGAAAAGGTCCTACTGCATGTGGTGTCTGAAAAATTCAATGATTCAAAGCACACTAATAAGAGTAGGCAACTGATGATCCAAGGAAGTTGTACCAGGTGACCTTGCCCTGGATGATGAGGGCACACTTTCCAACAAGGGCAGTGGGTTCAGAAAAGCATCATTAGCCTCCTCCCTAACCTTCTACTTGAGAATTATATAATTCAGTGATATAACTACTACTGGCTGCTGCAGAAACCAGTTTAAGGATTTGTTAGATATTGAGGCAAGTGTTCCTGTTTTAAGTCTTTAATGTAGCTTCCCTATCACAACTTCATATCTCTTGCCTCTCTTCCAGGTAGGACTGTGCATGTGGAAACAGAGTAAGTTTTTTGTTAGTGGAAAATTTCATCTTGAAAACTCTTGTGGTAGAATTCTTTAGGGTTTGTTTTGTTTTG
>JAYKAV010001555.1:879106-970836 GCA_035582835.1 Phoebastria nigripes | reverse complement strand
TTTTTTTTTTTTTTTTTTTCCATTGAGAAACCAATCTGCAATATATGGCTCACAGAGGAGGGGGACAATCCAGTCTGTGGCCAAATTAAACCTTTCATAGGGTAAAGCATCTTAAACCTACTGAGGATATAGCTCTGATTGTGCCCACTTTCTTGGTAAAAATGCAAAATGATATTTTGTAGTTGTAACACAGGCAAATGAGATTAAAATAATTAATTGAAGATTTTTTTGCCAGAGGACAATAAATGGTCAGGGTACAGCAAATCTCTTGTATCACAAATGAGCCAACTTGTAGTATGAGGTGTTATTTTAGAAAGAGATTAATTTGAAATGTATGTGAGGTAAAAGAGAAAGTACATGTACATTTTAATGAAGTCTGTTTTCCTTGAGGAAAAATCTTGCCATAATGATCTAAAACATAAAAGCCCTAATCAAAATTAAATGTTTGCTTTTTTCTTCTACCCTGACATAATAGTCAGTGTTAGATGACATTGCATCTTTGTTTTAACACTGCAAAATATTCTGTAATGACATCAAAGGGTCTATCTGTGCTACAATTTGGTATCACAAATAAGCCTTCATTCATAAGTACAGGCTTAGGACTAATATTCATTCATTTCTAAAGGGGTTTATTTCAAGCAAACAATGTATCCAGTAGAACAAACTGAAGAAAAGCTTAAGACTTACTGTACAGATGAAGTCTAATTGATTAGCAGAAACTCACAGGCATGTTATTAGTGAATACAAAAGAGAAAGAAAATTAGAAAAGGCTACAGGATAAATCAAAATCTGTTAATCAGATTGTATGGCTGTGTTCTGGTTTATTGTGCATGAGGCATACATTTAATCCTCTTGCAAATGAGGCTGTCCATTTCCAACTTCTTCAGTTTAGGATGGGCCAAGTTTATTGCTGGTGCAAAATTCCTTGTCTAGTGAGGTTTACCTTGTGAGAGTAAAGGGAAATTCATCTAATGATAACTACAATGCTGCATGTGTAATTGAGATGATGCTAAAAATCATTAAAAATGACACAAAAAGCCAAGGCACTGGATACTGGAGAAAGGCCAGTAACTTGGAAAAACTGGGTATGAAATTACTGGGTATGAACTTACAGAATGCTGTTCTGAATGTCAACCCCCCCCGCCCCAAGAAATTATATTGGCTTAATTTGCACCTACCTCCTTAGCACCTGAGCTAAAATTCAGGCTCCCAATAAAGTTCCTTTGCATCACTGTGTTAGCACAAAAATGTCCTAAAGGATGACTCTTTGCCAAAAGAAATCTGGTATCAGTATGGAGAATTCAAGAATTGGTGGGAATTTGGTACTGGATACAGACCAGCAAAACTCAAAGCCATCTTTGTATTCATGTAAATCCACTCTAGGGTCAGGAAATATCAGCCCTGAAATATCAAGGAGTCATGAAATTGTTCCTTACACCACTAGTGCTAATTGCAACTTGGCAGAATCAAATTCAGTTCTGTGTTCCCTCTCAGATTTGGTCAAGAAGCACAGAATGATTGACTGAAAAGAAGTTTGTCCTATTCATAACCGTAACAAAAGGTGAATTGTAAATGTCTGTGTGTTTTCTGAGGAGTAATGAGGGTGATTAAAGATTTCATGCACAGACTGGGTTCCATGCACAGCTTAAATTAATATCTGTAATGAAAAAAAGAGAAATTTATTGGATGAACACCACAGTGAAATGATAGCAAAATAAATTAATATTAAGCTACTAATTGTTGTAACACAAAAGGGACATCATTCCCTAAACAGAGGTTAAAAAAAGAAAGAAAACAAAACCAAACAAAATGCAAAAAGAAGAGTTTGATGAAATCTGTTTTAGTACAGACTGCTTCCAGTGTGCTCATTTTCATTAACAGTATTCCCAGGTGCTTTCTTAAAGCTCGTCATTGCTAGTGGTTCTTTCTGCGCCCACTCTTCAGAGCTCTGAAATATTAGCTAGTACTTCAGATGGGCTTTGACATTACCAGCTTTATCAAGCATGACATCTCCTTGGAGTCTCTAATATTCCTTACAGATGGTGTGTCTCAACATGAACCACTTTGTCAAACATGACACTTGCTCACAAGGTTGCTGAGGTGGATTAGAGACTCTGTCCTGTATGTGGTGTCTGCTACTCTCATACTGCTCAAACCCTCCTAACCAGTTTTCCATACTCACAAGAGTTACTGTTCTTGGTCTTTCTAATCAGGCAACTCTCTGCTTCATTTGCTGATCTGCCTTTCAATGCCACCAGAAGATTTCAGTGATGATTTTAAAAAATTAAACCTCCCTCTTGCAAAGAGTTTCTACTTCAAGACTGCTTCTGGTCTAGTTTTTAAGTCTAAATTGTAATTGAGCAGACTTGGTCCAATTTTTAGCTATGGTGACAGTATCCTATGGTCTTACCATGCCTTTTCTCTGCTTTAAAGAAGAAAACCTGCCATTGGGAGGTTTTCAGAGTCCTTGTGGTTATGCAACAGTCATAAAGTTTGAATGTTGGTTTCCTGTCTCTGAAAAAGAAACTTAATCATAGTCACTAAAGCTATTCTGTCTTCCTCAGCATATAACCTTAGCTCAGAAATATCCCTCTTACAGCTCTCAAGTTATCTTTTACAGATTTAAGAGAAGTGTTAAAAACCTACCTAAAGTGGGTTAAAAACCTGAAGTGTTTTTACTAATCAAAGGTCTGGTTTTTTCTCTTTTCTCAACTTTARTGTAACCACGTCACTGTAATGCAATGCAGGACAAATTCCTGTGGACCCGTTTGTTCTCCAGGTAAGCCTATCTACAAAATGGGAGGCTGTCAGAAATTATTGTTTTACTGTCGTTTGATCTTTCTGTTGTTTGCAGTTCAAAAGTTTATAAAATCTTTTGAGAGAGTTTGTATGTATAGGGCATACTATTCCAATGGATCCCCATCTAAAATTCTTATGTTAGAAATATGTGACAATACAGGTAGTTTCACTGAAGTGGGAAAACAAATAGCCCAAGTAATGGCTTCCGCTAATCACAGGACAAGTGATGAAATTCTCCTAGGAACAGACAATTTCCTGTACCTTAAATAAGTGTAATGCCTATTTTTTGACCTTACAAGCTCTTACACTTGATTTTGCTATTGCTTAGGAGAGTAGGTGTCTATGCAGCACTTTAAAAGCAGTATGAAGTACCTTGTAAAGATTTATGCTTCAGTGAAGTCAGATATACCAAGGTTAAAAACCTCATCCTTATCTCACTGTTCTGACATTGCAGCATCATTACTGAGTTCATTTGGATGTTTGCTAGTTACAGATGTAACTAAGCTTAGAAAAATATTGTTTCAGAATTCATTTCTAGATTTAGGACTATAAATTTTCAGAGATAGTGTGAGATCTTGTGAAACTTGGGAAATCCATATTTCCAGTCTTGGGTTAAAATTTTTGATAACAGCCTTGAAAAGTTAGAATTTCTATAGAGTAAAACTTGTTGCGACCTTTGACAGTTCAGTTGTAGGTGCATCTAGTGACCTTAAACCTGAAAAGTAAAGTCAGATCCTGAGGATGAGTAAATACAATACATATTTGTAGGAGAAAAACTGCAACAGTGATTTTATTCTTTGATTTATTTCCAGAATAGCCACAATATATGTTTCCACCTATCATCTAATAGATTCATATCCTTCTTCTGGATTGCTGATGGAAGAATCATGTGAAACTGTCAAACATTTTACTGAGGGAAACATCTCTTGCTGCTCACTTACGCATAAACCCTATTATTTGCCAAGAGGGGGTCTAGGTTTTCTTTGGGTTTTTTCTGTTCTTGTTCTCAGCAGGTTCATATCAGCTCTTGCTCATTTTTCTAGAACTACCAAGCTAATTCTTTTTCTCAGCCTTTATCCACTCTCATAGACATGTATCATGTTTTCTAGTCTTCTGGACCTCACTCCTCCTCTGTGAGTTCCAGGGAACTGCTACTGGCTCTGAGATAGCCTCATGTACTTAATTAGGGGTATATCAACACTATTAAATTAATTCCTTCTGGGGGCTGATTACTGGCCTTTTGGAGCCAACTGGAATGTAGGCCTGCATCCATAAAGACCAATTTACATCATCAGATCAATTTTCTTCTCTTCCTCCTCCCATCTCCTAAAAAAGCAATTCCCATACTCAAAACTATTCTGCCTGTCCATAATACCTCACCATGCTAGAAAACTTTGCAGAAAGAGCAATCATGTCTGAGGCAAGCATGCAGCCTCTTAGAGCTTCCTGAGACAACATAACTGCTTGCATTGAACTGTACAAATCTGCTGCACTACTTCAGTTTCTGCTCGTGTTCATTCTGGGCAGCCTTTGTCCTGTCTGTAGGCCTCCCTAACTTTCTGCAGTGGGTCCAGGCAAGTCTATCTTCCATAGGAAGCATCGTATCAGATAGGGTGGAGAACTTGTTCAAAGTATTCTGTGGACATTGATAAAACTGCTTCCAGGGATAATAACTTAAGTTATCTATGACCAGAGTACCAGTGGTGAAGAGATGTTAAGACAGGGATACCGATATCCACCAGAAGGACTGGAAAATGATATGCAATATGCCTTTAATGAATACAGATTTTTTGGATGTCAAGGGCTGTCTTAGAGACAGTCTCTGTGGAGGACCTGCTATTACCTTCTCTGCAGCATGGCATGCCATCCTGTGGGAAACAGTGGAGAAGGAGGTTGCAATACACCTGGCTGTGTCCTGTCACTTGTTTGTTTTTTGTGCTTTTGATATAAACCATTTATAACTTTAAACCATTTTAAACTTGCAGTGGTGCTGCTCAGCACTGGCATGCATTCAGGAAAATTAGGCCACTGGTAAAATGTTCACTATGGATGATGATCAGGAAGGAGTTGTCTTTGGCTGACAAACAGCACTTCTGTGTCCCTCACCTACCTTTTGGTGGGACAAGAGGGGAAATGTCTGGTCCAAGTTATGTTTCATATTTATCAGGCTTGAAGAAGAGGACTGATGTCGTGTCAAAGCTGTTAGTTACGATTAACAGAATACAATGGACAGAGGCAAAGCAATATGTGGGTGTTAGTGGCTGACAGCCAGACGGCTGGAGTTTTGCAGAAATTTTGAAAGGTATATTAAGGGCATAAGGTATGAAATCCTTTTGACTTTTAATGGAAAAGGTGGCCACTGTAGTTTCCTAAGTCTACAGCTTTACACGATAAGTACTTCTCAAGGCAATTATCAGGTTCAGAGGACAGTAAAAAGTTCTTCTCTCTCTTCTACTCAAATGGTCATTTTCTTGGTTATAAAACTAATTAGATGTGCCTGAGCCTCTGTATTTTTTAAACAACATTAATGGTTGAGTAGCCGTTTAAGATCAGGGTCACCCTACCACAAATGGAATGAAAGGCAAGGTGTCACAGTGCATAACATAAAAATGGCTTAGGACACCCAGACTGCTACCTGACAAAGAAAAGGCACTTAGCCAGTTCTGTATATTTTTGCCAGGAAAGATTGGTAGAAGAAAGGAAATATCTGCATTGTTGGTTGCGTTTACCATACAAGTTATTACTATTAGTGTTTTTCATCTGATACTTACAATGTGCATTCACACCAACATATGTGACTCTGTGTACTTCCAAGGCAAAACAATTCATGTGGAGTAGCAGCAAAACTTGTTTCCCAAGTGTGGCTTACAGCTTTTAGGTATCTATTTAAAGCTTTTGTGAGTCCTTATAGAATGAGGTTTGGAGATCTTGTGGACTTTGTAGCTGTTCTTGGGCACAAAAGACTACTAAGACCTGCCTTTCCTAATGATTTTGTGTGGCTTTTCAGATTTTTTTTATTGGGCATACAGGAGTATATGACCCTTATATGACTGGTAGTCATTCAATGATCAGGTTGACAGAGTGCAGCTGGAGTTTTGGCTTCAGTCTCACCTACACCAGCCAGCTGGGCCAGTCATGACAGAAGGAAAGATGTAAAAGTGTCTTGTTATGAGGACAAAGCAGAAAAATTACGTCTATCAAATGAAGGCTGATATTTCTGGGAAGTAGAGGTGACTGTCTGCATGACATATTCTTGCACCTAGTTTTATCCCAAATTTTGGAATTGGTGTATGCTCACTCAACAGTGTATGTACATACATTTTCTCTGGGGAAATTTTGAGAAGCGAGCCAGACTGATGTTGCTCATTACAAGAAAGCTGAAGCAAAGTTACCTTGCTGCTGAGTCTTCAAGGCTAATAAACTCAAACACATAAATGTGACTTCATGGTTCTCCAACCCTGTCACTTTGTGTGCAGTTTATTACTTTACCCTTTAAAATACCAGCCACAGGCTGGCAACAAGCAGACTTTTCCCTCATTTTGATGACAGAGGTTTTCTTTGTCAAACTGTTGGTCTGACTAATCTTGRGAAGTATTGTTCTTTCTCCCACAGCTGCTGGATTGCTTGTGTATTCTTCTAAGGTTCTCTTATTACTTTATCCTTTATATTTAGAGAAAGTTATGTCCATGGAATGTGTGCAGTCCCTGCTGCTTCTTATCTTTCAGCTTCAAATATATTTTAAATCTTTTTCATTTCAGTCAGAAAGAACTCCCAATCTCTAAATGACCATCCCCCAGGCTATGAGGGAAAAATTCAATCAGTCAGATATGTCCATGAGCTGGCTTTCCAGCAACACCTCATTTACACTGAGAGTCTAAACAGAATGTGCTTCCAGCCATACCCATTCAAACATGACCTTATTTGAAACCATATTCATCACAAATGTCCCCTTGAGGCTTCCCTGGTCACTGGTGTAAGGTGGGGCTCTTATTGGTTTTGACTTCCTCTAGATGAATACCTCCAAACCTGTTATGGTTGGGACTATGCCCTGAAAAGTCAGGAATAGGTCTGAGGTTTTTTGGGTTAATTTCTAGGAAGGGTTGAAGATGTAGTTCAAGGAAAACACAATTTCCTAGGAGTTACTTAAGTATATTTAAGCCCAGTTAGTCTTACCTTAAAACAAAGGGCAGACTTCTGGAGGTTTTTCTTACATGGAACATGACAAGAAACTGAATTAAATAGGATGACTGTGTCCCCCACAGTAGGGTTTTCTGAGGGGAAAAAAATASTTTTGCTGTGAGGTTTATACTTAGATCCCTGCTGTGAAGTTTTATAAGCACTAATGTGCAATTAGAGGCATCTGCAAATTGATCTCCAGTTTCACTTGAAACACCACCTGGTCTCACTTTTTTATAGTTAGGGTGTGTTTCTCCATGTTTTATTAGAAACTTAGTTGATTGGCTGGGGGAAAAAAGGGAGCTGTGAGAAAAAAAATCAAGGAGATTTCAATAATTTTGAAAGATTTTTTAATGTCTTTGAACATCCCAGTAAAATTTCCTTCTGTGTGAAACTGCATGAATATCACTGTAGTTTATATAAAAATAGAACTTTTTCTCATCATACTTTTTGTCACTAGGAACAAAGAAAAAGAAGTGGTATAAAAAGTGGTTCTAACTTCCTTTATCATCTTTTTTTTTCCTCTCTTACCAATGGGAAAAATTCAACCATCTGACATGTTTGTGAGAATTTTTTTAAGCCTAAAATTGCATTTTCTATCAAAAAGTTGTGGTTTTAAAAACATCAGTAGCCCAGCTTTGGCATATGTTTCATCAGTTGTTAGACTTCATACAGTTCAAGAATCTGTTTGTGCTGAAAATATGGACAATTAAATACATTTTCTTCAAAGATAATGTCATCATATGAAAGCTATTGGGAATATGGGTTATGATAATTACAATGTATTAATTACCTATTAACTCTTCATAAACATATTTAATACTTTGCCATTAATACTAAAATTATGCTGAAACTCCTGTGACAAAATTCTGCTTATTGTTAATGATTTCTGTCCATGTCGAACCTGCAATGGTTGCTGTTACTGTTTTATCCTAACAGAAATCAATGGTTTGCCATTTATAACTACTCATTTCCTTCAAGAATTCTTCCTTTCCTTTAGCCACCTGATAAACCTGCAGTCAAGACATGTATCTTAGCATCAGACTGTGTGGTGTATTCTTCAGTTCCCAATATAGTTTCAGAACATTTTGCTGCTTGTGTGCGTATCAGAAGGTAATCCACTCTTTTCAGCAATACTTTATCTTTTTCATGTTATCAAGAGTAACCACGTGTATTTTATCAGTAATGGAATCAGACAGAACTCAAAACACAAAAAAGGCTTTTCTGGTTTTCTTCTGACAGAACAGTAGAATTTTCCGAAGTAATTCAGGAGTTCAGAGCCCATGCCCTGTTAAGAATCTGGACTCTGAATCTCCTATTGACACTCAGTGGATATTAACTATCAATTATTTGTGCTTTTAAAAATATATATATATTTTTTTATTCTCTTTGGTTCCTTAAAAAATTCCCAGACAGTGGATAAAATGTAACCAATGACGCACACAACTGATAAACCAAAATGCTAAAACCTAGGCTTTCTACTGAATGACACTGTAAACTCAGTGGAGTTTGACAGACTTCGGTAGAAATTGCATTAGTGAAATATTTATAGAAGTGCAGACCTGATAAGTAACTGTAGTTGTATTCATATGCATAAATCGTTTCCTGCCCTCTTTTATTCCTTGTTTATGTTTAAGACCTTTGAAGACATGATAACATTTTCTGTCATCTTTCATGACATCTTGTCAGATTGTGCAGAAAGAGATAGTAATCCTCAATAGTGGCTGAGAAAAGAGGCAGGTTTAATAAAAATGAATAAACAAATCCTGTCAGTTGAAGAAGAAAAACTTAACAGTTGATCATGTTTGATTAACTCTAATAATAAATAAGTAATTAGAAATAAACCTATTTTAACTTTCTTACATATCTATTCTTGTTTATTTCTTGTGCGTCTGTACTTGCTGTTTTAGATGCTATGTTGGAAAAGCAAACAACCCCTCCACATCCTTATCTTTTTTTTTTAGTATATATATTATATGCCTATGTCTATGTATATATATTCAGGCATTTACTTGACAGTTCCACAGTTTCTAAGACACTGGTTCAAACTCCTCTGAGATCTGGTAGCTGACTATGAGCTGAATTTATAGTGTGATGTGTTTTTGTGAACTGATGCTGGGTTATATTATTCTAGATGTTGACTTAACCATGCGCTTTATGATGGTACCGTGTGACTAGTGACAAAAAGCCTGATACGTGGTCCTCCTGGGAGGATAAGAAGGGATATTTATGAGAGGACAGAGAGACCTGGTCATTTCAGTCTGCACTGTGATGACCTGTGCAATTAACTCATTGATTATATTGCATTTTATGCAATTCTAGAAGATAACAGAGAGACTAGGTGATTTGCTTTAATAAGAAGCAGTTAAACACAATTAAAATGAAAAGTTTAAGTTAAGCACTTATGTAGATCTGTTTTCATTCTACATTGCTGGATGATATGCTTATTTTTCTTAAGAAAGAAAGATGGGAAAACTGTTGTTTGCTCAGGAGGAGTCAAACTGGTGGAAGAGGCTGGGCCTAAAATTTGTGCAGTATTACTAAACGAATAAAGCTGATCAGCAGGAAGGGGTTGTTTTTAATGTGTTTATGGCTTTAGAAGGAAGTAGGAAACCTACTGGCTTGGAGGAAGTTTCTTCCTGCTTCTCTGTTATTGGGTATCATGCACCGTCCTCTGAAATTATTACAGAAGACAGAATGTAGAACTGGATGGACAAGTTCTGTGAAAACCATGAATGTATAGGATGTCAAAGGTATTTTGACCTACGGAAAGAAAAGAATGATTTGTTTAGTAATAATTTCCTATGACCTAATTCTTCTCTCTGGATGGTGATGTGTCCATAAGACACAAAATAACCATCAGCTTCCTTCGTGTAAAAATATATATATATATACACACAAAGTTGTGTTGCAAARTATTAATTCAAAATCCAGCAATAATATATGGAATTCCTGTACTAATATGCATTTTTGTGTAAGGTACAGTTCCTAAATAGAGGGTTATCTATTCCCTAGGAAATAAGTACTGTGGTAACTGGAACTGAGATGAAACAATTTGGCTACTTTCCAAGCTGGTGAAGAATTGCTGGTTTCATTTCTAATTTTTCCATTTTTTCCTATTAAAGTGAAAAGACGAGGATCTTAATGATACCCTTTTGTGCTTTCATTACCTCTGAAAAATCTTTTGTGGAACAAATAGGTCTTCATAGAGGCCTGTGTACCTGGACTCTGTATGGTAAAAAAATCAGTGTAAATTTACAGATTTTCTTGATATGTCAAAGTAGACAACTAACAATTAAAGCTTTGAGAACTGCTTTGTTACTTTTGAGAAGCTTGGCATACAAATGCACAAATGTAGCTGTTACTTCTAGCCAAACAGCTCAGGGCAGTAAGCCTGATTTTGAAATTCTTTATTAGTAAAGCAATCGTATCACTTTAAGAAGGCAATCAAGTTTATGAAGTTTGTGATAATGGGCATTCATTAGGCTGAAGTTGCAGCTGTTAGCCTTTGGTAATATGTTAAATGCTTTTATATTAAGAAAATTGAAAAATTTTAAAAAAATGTTCTTTTAAACACAGGCATGGTTTAACAATGTTTTGTACGCAGCTTCAGCTCTGCTGGCCCTTTCAGGGTTTTTGCTCATGGAGTTTCCTTTATTTAGCAGCAAGAATAGGCATGAACATGTTCCTGAAATCAGCAGTTGTGTCTTCTTTCTTTCCTTTTCTCAATTCACTCATCCAAAGGTAGGCACTTGCACCTAGCTTGGGGATTCCAAGTTCTTATTTCACTGCTCTGAAGTACACCTTACATGAGCATGTGTCTGTTCTCGCTGATTATGCACAGAGATGATATAAAAAATCTCCCACTTTATATCAAATCTGAACTCCCAATCCATCTCTGTACTGCTGAGAGCCCATGGGTTGGTGTCTGGCATGGTTTGACCCTGGTAGGCAGATCAGCCTCACACAGCCACTCACTCACTCCCCCCGGAGCGGGATGGGAAAGAGAATTGGAAAGGTAAAAGTGAGAAAACTCGTGTGTTCAAATAAAGACAGTTTAATAGGTAAAGCAAAAGCTGCATGCGCAAGCAAAGCAAAACAAGGAATCCATTCAGTACTTCCCATCGGCAGGCAGGTGTTCAGCCATCTCCAGGAAAGCAGGGCTCCGTCACGCCTAACGGTTACTTGGGAAGAAAAACACCATCACTCTGAATGTCCCCCCCTTCCTTCTTCTTCCCCCGGCTTTATATGCTGAGCATGGCATCATATGGTATGGAATATCCCTTTGGTCAGCTGAGGTCAGCTGTCCCAGCTGTGTCCCCTCCCAGCTTCTTGTGGACCCCCAGCCTACTTGCTGGTGGGGTGGTGTGAGAAGCAGAAAAGGCCTTGATGCTGTATAAGCACTGCTCAGCAGTAACTAAAACATTGGTGGGTTATCAATGCTGTTTTCATCACAAATCCAAACCAGCACCATACAAGCTACTGTGAAGAAAATTAACTCTATCCCATCCAAAACATGTGCTGTATCTTAGTTTAAATGTCAAGAGCAGAAAGGAAAAGCGGGAAGGCTCTTTTTGTATTTAACTACTGCAACTTTAAGCTGTCTCTTTTATACCTGATACATTGTATAGCGCCTCAGACAGGTCCTGTCTGCTGTCAATGGCAGGGAGTATACCTGTGCCTGTAAATGGCAAAGACACTCTTTGCTGGAGAAGAGCAGTACTTCATTGTGTCCTAGATACCATAATTTTGAGTGTGTTGTGGTATTTGCACCAGAATGTTTTCCTGCTGAATTTGCTGCCCAAGTTGGATTTGACAGAAGGATTTTTTACTTTTTGTCTTGAATTAAATGCAATGGTGCGGTCTCTTAGTTTGTATAAAATGGCAGTTTCATCCAAGCCAACATTGATTTACCCCAAATATGGATTTGGCCCATCATTTATTTTGATTTCTTGTTTTCTGCTAACAACACAGAAAACTGTTTTTCTTTCTTCTCACTTCTTAAGGAACATGACACAGTCTGCATTGCAGTCCTCAAAACAAATGTGCTGCCTTTAGATTAAGGGAAAACTCAACCTTGAAAAAAATCCTTTTTTTTTTCTTAAAATTAAGTGCCCTGTAATATCTCATTTCTTTAGCTGTTCAGAAAGCTTTTCCTGCAGCTAATATTGTTTTCAATTTTTATCCTAAATTTGTAGTTCTGATGTAAAATGAAAAAGAAACACATTTTTTGCCTGTGATCTTTACTATATTTACACAACTTAGATGTGACAAATTCTTTTTTTTTTTCCCCTCATATCAATAAGCTTACATGGTGGTGTTGGCACACTAAAAAAAAAAAAAAAAAGAAAAAAAAGAAGGAACATCAAATTCTGAAGTTCGTAGCAAAATCTTTCTTTAAGCAAATATTAAGCTCACTGGGACTTGGTTTAAATGAATTACATTTAGTTAATTAATGAAGAGCATGTATTTAAAATAACCTTTTTGTCCCATCTCTTTATTCTGGCTCACATTGCAAAATTTCTAGATTACTTATATTTTATACAGCACCTACCAGAGTAAGAACATAAAAATATCCATACCAAAACTTTACCTAACCCTGTAACCTGTTTCTAACAATTACCGGTCGCTGTTTAGAGAAGAACATAGTGATATAGTAACCATGTAATGCTCCCATTACTGGAGCTTGTAGTAACTGAAGTAGTACAAACGAAGAGAAAGAAAAAGTCCTTCTTCCCTTTTTTGGGATCAGTATCCATAGGCTCAGTGTTTTGTTTTGGGGATTTTTTTGTCCTGTGCAGGTCTTAATTTAGAGGATTAGCAGATTGGGAGACAGTAGAGAAAGCATGGCATATGCTCCCAGTGCTCACAATGTCTTAAGCTGTATTTGGTAGGAATTAGATCATTTCATTCCCACATAGAAATTCCGTACAGATCAATCCTAGGCTGTGAGTTAGACTCCCTGCTGAGCCACTTCATAGCTCTTGATTAGTTATGGATATTACAGTAATTGGGTCTGTTAATACCTACCTTTCCAGAGAGGTGTTAGCTAAACCTGTTCATTAAAATAATGACCACAGAAGAAAAGAGAGAGAGAGAATGTAAAGATATGCATAGTATTTCAAGACCTTGGAATTATAATTCCTTCTAACACTCTGTTCAGAAACCCTTCAAGAATACTACAGCAGCTGCTACTTTACAATTAACTTGCACTATTAATTGGGTTCAGAAAATATATCTTCATGGCAAATGAAAGGACAGAATCAAGTATTTTTGTGCAGCACTACATATTTTTATTATCCATGTTCACTCAAGCAACAACTATACTTGGAAAACATTAATGTTCAGATGCCATTTGACAAAAGCACAGGGACTCATTAAATCAGCAATATTGTGACAAACTGTAGAATCTTGTGTTTTTGCTCTAGGGAGCTAATCCAGCAAAGCATTTAAGAAACTGCTTAATTTTAAGCATAGAAGGACTCCCCAGAGAAGGTATAAAGCAGATGCTAAAGTGTTTTCCTGGCTGGAGCACACAGTTGGTCAAGATTTGTTCTTGTGTGTATTTTTTTTGTTTTGCTTTGGTTTATAGGAAGATGTTAAGATTAAATCAAGTCCTTTAGAAGTTCATTATGCATGCTAAGTATTCATAGCATAATATGAAACATTATCATGCATAATATAAATATGAGTATTTCAGTATTACCTAGAGATCTAATAAAAAAATTACTGTGCTATGTATCGTGCTCACATAAAGAAAACTACATCACTAGTCTCTGAACACTTTAAAATATATGGCCTTATTCTGTAGTTCTGGGAAGTTGCTAAATCCATTTGATAGAATTGCATGGACTTTTTTCTGCCTGGAGCCCTCTGGCTTCAGGGAAGCTTTGTGTGATGCAGTAAGCTGTCTGAAGACTGTGCAATACAGGAATGTGTCCATGAATAAGGTGAGGGACATCAGTTTGTGTGACAGAGGTCCCAAACCTCAAAGTTACAGACTAGCCTCAAGAATTCAATAGCTATGCCATATGAGATGCAGATTGAAACATTACAAGCATTTCTATTCATATACATGTTCAGAGCTTCTGTTTCCCTCCATAATCCTACTGTATTTGTTGGCCTATGCAATCTCCAAGTTSTTAGAAAGATCAGTTAGTGAAAACGAGCAAAGTTTTATTCTATTTGGAGTTAATAATTATGCCTTTTGAATGAAAAATAGCTGCTTTTCCAAGCCTATGCTCACTATGAGCCAAATGCTTCTCCTTAACCGTAAATCTTGTACTAGCATCTGTAGCCACTTTTCCCTGTGAATGTGTCAAAAAATGGAAACTTTACCCTGAAAGGGAATCAGATTTAACCTGGGGCATTTCCTACCCTCTTTAGGTTATCCTTTTTCTTCCTGACTGCAGAGATAAGGAGCTGAGAAATCCCTTTCACAAACTCTCATTTTTCCTCTTGTTCAAAGGCTTCTGTACCATTTCTTCTTTGTCTCAACCATGTTTTCATCACCACATCAAAGTAAGGTCTCAGAAATATCTTCTTTTCCTCCACATTTTTGTTCAAATAAGAGGATGACACAGTGGCAATATTTGGCATCTCACCATATTTGAAGGGAGAAAAGTAATTATCCATCTGGCTCTATGTTGAATATTCTTCCTGTGCTGTTTTCAGTGAATATTGATCTATCCTTTATTGATCAATAGGAAATCATAGTGAAGCTGTTCAAAACAGCTGCAGAAAAAATTAAAGGTTTTTAAAGCAAGTTGATTGATTGCACATTACTGCTGTGCTCTTGTGGCAGAAACCCTCTTGGCCAACATTCAAGGAATTGAATTTGGAGAACTAAAATATGCAGTTATCATACCTTAACTAGAGACTCACCATCTACATAGTGCAGTGCAAAGCCAAGCAGTGATCCCAGCTTGTCCAGACCTAGTTTGTGGATATTCATATGGAACTACTGTGCACAAGTACATCCTTGAACTGGTATAGCTGTTCAGTGAAGTATTTGCATGATGAGAGTTTATGATACTTACAGTTCCAGAGATGACTAATTGGAGTCATCGCTGATGTTTCTTCTCATATTTTCAAGGTTCTGTACCTGAGGTCTGTAACTCTTCCTACCCTCAGTAAATTGCAATAAAGAGGCACTTGCAGGACTCTGTAGCTAGAGGATTACCCAGCAGGAGAAGTTGTGTGATAACTCCAGCCACAAGTCTGAGTCTGCTGAGGATGAAGCAGGGCTGTCGTCAAACTTCACTGTACTTGAACTGTTTTCTGCTTTCCAGAGCTCCTGCGAAGCATTAGTACAGCCCTCAAATGACTATGATTTGCAATTGCGGTTGGCAAAGGAATGTGGATATTTCTGTGATGCGTTGAAGTTAGTACAGCTTTTTAACCTGTTCTTTTTCTCCCTCAAGTACAGGAAAAGAATTACTTAATATGCCAAAGTTTCTAGTCTGTAGATCATTAGACCTTTTCTCTTGTTGACAAATTCCAATGACTTGTTCCAAGCACAAAGCCCGGGGATTCTTGTTCTTTTAAACAAGGCATTGTATGAGTGCTTCTCATTTTCTCTCCTTTGCCCTCCAGAATTACTGGGAATACATGTAAGCACCTAGCACTTTGTAAGACTGAACACTACTTGTTTATGATCTTTTGCCTCCTTGTGAAGCAAGCTGATCGGCAGCAAATTCAGAAATGCATGCTGTCCTTGAGCTTCAACAAATCTGGAGGCCTTCCTACAGATGGTCAACAGTGCCCATTCCCACTTAATTCCAGCTTGAATAATTTGCCATCAAATGAAACAGAGTATGTCTCTGCATGAGGCAGTCCATCAAAGCCCCATAGTTGCTGCAGTTGAGGAGACCAGCTCAGTTTGCATTCTCTCAAACTGTTTTGGACACAACACAAACAAAGCACTCAAACAAATTCTGGAATTTCTAGATAGTTACAGCTCACATCTTGTAATGTCACTTTTATTCTGCCCCAGCTTCTGATTTTGTTTTAACAGCAGAATGATGGTGGGGTGGGGATAGGTGGGCTGCCAGGAGAAAGAGTTATGCAGAGCCAATCTCTAGCATACACAAAATCGTAGAATCAGAATAGTTTCGGTTGGAAGGGACCTTTTAAAGGTCATCTAGACCAACCCCCCTGCCATGGGCAGGGACATCTTCAACTAGATCAGGTTGCTCAGAGCCCCGTCCAACCTGACCTTGAATGTTTCCAGGGATGGGGCATCTACCACCTCTCTGGACAACATCTTCCAGGGTTTCACCACCCTCAGCGTAAAAAATGTCTTCCTTACATGTAGTCTGAATCTACCCTCTTTTAGTTTAAAACCATTCCCCCTTGTCCTGTCGCAACAGGCCCTGCTAAAAAGTCTGTCCCCATCTTTCTTATAAGCCCCCTTTGAGTATTGAAAGGCTGCAATAAGGTCTCCCCAGAGCCTTCTCTTCTCCAGGCTGAACAAACCCAACTCAGCCTTTCCTCATAGGAGAGGTGTTCCATCCCCCTGATCATTTTTGTGGCCCTTCTCTGGGCCCGCTCCAACAGGTCCATGTCTTTCCTGTGCTGAGGGTTCCAGAGCTGGATGCAGCATTCCAGATGGGGTCTCACCAGAGCAGAGTAGAGGGGCAGAATCACCTCCCTCAACCTGCTAGCCACACTTCTTTTGATGCAGCCCAGGATACGGTTGGCGTTCTGGGCTGCGAGCGCACATTCCCGGCTCATGTCCAGCTTCTCATCCACCAGTACCCCCAAGTCCTTCTCGGCAGGGCTGCTCTCAATCCCTTCATCGCCCAGCCTGTATTGGTACTGGGGTCTGCCCTGACCCAGGTGCAGGACCCTGCACTTGTCCTTGTTGAACCTCGTGAAGTTCACATGGGCCCACTTCTCGAGCTTGTCCAGGTCCCTCTGGATGGCATCCTGTCCCTCAGGCGTGTGACCGCACCACTCAGCTTGGTGTCGTCTGCAAACTTGCTGAGGGTGCACTCGATCCCACTGTCTATATGTCATTGATGAAGATATTAAACAGTACGGGTCCCAGTACGGACCCCTGAGGGACACCATTCGTCACTGATCTCCATCTGGACATTGAGCCATTGACCACTACCTCCGGATGTGACCATCCAACCAATTCCTTATCCACTGGACAGTCCATCCATCAATTCCATACCTCTCCAGTTTAGAGAGAAGAATGTTGTGGGGGACCGTGTCAAAGGCCTTACAGAGGTCCAGATAGATGACATCCGTAGCTCTTCCCTTGTCCACTGATGTTGTCACTCTATCATAGAAGGCCACTAGGTTGGTGAGGCGAGACTTGCCCTTGGTGAAGCCATGCTGTCTGTGTCGAGTCACCTCCCTGTCCTCCATGTGCCTTACCATAGCTTCTAGGAGGATCTGTTCCATGATCTTCCCACACACAGAGGTGAGGCTGACAGGTCGGTAGTTCCCAGGGTCCTCCTTTCTACTGTTTTTAAAAATGGGTGCAATGTTTCCCTTTTTCCAGTCACTGGGGACTTCACCTGACTGCCACGACGTTTCAAATATCATGGAGAGCGGCAAGTACATCAGCCAATTCCCTCAGGATTCTGGGATGTAGATTGTAGTCTAGGATATCAGCATGTCTAGGGAAACAAAACAGCCACCCTCCTATTGTTTGCATGTCAGGGCAGTGGGAAGCCTACTATTATTGCTTTCACTTCTCCAAGCAGAGGGTGGGATGGGTGGGGAGGGGTGAGTCTCCTTTTGGGAGCAGTGTGGAGAGTCATGCTTTCCAGTTACACAGCTAGTAAAATCTGGGGGGTTGTCTCTTTCACTTTGCACCAGACTTTTTCTTCCACACACCTCCTACAAACAGAAATACTGTTACAAGCACCTCTCTTCTTAAGGTGTATATTCATCCTGTTCCTTGCACAATTCTGAGAGTTCAGATTTGTATCTGACAGGATAAAACCTATATTTTTTAATCATTTCATGATGACTTTTCTACAATGTACTTCCTTTCTCTTTTCCTTCCAATGAGGCTGAGTATTTAACATATCACAATATGGCTAAGGATACTTTGAAAAAAAATCAGCTACATCACAGCGATATGGATTTGTCTGGGGTACTTCTCCAATATGTCTTGAGCTGTTTTTCTGTTAGAGAATCCAGATTGTAGGAAAGCTTCAGCCAAGTACTTAGGGAAAAGTAGTTTGCACCTAAAACTGCTAGTCAGTGGAAGCCCAAGTATTCTGTCACTAGCTTCAAAATGAAGGAGCTGTTGAAAACCACCATACTGGGATAAGCAGAAAGTCTGGCTTTGGATTTCAAACCCACCCCCAAGGAAAAAGACCTTAGGAGTATCAGAGGTGTTCTGGAATTGTTAACAGCACTAAACAGCCAGGACTAGGTTTCTGTTGTATGGAATATGTAGAGGTTATTCAGCAGTATGAACAGAAAAAAAAAATCCACTTCATGGAAAGCATAATTTCACTTTTTAAGCATCAAATTTTGAATTATTTCAGGTTAATACTGAAAATACACGTTTTTGATTCTGCACATTTTTTCAGTCATTACCAAAGATGGTCTAAGATTGCAGAATTCTCAGATGTGTGTGCACAAACAGACATGCATGCATGCACTTTCTTCCCAGCAAGCTGAAATATTCAACTCACTTCACTTTTATTTATTCACTGTAGTCTGTGTAGTGTAGTCTAGAATGAAGAAATAGGATCATTAGATCTATAGATCATACAGTGAAACACATGCTTCATGAAACACATACTTCATGTCTGTAATCCCCTGGGTTCCTTTTTCACTCAGATACTGTGATGAAGAATAGCCTGCAAATAAGATGGCAACTTTTTAACCTCCTGTGTGTTGTTGCTTCCAGACAGCTATTAACTCCTGTGCAACTGCTTCAAATAGGCAAATAGTATCAAGTAGAACACTTTATTAACACTAGTAGCCTCCTTTTAGTACTTCTGCAAAAACGTTCTCTCTAAGGAGCTGTACCTGCCCAAGCCATATTGCTAAAGGAGGTCAGAAGAGACCCTGCTGTTACAATCCTGAGGTGCTTTCCCAGTTTATATTAGGCCTTTCCCAGCTTATTTTAAGACTAAACTATGGTATTTTCTTAAGATGTTGAAAGTGTTTTTTAGATGTCTTTTAAAAGATTTTGTCAAATTTTTTTCACTTCATTCTGCTAATTCAGTTAAATCCCTCTTCAGGGCTCTATGCTTCTCCAGCATTTCCAAAACAGCTTCAGTATCATGAACTATGAATATTTATTAGACATAAGAATTTACATTACATGTTGAACTTCAGCACTATTTAGAAAAACTCTTAAATTAGCAGTGCTAGATGGAAAGAGATGAGACATTTTTGGCAGGATGTAGTAGATGAGGTTTTTTTCAGTTTTTAAGAAAAGAAATGCAAAGGAGATGTTTATCTTGGTAAGCATCCTGTAAGCCAAAAGATAATGTGCTGAGATGTTCCCATTCAAGTTAAAATGCGAGGCCTTAGATTCATAAGATAAACTAGTTTGCATATTCAGCTGTTGGAACTGCAAACAAACTAATTGGAAGAAATGATCATTCAACTTACCTTAGTGTTCCTCATGGAATAGAGGCATGATTGTCTCTTTTGTACAAGAGGATAAAATTATGGGTTCCACGGACTCCTGCTCAGTTATCTGTATGCTTTATTTATCAAACAAACATACAGCATATTTTTATGTAGCCATATACTCGTGATGTGTAAGTAGGAAGACAGGCTCTATTGAGTAGTCACTGAACAGAGATGAAGTTGTGGAGTGTTTGCATGCCATGGACTTTGGGTAGGCCACTTCACTAATTTCCCCTATCACAAAGATAAATTTTGTGATCATGTTCATTAATATTCCATAAACAAAAAGCAACATTTTAAGGAGTATCTACCTTGCCTAAATACTAAGTTCCCTGCAACTGTAGTCAGATGTTTGAAAATATATTTCCACTTTTTGTCTTTTTATCTCTCTAACTATATCTATGTCCCTCTTAATTTGTCTCTCTCAAAAAGAAAATTATTAGCAGTGATATAACTAAGGAATGTCACGGTTATTCCACCTGGAACTGCCGCTCATTCTGATTCTTGTTCTGGTCTTCAAAATACAGACAAAGCTTGTTTTGAATATTTGTTATGTAAAATTCAAGCTGTTTGGTTTGGTTTCTTGTGACACACAGGTCATATATGACTATTTCGTTCCCCCCTACCTGACAGATTAATGTTAGGTTAATTATATGATCAGGCACTTAAAGAAAGTTTTTGAATCCTAAAATAAGTCAACACCATAGAAGCAAATGGAAAGTACGTCAGTGTCAGAAGCTTCAGAAATTATTTCACCCATGGACATTTCTCAAAGAAACATTTTAATCAAAAGTTGTTAGACTTAAAGTAAGGGTTACAGGATGAAATTGTGTGTTAGGGAAGAGGCCAAACAGTGTAATGCACTTGTTCTTTCTGGCTTTGGACATGATTTTACACCGAACAACTTATTTTCTTACTACTTATACTAGATAGTATATAAACAACATATACCATTTTTGAGATGGGAAATAAAAATAATACTGTCACAGTGAACCTCATTACACAAATTTTTGAGTAGCTGTTCCAAGGAGGGAGAAGGACCTGGCTGGTCCTCTGTAGGTCCTGCTGTAGGAAGGGTAGAAGATTGCTGGAGAGCTAGGTTCCCTGCTTCTGCTGCAAGGATAGGAGAGACAACAGAAGTTGATCTTCTGTTTTTGGAATTGTACTGTGAAGCTTGTAGGTTGGCCGAGGTAACCCAGTCAATGATTAATGATAACCCCTGTTTCAAAACCACATATAAGTAGAACCATCAAACAGTCTTAGCAAGAAGTAATGAAACCAGACTCAAAGAATCATACTTTAAATGAATTTATGTCTCTGAACATGCTTTCCGGTTGCCATACCAGGACAGCATTGCTGACACTTCACTAAAAGAAATCTGTGAGAGTGACTGCTTAGGAAATCACAAAACTAATCTGTAAATACCTTGTAGCTTACATTTTATACTGGAAGCAAAGAGAAACACCCGAAGGACCTCCCCTAAGAATTTTATCATTTGCCCACAAGCAAGGACTCTCCAGAATGTACAGTCTATTTGGTGACTAAGAACAGCTAGAGAAGTGTAAAGTTTTGAAACAGATGGAGTGATTTAGCTCCCAAAAGAACCCATGCAAGGAATGTTGAATTATATCTACTTTAAAGTAAATTATTTTACAAATGACGTGTATTCAGATTACAAGGTCTAAAAAACTTGCAAACCTGAACCATTCATAGTCTAAAGCTAATGGCGTTCCAAAGTTGAAAGGAAAAGGATTTTGGCCATCATCAAGCTTATGTATTTTAATAACCTGAGGGTAGCTAATTAAAACCCATTCAGAGATCTTAACTTGCTTTAAGAAAATGAATGCCAGCTGTTTCTGAGGAGGGCAAGGGCCATGCTGCCAATGAGCAGTGAGGGCTGGGAGCTGAGGGGGATCCTTGGGCTGTCAGGGCAAGGGCCCTCACCAACCAGGGCCTGGTCCCACCACCCCCAGTGAAGGAACAGGGTAAGCTGGGGAGAGGGGAGCAGGGAGTGCAGCGAGGGACCTCTTGAGCCCAGGGCATCAGGCTCCTATGTGGGGCTAAGTCAAGGCAGGGCTGGGAAGTAAGCCCACAGGTCAGGGTCAGGATCAGACCCAATGAGGGTAACCAGGGTCAGACAAAACCCCAGGATGTCTGGGCAGGTCCATGATGACAGGGCTGAGCTGAGGTCAGTAATCCAAGAGAAGACTCTTTTTTGGACAATACAAATCTAGAACTATTATGTGTTGTGGAAAGCATTCTCCCCCTTTCCCATCACCTCTCCTGATTCAGAGAAGGCCCATTTCCTTTTGCTATCAGTGAATGAAATTTAACTCAAGGGGGGAGGCTGAAGTGGAGATTTGAAAGCCCTGTGGTCAGACTTTGTTGTTGTCTTTGCTTGCTATAGTAGATACGGCATGGAGACAATGCTGTGCAGTAACAAAGGCTACTGTATCCAATGGAAAGGTGTGCTTGCTATGCAAGGGTCTTCTGGATCTTTCTCACCCTCTCATTACTTTGACCATTTGACTTATTAATATGCCCAGAGCATATAATTTGTGCGTCAAAGAAGGGATATAGATTGGGTATATGTTTTAGTCCATGAGCTGTAACATGAGTTCTTACTAATGGTAATTTGCAGTTGAGGAATTATGAGTACCACTGCTGGGATGGATTTAAACTGGCTGCAACTGTTGAAGGAGCACTGGGATTTTCCTTCCTGCAAATATCAGTATTTTGCTAAGAAATACCCTGCTTGCTAGCTGGTCATACATGGGACAGATTGGCAGTTGGCAGTCATTCTCCTGGGTAGTCATTGATGTGCAGAAAGCATTTAGCAGGTGTGAGGAGAAAGAGCCTCATGACAGGCTCTGCTGTTCATACTTTTCTTCCCCTTCTTTTGAAAATGAAACTTCAATCTAATGAGTATACTGGTGATTTGGTAAAAAAATAGCATCCATTGTTTTCCTGAGGATAATCTCTTCCAGGCAGTCCTGTCTTTGCAGACTTTCTGTTGTCTTCATGCTCCAGAAAATAGGTGTTTTTAGACAAGCGAGACTGGTGTCAAAATAGGATGTAGCTTATTTTTAAAGGCAACAAGCTGTCATCTGAACTCTATAAAAGGCTGTGACAAGTCTTTGGGTTCAGCTTTATAACAGGGAAATGTCAAAATTTACAGCTTATGGGGCAGCACTGGAAAGTCAAACTTCCCACCTTTGCTTTAGTAGAGCTAAATTCATGAGCATTTAGCACATCTTAGTTCCGTGCAAGGCTCAGCTTGCTTCCCTCCTTCTGCCATCTCAGGCTGCTGCAATAATTTGCATTCTGAGGCTACAGTAAACTTTCCATAACTGCCATAATTACTCATGGCTGCTACCTTCTCAACTCTGTGAATTCACTGTTGAGCATTTGTAATACCAAACATCCAAACTTATTCATATTTCCATCCTAATTTTCACCCAGCCAAAATACCAGACCCTAATTCAACTAAATTTGTCTGTATGCTCCATTAAACCTGTGCTTGCACTTGATTTTAGCATAATAAGTTCACTGACCTTCATCTCCTGTAGTCACAAGACTGTAGCACTGCTGCCACCAGAGGATATTGGAAATGAAGAATTTAAGAGGTAGGTAGCCTGGAAGGAAAGATTTCTGCTGTAACTCTGTAATCCAGGGTTAGGCTTCCAGCTTTGAGTGGAAAGGCAAGTTAAGCTGTGATCTATTAATATATAATGTGAAGATATCCTGAATGTTCATACACAATTTGGACAAAAAATCATTTCAACCCTTGTTTTTGATGCATTCCAACAGCGCTACTTGTTCTGTGATACAAAACACCAATCCCCAATATAGAAGCTTTATTTCTGAATGTTCTCTCAATACAGTATCCAATTCTGGTACTTGCACATGCAGAAGACTCATGGAAAGGATCACTGAAAAGAATTCAAGGAAGGAGAGGGAAATTAGTCTGGAAAATATATTCAGGTTGGCAGACAGACAGTTGGGGGCAATTTTGATTACCTGGGATAGGTATTCAAGCTATAGGAAGACATCTGATAGCAAAGGATGAAGAAGGACTTTCAATCATAATCACAAGGAATAACCAGACCCAGTGATGGAAAGTTGAAGATACACAGTCAACCTTGAAACAAGAAGCAGTTTTCTGGGAGTAAGTGTAAATTAAAAGTTTATTGGACAACATTTCAGACTTGCAATCATTCATACCTTTAAAAGAAGAAGAGATTTTTTATATGTTGTTCATGTCAGGTAATGAGGGAAATGTTTTGTCACCTATTTGAACACATTCTTGTGGTGAGGAAAAGAAGTACTGTCATGTATGGACATGGTAATCCTTTCCGGCCTTAGAAAATGTGAATGGATTTCATTTCCCCCTCAGTGGGCCATGGCAAAGGCTGGTGGGGTGGGGGCCGGCTCGGAGAAGCCCAGAATTGCCTGCTTTTCCCTCAGCACAATTCTCAGTATTATGAGCATTTTAAGATGGCTTTTTGCTCCAGAGAGGACAAGAAAGTTTTTCCCTCTCACGCTTTTCATAATAAGAAAGACATTCTGCTCTTAGTGTTGATTTTTGATTTTCACGTTCTCTGAAGCAAGGAGCATGTGTCAGATGGGAATAGTTCCATGCTACTTGCAACTCTAATCTGTTCTGTGTGGATGGCACACAAATTTTAGTTACATTAAATAATCACAAGTCTTAGAAATTAAAGCTAGGGGGTTCAGTACTGGGACATCTGGGTAAAATGACCTCTGAAATCCCCCAATCACTTAGTGCTACTTTCTAAGTGACTATGATGAAATAGTCTTTTCTGGTCTTGGTATGTGAAAAACTGAATCTTTTCTTCTTTCAATCTAAAGGTGCACTTTGTTTAATTTGCATTTTAAAAGCTTACTTGTTGATTATACCATACTTTTGAAGCAGCATGGAAAATGGAGTTTGTAACAGTGAGCAACTGATTGGCAATGTGATATCGTTCTGCCATTTGCACATCACTTAAAGGGTTCAGAGCTTCAACATCACTTGAAGATGTGAAGTTTTAAAAATTGATTTTGTCATGTTTTAAACTAAAGAGAAGAAAAACACTGCTTTTTAACAAGCATCTTCAACGTGCTCAAAGATGGGTTCATATGTATTCTGTCTCATGACTTGCACACAACAGAGTTATGCAGAAGGATGAGGTGGGCAGGGGGAAGACAAGACAAAAAACTTATAGCAATTAAGGTAGGGCAAGATGAGAGCTGGATTAGATTTTTAGCAACTATGGCTGCAGAGATAAAGGAATTCATGCTCTCCTTGAAACACAGGCGAAGAAACTGGAAAACCAAAACATCTGGGAAAAGTGATGGAAAAGGAGTCTTTTATATGAGAATGTGTAGCCATGCCTCTTTTTTTTTTTCCAGATAAATATGGCAAAGTTATCAGTTACRGTGTGCCAACATTGGAATAACTTAAAATCTGTATTTAAAGCAGACTTAAGTAGCAAAAAAAGATTATTTCCTTTCAATAAATAAACACTTATACTGCATCAGAAGTCATACTTAAACGTAAATTCTGGGATTATTCGTTTCTCTCTTATAAGACAACCTATTTGGCCAAAATTTTCATACTGTTTTATTGTGCTTCTCCTGAGACATGTTGTCGCCTTTTGTTTGGATATCAGTAGTTCTCTGAGACTCCAACTAAAATGAGGTCTTCCTTGCCTTAAGTGCTATACAAATACAATAAGAGACACTCCAGATCCAAAGAAATTATATTGAAAAAGCTGTAGATCTTAAAAAAAAAAAAAATCCAAAATGTGGACAGTTTTTTTCTGCTAAAATAAAAATAAAGAGGTTTTTCAAAAAATTTCATTAGTAGATGAATAGAAAAAGACACATTATTCCTTTTTGTACTAAAGATCATCCCATCTATCATCCTTTTCTTCCCTTCACCTAGAGCCCCAATAAATGTAAAGGTCAGTTAACYACTTTAGCTCAATTAAAGACCCCCAGCCATATTTCCTGCAGATCAAGTCCTTCTAAAACCTCAAAGATGCTAAAGGATCCTCTGAGAGACTTGAATATTCCATATTTTAACTGGCTTGCACATCCATTTTCACAGACTCTGTAACAATATGAATTGTTCATGCTTGTAAACAACCCTGCATTTTGTCTGAAGAACTAATTGAAAAAGTGTAGACATTCCAGTCAGATACACACTAACTGAATCCCCAGGTCTCCATCTAGATCTTTGTATCTCCTTTAGCTTGCACTTCTCCACTCAAGTTCTCTGTAAATTACTCAGATGAGCAGTAACTCATCAATTTAAGGAGGTAGAGGAGTGTAGGAATGTACAGAAAGTACACTTGTACAGAAAGTAGGAATGTACAGAAAGTACACTTGTACAGAAAGTAGGAATGTACAGAAAGAAGAGAAACATGCAAGCATTGGTATTTCTGTGAGGATAAGGATTTTGTTTTTACTCAGTCCCCTGCTTTCAGACTTTGCATTACTAGCAGACTCCCTTCTCCATCAGAAGTCATATCTGACAGTCTTCTCTACAAACTGAAATACACAGGAAGCTATGTAAAAAGAAAAACAGCCTCTGTGAAGCCTTGAAACTCTTTCCAACAGCTTCCTGCTGAATCACAACAGCTTGGATTATCTGGCCCCCTGAGGCCGTGTCCACAGAAGATTACAAGTCTAGCTTGTAATATTTGACACAAGTATTGCTTTCCATGCAGGAAGTGTCTCAGCAGATTTCTGGGTCTGATGTATAGGATGAAACAGCTATAGACCAGCAGGGGTGTATGCTTTATTCCTGACAGTTGCAATCCTCTAGGTTGGTATGTCTCTTTGATACAACTCATTATCCATCTAGTTATAGTCTGGAAGGTTTGTGTATAAAAGAACTGTGTAATGCCCCAAGGATTAATCTTTCAGGGTATAATGAAATCATGTGGCACAGTAGGAAAGTGGTACTGGGAAGCTGGGATCTCTTTGTTACGTGGTAAGGACTCAGTGTGGCAGGAAGTAGAAGAGATGAACGATGGCCACAGATATTCCATGATCATTAAAAATCCTCTGCTTTTCACCACAGGTAGGAAAATTAACCATAATATTCCGGCCAAATTCCAGTTTCAGTAACTGCAGTTAATTCTGTTTTAATTCCTTCTGCAGTATCAGATGATTCATTAGCCATTTTCACTCCTGTAGTAATGATGGAGAGACAAGTAATATTTTTATAACAGCAAAATTGTCCTACATTACCCTTCTTCTGTGCTTCAGTCCTTATCTCATAAGGTGGCCTTTGGAGGGTCACGACTAGGAAAGAGTGACCTCCTGTGACCTCTAATATGAGCTGGATAGGATCTAATGATCACATGTGGAAAATTCTTACTTGCAAGGATAATGCCTCAGACAAAACATGTTTTCATATGGAATTTAAGCCTTAAGTGAAAATAATGCAATGAAATCCAGGATATGTATCATCTGTTAACCATTTTGGATCATTTTATTGTATAAAATATTGGACTGGTTCCCTCTGATATAAGTTGGGATAACTCTGTTGAAGTGGACGTTGAGTTTTCACTGTGTGAGAAGCAGGCCTTGACTGTACATCCTTCATGCAGAGGAGTAACATAGGGTGGTGTCTAGTTAAATAAATGGAGATGATCTGGGGGCCCTTGGTTGAATTGGTATAATTTGATCCAGGCTATTATGTAATGTCTTTTTGACAAAATTTTCTATCTTTACATACTTAGATGTGTGTTTTAGGTTCCCAGTGCCACATGCAATGAGGAATCATGCATATCTGACAAAATATGGCATGTTACTTATGCTCTGCAAGATACATCTATTCCTCCCTCTCCTTTTGATGAGTTTTGCTGGGATTATCCCTTTGAGATATCATTCCCTGGAGCTGAGTTTCTGTTCATGTCATCTAGTCCAGTTTTGAAATTCACACACTTGTTTCTTTTAGGGGGTATGAATCTGGCAATGTAAAGAGTGACAGATGAAAATATCCATAAGTTCTTTTTCCTCCTGTTCTGAATATAATACAGCAATCCTACCGAAATGGAGAAAATCTATGCAGTAGAGACCTAGTATTTGCTACTTCTTAAAAATGTGTTCATATAACATCTTAATACTCTCTAAAGTTAGTCTTAAAAGACAAAAAATGTATCTACTCTTCCAAATCCCTGCTTACAGAATGAAGTCCAGATCAGAGCTGAGAGTATTGTCCCCAGTTCCCAAGCCCCTACTGCCTACCTCTTATTGTCTCTAAACAATACATTATACCTCTTTAAAATCTCAAAGCTTTTCTCATTCTTTCTGACCTATTTTTATTCCCACCCTTCATTTTCACAATAACATGTAATGAAAAATTCACTTTTTAATTAAAAAAGAAACAAGAAGAGGAAAAAATAGCACTGTGGTAGTGGAAGATTAGCTTTTCCCTTTTCATTTAATTGATAATCTTGAAGGAACTGAATTGAATCAATAGTAATTCAGTTACTTTACATTTTCTAGAGCTGTTCTGGTTTACACCAGAAGACAATCCTGAATAATTTATAATACATGTATTTTAACAGCATAAACAAAGATATACTAACCAGTATACTTAACAAGAAATATGAGAGAGGTTTTTGCAGATCCTACACTATAGCCTCTGCAGAATTGTTTCAAGAACCTAAAGTTCTGCATTACGTGATTTTTTTTTGGATCTATTTTATGTATGGGAGCCTGGCGATAAGTTAATAAGAGGGGGATTATTGTATTTTATACAGCATAACGTAAACATACCAAACAGTGAACAGCTGAAGTGAAATGAAGCGTTCCACCCCCTTACTTCTTGCTCAGACTTTACTGCAATATGAGCCATCATGATCAGTGGTATATAATGCTGCAGTCATGATTGGCTAAACTGATAGAAAGTACAATTTTCCACAAATAAGTGTGCAAAACACATTCAACATCACCAAGGATATTATTTGTTGGCTTGCATTCTCTTGTACTTTATGATGATTTTCATTAATTTCTCTTGTACCTCTGTATTCTTCATGTGCTCCTCAGAAGTAATGGACCCAATGCTATTATTTCTTACACTTGTGTAAGTCATCTGGTTTTCCACAGGATTCCTCCTTCATAACTGGGAAATACATTCCTCTACCTGGCCTTTTGGGTGTCTTTTTAAACAAAACTGGTTTTGGCTGCAGTCAGGAACAGGATACTGCGTAAAGTAAGCTATCGCATGAGTCCAGTTTCCCATCCGGTATTGCCTATAGCTTTGCATATTTTTGCAAGACCATTCAAGTTGCAGGCTTTCCTTGCACTGCTGGGAAAGAAAGCATTTGTATGCCTTTAGGTAGAAATCTGATGGAATACACAGGGAGGAAGGGTTACTCGTGTCACCAGAAGTACTAGGACTACTTCTGAGGGCTTGAATTTTCAGTGGCATTCAGTGGCATTTGCTGATTTAATCATCAAATATACAGGTTGAAAATTCCAGTTTAGTTCCTTTAGTCAGTGAGTGGAAAGAACTGCATGCTTCCTCTCTTTATAGAATGCATGCAATTTGTTCTGTTTTATGAATTGATCAGGGGTCTTTGCCTCTTGCCAAGATTGGAAAAGCTTGTACATCCTTGAGGTACGGAACAGCAACCAGCGGTTCTCATGGGTGTAACAATTTCTCCTCCTTCCAGAATTCATCCGTCTCTTTTTGTCTCTTTTGGCAGCATGGCACAATCTAATTTCAGCTCCCTCTACAAAACAATTTGCTGTTCCATTATTCTGTTACTTACAGCAGATATGTAACTCGATTCACATACAGCATGTGAGAGATTTCTAAATGATATTGTCATTGTCTCTGTTATTATTGCAACAATTTGGGGGAAGTAAGAAAACTGTCAAATCTTACGGAGTCAAACTGTTCCCAATAAATAAGGAGCAGAACCTGCTTATGAATGATTAAATACAGTTCATCAGCAACACTAGCCAAGGAAAAGAAATAGTGTCAGATCTCCTTGCTGTCTCAGCCATTCATGACAGCATGAAAAAGATACTTATTTCCAGCAAGTAGGAGGGAGGCACTTCTGCCATTGGGAAAGTCCTTTACTGTCTCTTGGAAAGGAAGTGCTTTCCCCACCAAATTGTACCAGGCTTTGTGAAAAATATGTAGGCAATTGTAGACAAGCTAACAAAGTACAACTGGGTACACATCAAGTCATTCTGGCACCCAAGGTATGTCCAATTACTTGACTTTCTTGAGGCTCTCCTCCTTACCAGTCACAAACTTTTATGAAGTTTTTCTAGGTGGCAGCAGCTGCTGGCATTAACCCTCCTGCGTTTGCTTCCAGTTTGTACTTCCTTCGAAGAAGTGCTAGGAATGAGTGATTCCCAGGATTAATGTGTCCTCCTCTCATGCCCATCCCTACAAAATTAACAAAAAGTTATGTGTAGATGTGTGTATGTATGCATGTGTGTATGTATGGAGCCACAGAGTGTGGACAGACCACACACATAAATTTTACATACTAAATACAAATATGTCAAAAAGGGATATATTTATTGGCAGAACAAATTTTCATGTGTTAGCATTTGCATGCATTTGTTGAAAAGAACCACCTTTCACATAATGCTTCCTTTATCGATGCTTTCCTGGTATTTGGCTGGGAAAGAAAAACAAACAGAACAATCCCCAAAACCACCACAACCAGTTTCTTGTGTTGAATGGCACTGACTTTTTCCTGAATAATTAAATGTGGCTTATTCTTCCCTCCAAAACCCAGGTGCATCATAAGACTAGAAAGGCAGTGCCTTGCTGGCCACTGGAACTTTCACTGTGACTTTCTTAGTCTGAGGGGTTTTGTAACTGGCTACTCATTTGGAGGTTCCTTATTCCACCTAACACACAGAACTCGACTTAGTCAGCTGAGTCAATTCAGGAGGCCAAGCTCACTCTACAGGTGTTGGAGAAAAAGAGAAGGTTGTTCAAAGCATACAACAAAGTTCCCACTCTGAGTCATTCTCTGAACTGACTCTGTGACTGACTGAGTCACTCCTAATTTGAGTGGCTTGTATTCAATATGCTCTGTAGCTGATTTATTGAAAATATGAGACAGTTTGTAAAAGTGTGTGCATCTCTATGCATTCTCCTATGCATATTAGATATGAAGGTTTTAGTTATCCCTGGCATAGTCTCATGTCAGCAAAGGCAAAAATTGTCCCAAATCCACTTTTAATGGAAAAGAAGACTCTTGTTCAGTGTAAATTGCTCTAGACCTATAAATTTTGTGAGCGACCTGATGGCAGTCTGGAACCTGAAATTATACTGATATCAAGGCGTTAGGCATTTAAGTCCTCTCTTAGATTTAAACCCACATTCTTATTAGGAGTTGAACAATTAATGATGATAATAATAATAAAAAGGAGTATTATGTATGTATATAACTCAAGGCCATTGAACCATACCTGGCTACTTTTATCCATTATGAATGTGCCTAATCTTTATGAAATTCCTAGGAAGAGGACAAAAAAATAGGAGAGAGTTGTGTTTGTTTTCAAGCAAATATAAAAATAAAGAACAACAAGAAGATCTGAAAAAAATAACCCAGGTTGCAAAAGTTACTCATAACCAGGTACATGCTGAAATTATAGTGAACAGTGTCACATGAGTCACATCGCAGAAAACACCTCACAGAGTCAGTGATTTATTTTTATATTTATACATATTTGAAAATATGTCTATAACATCCTTTGAATACACCAAGGATTGTCGACTTTTACTCTTTTAACAACTGACACCAAGTGTAGGCAGCAGTTATTATTATAACTGCTACCAGACCATTTTCCTTGTTCTTTAATAAGGAAATCCTAAACAGATAATGTCATGGTCAGATGTGAGTTGTCTGATCTCCAGAGCCAGCCTTTTGTATTTCTGTGCTTTCTCATTGGCTTCCTCTCTGAACATTATGGTTGTACTTGTTATGTCTGTTAACAAGAGAATTGTTTTCATTAACAAATATAAGGTCAGATTTATTTAATTAATTTTCTGTTGCTGTCAGAGGGAAGCTCGTTGTATCCTGTACATCTTAATTTCCTTACTATATCAGATGTAAATTACATTTTTTTTATTACATTGAGCATTGAAATCCTGGTTGACAACTATCATCCTGGACGGGCAACCAAGTCTGATCAACAGTATTGGTAGTTCATTCTTACCTCTTTCTTTCTGTGCCCCAGGAGCAACGTACCAGGACATTTGTTCTCAGTTTACAATAGTCAGAAAATTATGCCCGGTATGCTAACATGGCCTATTATATTCTCACTTACTGGCATCATGGAAACCTCTTCCACTCATGTAGATTATGTTGTTCACCAGAAAATATAACAAGTCCTTGGTTAGAACAGCATCAATTATCCTTGAAAAAACATTGACTTGCAGCTGGAGGAGAAATATCTGGAGATTCTGCATCTTTGTTCATACCACAAAACAGTACTATTGTTGGTCTTTTTTTTAGATAGGGTGGTGCTGTATATTTGCTCAACTGGAACTGARAAGAGAAAATTGACTAGCTGCCACTTCCAAAACACCACCGCCACCTTCAAGACACAAGAAGTTTAAAACATCTGCAGTTTTATAATCCTGGAGTTTTAATATCAATATTTGCAGGAATCAAACGATCATTCGCCCTGCTTTAAGTTTTTCAATCACATTAAAATGTATGAAAGCCATGGAATCATCTCGTTGTACTCATCTTGGTTGCAAGTGTTGGCTGTGTATTGTTATTACTAATCAAACATCCCCATTGACCTGGGGGGGGTCTAAGTTTTCACTTCAAGTTTGAAAATGGAGAGGAAATGTTGGGTTGCAAAATACAAGATAGAATTCAAATTATCTCTATGCTTTTCGCAAAGTTTGCTATGTCTATGAACCAGTCAAAGTGGAAAGACTGCTTGTGAATTTCTTAACAACACTTCACTTAGCACATACTGATGTGCATTTGATTTAAAGGAATTGGATCTGAGGACAACTACATGAAACAAGATGCTTCAGAGAAAGTGCAGAAGCGTCTGTATACAAATATTTAACTATGTTTTCTATTGATAACCAGGAGTTTTTATATTTGATAAAACTGAAAAAAAAAAAAAAACCAAAAAAACCAACCCAGAGTTACCATCCAGTTTCTAGGAAAAAATATACATCAATTCTAGGCTCTGTCTGCAGTGTGATGTCAAAATTGGGAGCCATCAGAAGCACAGCATGATCTTCCATCTGCCTGTCTCTTCTACAGAGAGTGACCTTTCAGGCTTACTGCTAAATGGAAGTGTGCAAACTTTGTAATGCATGTAATAGCTGCATCTGTATCTTCTCAGATCCTTGTGATTTCAGGTTGTCCACACAGTGTCTGACTTTGTCTCTGTTGTGTCATGTTTTGTGGGACATAGCCATAGATATCCTTCAAGCACAGATCTGCTCTATTCTTGTAGAAAGGGAAAATTGGAGAATAAGAGATGCCTGACTTAAACAATAAGGAACGATGTGTGGAAGTAGGGAAATGAAATGAGAATAGATGAAGGATGTTGATACAACAGTGAATCTGGCTTTGAAGAGAGTTAGAACATGGTAAGAAGATGCATGGGTATAATACAATGAAAGAAAGTGATGAAAGAAGAAAGTAAATTGTTTGAAATATAGGGAATCTGCAGTTTGACTTGATGAGTTGCACATTTAAGCCTTCAGAAAAACATTAAGCATCAAGCATTTTGCTTTCTTTAAAAATTGATGTGCCTTGCTTCAACTTACTAGTCAGACTTATGAAATCTGCCAGTCCCTGGTCTAATGTAATAAGTAGTGACTTAACCAAAAAAAGAATCTTTAATCAAAACCAAGGGGACAAGGCTTCCATGTTTGGGTAAGTAGTGTTCTTCCATGTTCAAGGTTATCCAAGGAGGGAAGCAGGCCTGGTGTCAGGTCAGCCTCAGACAAAGAGGGGAAGTTTAGGAAAATTACCCTGTCGTCTCATCTCAGGAGGATGGGTCTCAGGAGGACTCTGGGCCTTAGTCCTTTCCCTGCAAGATCTCTTGAAAGAGGCTTATTAAATTCAGAGACCACTTCTGGATTAAATCTGAAAGTTCCTGAACTAAAAATGATTGCAGGGTATCAGCAGTATCCTGGGGAACTATCATTTCATATACACACTGTTATTGTACTCCAGCTGATGCATTACAGCCATTGTTAGATTGCTGTGACAATATAATCTAAGGCAATCCCTTAAAAGCATACCTTTAATTATAATTACACTGGAAGCCTAGGTGATTCCATTCCTTGGAAAGGAATCTCTGAATTTCTCTGAATTTCTATGTATTGGAAGGACACTTAAGCTTCTGGTGCTGTCTGATGCAATCGATGCTCTAATATCTATGGAGAAGAATGCTCTTCTTTTTGCTTTTTTTTTGTTTTGGGCTGTCAGTAATATGAGTCCTTCTTCATACCTTCTAGGGTTTGGTAAATTGCAGTTCTGGGCTCATGCTGCTAATGAGTCACTATTCCACATTTGAACTTCCTTTTTAAAGGTAAAAAACCAGAAAAATTATTAATACTAGCTAGATACGCAGGGCTCAAAATAAACTATGAAATCAAAACATGAATAAAAAAGTGTATCTATATATTTTTTTCCTTTTCCCAATGTGCACATGAAAAACCTGCTCCATGTCCCAACAATTCCATGGTGACTAGATATTGTAGGTTGTGTTCATGGTTTCTGGCTTTAGCAGGGACTTTATCCTGGAGGGAATGGGCAGTAAAGGCGTGTTTGTATTCTTTTAACTTAAGCCCATCTTGGCTTTGCTTATGAGTATAACTGTTAGTGAAAATTATCCTGTTAAGTTTGTGACTTAAAAGCTAATTTTTACATCTCTAAAAACTTATCCCACAGATGGGCCATTAAATAGGCCTTAGCGGGCTTTTTAGCCTGTCTTTGACTAAGCTGGTGACCTATTGGTAAAAGATGTTCTTTCTCATTACTGAAAAGACTGAGATAGCCAGTCTCAACCTATCCTGCTCTGGAGGGCTGAAAGTTAGCATGCAGCTGTACGAGCAGTCCTTTCTGATTCTGTGATTTGGAATGACTAGTAGTTAAGTCAGGAAAGGACCTCAGAAAATCACCTATTCCAGCCCTCCGTCTCTGTGTGGGATAAATATTCATCATGTGAACCAAGGAAAAGTAGTATGTGCAAGATAATCCTGAAGATTCTTGGTTTTAATGATACTACAATTTGCTTCCAAGCTGGATAGGGCCTTTATTTCCTCTTTGGCTTTTTTTTTTTCCTTTTTTTTTTTTTTTTCTTTAAGGTGTGAGGAGAAGGAGCTTTACCAGAGCTAGAGTTTCTTGACTGCTTTGTCATGATAGTCACAGAGCCATATCTACTGGGCTTTTTCAGAATAGTTGTGCTGTGGAGAGGACAAATTATAGCTCATTATTTTTTGATAGACTGGAGGAATCTATCGCACAGTTAAACAGAAGTAAGAAACTTTCAGGGCCAGAGATCCACACAGCTTTTGCTCCAAGAATTGTTTAAATTTCTCTTCTTCTATCTAATACAAACTTAGAAACTGAAAAGAAATAGGCAACATGGCTTGACATACCATATCACAACCTAAACAACTCATCTTTGGCAAGAAAAATTAGATTTTCATAATATAGTAATTTATGATTAACTGTGACATAGAAAAGATAGTAATACTGTCGATCAATTCTAATTCAAGGCTAGGCTTCTGCTGGATTTTAAAACAACTGTGCCAGGTATCAATGATGGTAGCACAGCTTTCTAACATCCACAAAAATTGTTTGAAAAGATGTTGTTTTCCACCAGTTGTCAACTGCCTTGTAGTGAAAATGTACAGCTATCTCAGAACATACACTCAAGCCTTCTGTTTCAAACTTGGCAGTCAATTTCTTTTGCCCTTGAAAATCTTTCTGGCATCTGTTGATCTTGAGGCTTGTCTGCACGTCACAGAAAATTTTTATTTGCACTGGAGTAGTTAATTTCTGGTTAGTTTTGAAAATGAATTGAGACAAAGAAAATTTAAGAAACCTTACTGAATTGTGGAAGGATTCTAGCAAGGGTTAATGTTTAGTGAGTAGCAATTTAATCAGAATGTAATATTCCACTCTAAAAATGTCTTTATGGGGGTTTAATTTGCGTGAATACCTTTCTGCAGACAATATCTTAAACATATATATGGCTCATAGCACCCGTGGTATCTGAGCACTGTACAATTTCTCTGTGATATGGTGAAGTGCTATCATTATAATTTTCAGACATGGTAACAAGGCACAGAAGATCCTATTTACAAAGATATTGGTGCATTCAGTGAGGACAATAGCATGTTGTTATAACTCTTTCCAAAACAGTATTTTCTGCCTATTTCAAACGTTTGTCCCACCCCCACTCACTCCTGACTCACATGCTTTTCCAGGAACCTGTCTTCACTTTCAGTATGATTATATGTAAATCTGACACTGAGATTTCTCTACACTGTCCCTGTCAAATGAAAATCTGAACCTGCTCTTAAGCCCAAGATTGCCCACTGTTCAAAGTGTAAGAGTAGAGTCCCATGCTCTGGAGGTAATTGGAAGCTCAGAGACTATTAATGACATAATATGGATAAAGGATTTGTTCAAGCCATCTAAATGATTCAACATGGAGATAACTGTATATACTATGGTTTTGTCCACCACCAAATATCCTGACATCAGCTCTTTTAAGTCCTAATTTGGACATGTTGAGTTAGCTGGGGTCTACGTTAACCTTACCTATGGCATCTTAACCACACTTTTGGATATAAAGAACTAATTGACTTCTTCATGACTACATCCAGCTTTCACCTCATTGTACTCAAGTCATGCAAGAAGTATGCAGTTCAGGGATTTTAACCTGCTGTAGGTTTTCCTGTCATCAGGCTAACACTCTGTCCACTGAAATACCTTTCCACTTGGGAACCAGACTTTTCATCTACTAGATAATTGAAGATATTTTTGGGTATTGAGGCAATAATAAAAGCTAAAAAGAAAGCAATGGAAACAGATACTTTCCAAAGTCTTTCTTCCTTTTAACAACGGCTTTCTTCTCAAAGCTGCTCATAGTGCAGTGCACAGAACTATCTTTACAGAAAAAGTCCTTAGTCACTTGCCTAAAAATATGAATATGGAAGTGTTTTTATTTTTCCTGAAAACTATGGATGTGGCAATTATGGCAGATGAATTGATGTTGGATTTACTGTTTACTTTCTTCACATGAAACTGATGATTGTGGGTCATAATTTTCTTTTGGGGGGGAAAAAAAAAAAAAAAGCCTGCTATTGGGCTTCAGGAACAAACAACAAATCCCTTATGTAAAGGATTCACAACTAAAGGGGTACATAAACTTCATGGCATTGGAAGCTAGAGTTTATTGGGTTTCTATTTGTTGCATCTTTCCAAATAGTTTTTTCCACATCAGGAAAGACCAGGCTCTGCTTTGTTTTGAGGGCTTGGCTGTTCCACCTCCCCACCTCAAAGGCAGAAATCTGAACTGCCTGTTAGCAGCCCAGTTGACAACACAGGCCATCAGATAGAACTATAAAAGGTAAAAGATAATTAAGAGGAGATGGTTTAGCAAAATTCATTTCAGACAAGTCTAAGCAGTGACATTTAAAACTGGTAGACATTAAGATAAAATCAACTGCATGTATTAGCTATAGAATTAGTCATTAACATTTAAATGTAGCCAGGAGGCAGCAGGAGAAGATGCCCTGCTGGCAAGAGCCACAGGACATATATAATCCTCAAGAGTGAAAGCTGTTAATTGACAGGGAAGTAAGGCAGACTAAGAGGACTGGGAGGTGATAATCATCCCCAGCTGATGTTCACATGCAGGTCTACCAGACAGTCCTTTACAGTAATGTAAGATCTACTTTAGCTGTATGGCTAAGCTTTTGTATAGATTGTTGCATACTGCCATTTGGGCTGTTGGTGTCACCTAGATGGTGTGCAGATGGGGAACACTTCCTTTAGAAATTCCACAGGGAAACAAAAAGGAATACATATGTGCCTTCACATTCTGTGCTTTCATCTTGTTTTCTCTTGTCCAGGCGTCCTTTGGGCATATCCTTCTGATTTACTTCCCCATGCTACTGCTATTATAAAAAAGTCATGCCAGCTTCCATATTCCTACTCTACAAGTATCCTAAGAGTTGCAAAAAGACTGCAGAACATTTTATGACATGAAGCATTCAGTTTTATACAAATTAGTTAATTTAAGAAAAAAAATGAGCCACTAGATCCTCTTGACATGATAGTATAGTTGTGTTTCTAGGCTGACAATTTGCATCCCTTTGGTGTATCAAGGCTAGTATACGTTAAGAAGGTGCATTAAGATCTTCGAAGGAGAAAGCAAATAGCACCTGTGATAGAGGCAAGGCCATGTGCCTAAAACAGTAAGGGGTCTACTTTTGGCAAACTTTTCCAAAGCATGTCTCTATTTTCTGTCAAGAGATGTTTGTCCAGATTAGAAGCTAGTGTCTGGGGCTTATTCTGATTTCAGTTAATTCAGAATTTAATTAATTCATTAAGTTTTTAGACAGAAGGATAATACAGCCATGAAATTAGACTGACGTGTAATTTTCTGATGATAAATTTATCACACAATCTGAAGCCAAAAATTACTTTTTGTGGCTTGCTAAAGCTGATGTGTACAATGGTTGAATCATACTAAGAGAATAGAGCAATTGGAATAGAACAGGTGAAATGTAAACGAAGTGCTTCATTTAAAACACCTTGTTAACATTTGCTTTGTAGATCTATAGAGAAAAATGACACACATCTGAAACAGTATTTCATTTTTACCTGAGAGATCTTAACACATCCATCAGTGAATTCTCTCTCTTTTGTTTTTTCTTATCACACCTTCCATACCTATTAATTCTGAGGTTTACCAGATTAAGCCAGTGTGAACATTCATTTGATAACTGGTTATCAAAGTTAATATGGAAGCAGAGTAAGCTGGTTTGCAGATGTGCTTTTATGAATGACAGAATGAATATAATTGTAGAATGGTAAACAATGTTAACTGAGCCTCTAAGCAAAATCTGTCTCTGCTGGGAATGAAAGAGTGTCACCATTTGCTAATACTAAAACTTATTAGTTTGGTTTTGAAAAGCATAAGTGATCATTCTTCAAATCTTCTCAACTTCCTAGAATTAGGAGGTAGAGGTGTTTTTTTTTTTCACTTGGGGCCCCAGTATCTCTCTCTCTCTCTCTAAACTACCACACTCATATATATATATATCTATATGTGTAGTGGATTTTAATTATTTTCTCTCACAACATAGAAAACTACTTATTGGCTAAAGGTCCCAGAATATGCAGCAAAAATTGATTTGATTAGATCTTTCTTCAATGATTTTAATTGTAACTGAGTTGGGGTAGCTGGATATGTCTTTCTGTTTCCCACCCTACTCACTCTAAAATCTAGTGCATAGCAGAAACAAAAACCTGAAACATCTGCTGTTGTTATTCTTTTTTTTCTTTTTCTTGTGACAAGAATTTTTATATATTCCTTTCATATTCCTGAGTTGGAGTTAATAGGGCCCATTTGTTCTGCCTGCCAAGTGAGTCAGCAATATAACTCTGCATTTCTAAGTAAGGTCATAAAGAAAAAAACACACTGTGAGTCCTTTAAATATTTTGTGAAGCACTTGTTAATACAGATGATTTTTGGCTGCTTTAAAATATTTTTGATGCAATCAACATAAATTTGTGGCATTTATTTGAGCTATGTTTATAGAATACTCTTTTTCACAATGTTTGTCCAATTCAGCAGCTTAGCATTATTGCTTACATTTTCAAACCAGTAAGGGATGTACAAAGAGGTCAAGTGACTTGCCTGAGGTGAGAAGGGAAATGTATGGGACTGCTGGGAGTAGACCTCGTCTCCTTACTCCTGTTTCTGTATTTTTCCCTGAAGACCATTGTTGTATGTATGAAATAGGTTGGAAAAATAAGGCTGTTTTCCTGCTAGTCTGATTTCTTGAGGTATGTGTAGTAAACCCTGAGTCTGTTAAAATTACAGCAGATAATATAAGGAAACTGTAATTAAATGAACAATATACACGGAAAGCTAGATTAATTACGGTATGTTCTCTGGAAATGGCTGAGCAGAGGAAAAGAATGCAAGATGTAGATAAGCTTTTTTTTTTTTACAAGAAGGAGGCAGGTTTATTAGTTTAGAGAGCARCATAAAATAAACACTATGCAAAACTAATACTTTATAAGCCACTTTTTCAGTATGCCTATATCCATCTTCCAAGATGGTTTATAAAAAAGCTAAGGTCTAATTCAGTGCTGCCATAAGGATCTCTTGTGCTTAAGTGGGCTCCCACTGCAGAAATGACAACAAAAATACTCTAGAAAATGGATGCTTATGCACTTCAGCTGAGATAGGTGGCCAGGTCTCAACTGATGCAAATCATCACACTTCTGAGGACATCAATGGAGTTAGACCCATTTACAGTATCTGGTTGTTTGGCATGTGGTGTACACTCTGTGGACTATACAGGCAATGTCCCTTCTCATAAAATATACTGGACATATAAAGATCTAGATCTTAAATAATAAATCAGCTCTTGGACCAGTAGGAAATGGATCATGGTGTATTTGTCAGTCTAGACTCTAGTTTTAATCATCTGCTTTACAGTACATCATGTCTGTTATCCTGACGAGGCCCACTTGTCATCTTTTTTGACATTGTTCAGAAGTTGGTGTGGTAGTTTAGAAATGCTAAGAGCAGCAAGCTCTTCAGAGTAACAGAAGAGGTCACATATGGATTGCACTGGCTTTCAGATACAAATGACTGCAGTGAATAAATGACATCTTGATAAAATGATGGGATTTGGGTGTGTCATTCCTGTGAGTAAAATCCATATTTAGAAAAATGTACATTAAAGGTGTTTCTGTTCTAAATATGCCAAACAATTTAGAAAATTCTCTTCTTTATTAGAACTGGGTTTTGCCCTCATTTAAGACCTTTCTGTTGATGTTGGTAACCTCTCACATCCTTATGGGGTAGTTAATGGAGTCATAGAATCATAGAATCATTAAGGTTGGAAAAGACCTCTAAGATCATCGAGTCCAACCATCAACCCAACACCACCATGCCCACTAAACCATGTTCCTAAGCGCCTCATCTACACGTCTCTTAAATACTTCCAGGGATGGTGACTCCACCACTTCCCTGGGCAGCCTGTTCCAATGCTTGACAACCCTTTCGGTGAAGAAATTTTTCCTAATGTCCAATCTAAACCTCCCTTGGTACAACTTGAAGCCATCTCCTCTCATCCTATCGCTAGTTACTTGGGAGAAGAGACCAACACCCACCTCACTACAACCTCCTTTCAGGTAGTTGTAGAGTGCGATAAGGTCTCCCTTCAGCCTCCTCTTCTCCAGACTAAACAGTCCCAGTTCCCTTAGCCGCTCCTCATAAGACTTCTTCTCCAGACCCTTCACCAGCTTCATTGCCCTTCTCTGGGCACGCTCCAGCAACCCAATGTCCTTCTTGTAGTGAGGGGCCCAAAACGGAACACAGCATTCGAGGTGCGGCCTCACCAGTGCCAAGTACAGGGGCACGATCACTTCGCTAGTCCTGCTGGCCACACTATTTCTGATACAGGCCGGGATGCCGTTGGCCTTCTTGGCCACCTGGGCACACTGCCGGCTCATGTTCAGCCGGCTGTCAACCAGCACCCCCAGGTCCTTTTCCGACAGGCAGCTTTCCAGCCACTCTTCCCCAAGCCTGTAGCATCACATGGGGTTGTTGTGACCCAAGTGCAGGACCCAGCACTTGGCCTTGTTGAACCTCATACAACTGGCCTCAGCCCATCGATCCAGCCTGTCCAGGTCCCTCTGCAGAGCCTTCCTACCCTCGAGCAGATCAACACTCGTGCCCAGCTTGATGTCATCTGCAAACTTACTGAGGGAGCACTCAATCCCCTCATCCAGATCATTGATAAAGATATTGAACAAGACTGGCCCCAAAACTGAGCCCTGGGGGACACCACTTGTGACCGGCCGCCAACTGGATTTAACTCCACTCACCACAACTCTCTGGGCTCGGCCGTCCAGCCAGTAAAAACTACCCAGCAAAGAGTACACCTGTCTAAGCCGTGAGCCGCCAGCTTCTCTAGGAGAATGCTGTGGGAGACAGCGTCGAAGGCTTTACTAAAGTCCAGGCAGACCACATCCACAGCCTTTCCCTCATCCACTAGGCAGGTCACCTGGTCGTAGAAGGAGTTCAGGTTGGTCAAGCAGGACCTGCCTTTCATGAACCCGTGCTGGCTGGGCCTGATCCCATGGTTGTCGTGCACATGGCTTGCAAGCGCCCTCAAGATGACCTGCTCCATAATCTTCCCTGGTACCGAGGTCAGGCTGACAGGCCTGTAGTTCCCCGGATCCTCCTTCTGGCCCTTCTTGTAGATGGGCGTCACGTTGGCAAGCCTCCAGTCGTCTGGGACCTGCCCCGTTAACCAGGACTGCTGATAAATGATAGAGAGTGGCTTGGCAAGCTCCTCCACAAGCTCCCTCAGCACTCTCAGGTGGATCCCATCTGACCCCATAGACTTGTTAGCATCCAGGTGGCGTAGCAGGTCATTAACTGCTTCCCCTTGGATTATGGGGGGTTTATCCTGCTCACCATCCCCGTCTTCCAGCTCAGGGGGCTGAATACCCTGAGGATAACTGGTCTGACTATTAAAGACTGAGGCAAAGAAGGCATTAAGTACCTCAGCCTTTTCCTCAACCTCGGTGGCAATGTTCTACCCCKCATCCAATAAAGGAWGAAGGTTCTCCTTGGCTCTCTTTTTGTCATTAATATATTTGTAAAAACATTTTTTGTTATCTCTTACGACAGTGGCCAGATTGAGTTCTAGCTGGCTTTTGCCTTTCTGATTTCATCTCTGCATGACCTAATGAGATCCCTGTACTCTTCTTGASTYGCCTGCCCCTTCTTCCAAGAGTGGTAAACTCTCCTTTTTTTCCTGAGTCCCAGCAAGAGCTCCCCGTTCAGCCAGGCTGGTCGTCTTCCCCACCCGTTCTTCTTACGGCACACRGGGACAGCCTGCTCCTGCGCCTTTAAGACTTCCTTCTTGAAGAATGTCCAGCCTTCCTGGACCCCTTTGCCCTTCAGGACTGTCTCCCAAGGGACTCTCTCAACCAGTGTCCTGAACAGGCCAAAGCCTGCCCTCCGGAAGTCCATGGTAGCGGTTTTGCTGGCCCCCCTCCTTACTTCACCAAGAATYGGGAATTCTATCATTTGATGGTTGCTAAGGCCACGACGGCCTCCGACCACCACATCTCCCACCAGTCCTTCTCTGTTTGTAAACAGCAGGTCAAGCGAGGCACCTCCCCTGCTAGGCTCGCTTACCAGCTATGTCAGGAAGTTGTCTTCCACACACTCCAGGAACATCCTAGACTGTTTCCTCTCTGCYGTGTTGTATTTCCAGCAGAYGTCCGGGAAGTTGAAGTCCCCCACAAGAACAAGGTCTAGYGATTGTGAGACTTCTGCCAGCCGCTTGTAGAATGCTTTATCCGCCTCTTCCTCCTGGTTAGGTGGTCTATAACAGACTCCCAGCAGGATATCTGCCTTGTTGGCCTTCCCCCTCATCCTTACCCATAAGCATATAGTCATCAAGAAAGAGAGCTATACATCCTCAGATTCTCAGAAACTCTGCTCATCACCAAAATATTTGGTGGCTATACCTAACAAAAATAATATCTCTATATTAACCTTTTAGAGGCATTATAATGTTGGGTAAGAGGATTGCTTGTGTCAGTAATTTAAAAAGTTCTATGGCTTATGCTGCCACTCTGCAGTCCCATCAAAATAATAGTCCTAATGTTTTAGGTAGAGAGGAAGTCATTACCTAAAACAGTTGAGAGAAATAATTTCCTTCTTTCTGTTGCCTCTTACCAGCCAGCTGGCCTTACCAAACGAAAAAGGAAGCAAGCAAGAAAACTTACTTGTAGAACTGTACTTTCGTCCTTAGTCTGTTTCTGCAGATTTTAATGTTGTTGTGTCTTAGCACCAAAACAAATGGAGAGTAAATGAAAACTAAATCTGATTTTTCATTAGAAAAATGGATAATACTGGAAAAAAAGCTGTACTATCCTTTTCTAAGTATCTTGTTGTGAAAATTACAAAATATATACTATTACTCTTTATATCCCTGGCTCTACAATTTTAAATGTTTTGTTCAGAAATTCCCTAGAAATTTTCTACAAACATGTATTAAAACACTGTAGAAAAAGCTGTTATCTTATTAACATTTTCCAGTGGAAAACTGCTCCATTAGAAAATGCCCAAGTACTTCTACTATTTTGTTTCACTTTTCTGCTTTCTGAATTGAGTAGTTCAAATATCATAGATTTTTGACAGTTAAACAAAGTAATTATACAGGCTGTGATCTATCTATATGAAAAAGGTCTCAGATTCTCTTTCTCATTATTTTTTAAAAGTAGGTTATTATTACATATGCTTTGCAGTTAAGCTTGTAGGCAGCATCAAACATTCTACAGCCATGGACTAGGATAAAAATACTATTTCTAAACTAATGTGATGTGGACTCTTAGGATATGGGGGKTTTTTTATGTTGCATGAGTAGTCTCATATACTATCCTGTTAATAATTCAAGCCAAGCCTGCCTTATTTACTACTACATGACTTCCTTAATGACATGTTCACAAAGTACACAAATAAATATACTGCATGAAGGACATATCATATAAAAACTCTATTTCCCAAAGAGGTCCAAAAATACACTAAAGACTGATCAAGTTTCAGGGGACCCAAATAATTCAAATACAACCATCAACATTCTATTCAGTAAAAACTAACTTTTTTCTCTGCTTGAATGAATTGGCTTAATAATATATATGCTTTTATATATATACACACATATTACCACAAGGTTGTCGTGTCCTTGTGTGGTTCCTTATATTTTGTCATTATTAAGTGCCTGTTGCTGATTGTGCTTTGTAAGTTGGGCAATGAACAGTATTACAGCTCCAGAAGAGAGTCTAGACTCACCTTTGCTGAGTAGGCTTAAACTCCTTAGCACGGGTATGGAAGCCTGTAAGAAAATATCTACACTGTTGCAGGAAACAGCTTCAGCAGCAATGTCTTGACTCAGTGATGGAAAATCAAAATGCTTAAAAGTGCTTAAAAATCCTTTGCAAGAATATTGTGATGATGGACTTCTGGCACTTGGCATATACTGCAGAAGGCTAAGTACCAGCATCAATTCTGAAAATGATCCTTGGGAACAAAAGACATCACGATTTTAGATTATGCCTTTTTTATTGCATAACTACTGAAAATGTATTTTTCATTGCACTTCAGGACAATAAGATATTTAGTCACTCCAGTTCAGAGACTTTTTTATTTATTAAGTTATTATTACCCTGATGGGACTCAGTGCATGCTTAATTTTTTAAAACTGTGTAGCTACCAGATTTAATGTGTAGTAGAAAATCTTTTCTTTTATGACCCTTGGAATTCTGTTTAGTCCTGACTTTTGTTTTCTTTCTTTTTTTTTTTTAATATTTCTTAACTGTGAAAGCTTACTGTAAACAGGTTTCTGCCAAAGTTGAGTTATATTGAAGTCAGACAGAGTAACAAAATGAGAAACTTGACTGAGACACTTTTAAATTTAATTTTAAAATATATATTCAGTTCTTAAAGAATTACATGACATGACTTTGAAGTCAGGAACATAAGAATAAATGGGGAGTTTAAGCAAAACTAATTTCTGTCCAGACTGAGATTTTCAAGAATGGAAGGTGTTTAGGTGCCAAATGACACAGAACTTCCAGACAAGCTTTAATAATCATAGTCAAAAGAAAACAAAACAAAACAAAACAAAACAAAACAAAACAAACAGAAAAGAGGAAGAAGGAAAAAGAGGAAACTCAGGACAAACTTCTATCAATTTGTAGTTAAAGTATGCTTTGGGACTGAAGGTGAAACTTCTGATCTAATTCACTGAAACTATAAAGGTTCTTGAGATTCAGATCTTCTGTATTTTCCCAACCTGTCTGCATGCTGCCATCATATACTAAAATGTGCTATTGTATTTCAGTGCTCAGGCAGAGGCTCAGTGCTTCCATGTCTGGGCACTGTGAGAGCAAATGCCTTCCAGCAAGGCACAGGGGAGGCAGGGAAAGAATGCCAAGGCAAGAAAAAAAATAAAAAGAAATACATTTTCTAGCTAGTCTTGTTCCGTGTGTGTGTTTGTGTTTGTACGTTCTGTCATGTTATTCAACCAGTTCCAAACCCCTGTTTTATAAAAAATCTTCAGGCAAGATCTGCTACCCTGCACTGCTGTTTAGGCAGGCAGCTCAGACCATGACAAGCCCAAGATGGGGATTTCCCAAAGCCCTGTACTAGTCATGGCCTAGGCCATTTTGGTTTCCTACCATAGTATCCATAAACATCTGTTTGGCAGAATATTCCTGTAGCTGAATGCTCTAACTGCTTTGTCTGTGCAATGCATAACACAATAGGAATATATGCCTGGTTCGGGTTATCCTAACACTGTAGTACCCATAACTATTTTGCAAACTTTTTATTTTCAAGAGAGTATAGATCCTTAAACATAAGACAGTTAGGATATTGACACACCTAAATACCTTTGAAGATCAGGGTCTTCAAAGATTTCCACTGATAGCCCAAGTGACTTAAGTTCTTAATCCCTAACATACTTTTGAGAATGTAATTTAAGCTTTGTCATCGCAAGTGGAAAATTTCACAACTGCTTATTAAAACTGGGGTCTAGTGCTATGGCTTAGGCCAAAGGCTAAGTTTATAAAGGCATCAAGAGAATTTTGGAAATTCTGTTCTTTTGTAATTTATCAAAATGGGTTTCAAGCTTCCACATCAAGTAGACACTTTGGAAAATATCACTAACCTATTATTTAACGAATTTATAAGGGACTGACCACCTATGTCTCTTTACTTCTAACATACCTCTACAATGGATTCTCTTATAACCAAAGCAGAAAGCTGGGGTGGTATTATTTGAACAGCATGACATGCTGAGCAGTTTACTGGATAAAGTTTAAATCTTACAACTCATCCAATAATACATGTTTTGGGAGAAGAGAACACTACCAAAGCACAGAAATAACATTAGTTCTAGCATGTTTTTTTCAGCTCAGATGAATTCTTGCCTATTCTTGGGACATTGTTTTCAAGAGAAGTTTGGCTTCGATGCTGTTATATTTCCAGCTTTAACTAATTTTTCATTGTTCAGATGATAGTTAAACCTTCAGAGCTTCAGCAGAGCTGCAACTAACAGGTATCTTGGGATGCTGTGAATCCAAATGTTGACATTTTGTAGCAAAGCTTGTTAGAGCATTTGCCAGGAAACTAAATTCTGTACTATTTTAAACTAGCTGACTGCTCTTAAACACCTTTGGCAGTTACATTATTCCTTGCAAACATTTTCAGAGTTGGATGGGGATCATACTGCAGTGGCCAGACAATCTGTCCACCAAACACCCTTGCCTTGAAGATGCTGGATAGCTGTTTTCACTCTCCATTTACTAACAGTCAAGTACGTGGGTGACTGAGTAGATTTCTTGGTGCCAATTACAGTGACTGAAAGTCACATAGCTAGAACTGAATAAAATAATCTGAATGACACTATGGCAGCATTTTGCACTTCCTTGGCATTTTTCATTTCAGAATCTTAAAATAATCGATAGGTTAACCAGAGGTAATTTCCAAGAGTATACTGTTAGTACTTTGAACAGGCATGAATACATACTTATTCATATTATACTAACATCCACATCTAATATGTTCCCTGTCACAGCTGGAGCTCTGCAAACCATGAAAAAAGTCACAGTCCAAGTGTGCTAACAATTAATATATTTGATAAAAGCGAACACATGCTTTTAGGATAAGAACACATTTTAATTAATATCTATCAATTCAAACTGATCAAAAAATAATTTGCACCTCAGGGGAATACCTGGTATCTTGATACATGTTTTCATGCAAAGTAATGATTTTCTTTTCAATATAGAAAGTTGTTAATTATCAAAGTTTTGAGGAAGAAACAGAAAACTGAAACACATGATGGCTCCCATTGTTTTGGGAGCTCCCTCAGCTAAAATTAAATGTTTCAATATTAAAGTGGAGGTTTGGACAAAAAAATGTGTGCCTTTTTTTTTCCCCAGAAGTCCCAATTAGTGATCGAACATTTTATTTGAATTAACATATTATAATAAAAGATTTCTATTAATGAACTGTTTCATTTTGAAATGTAATTTTGAGGTTTTTAATGTTGTTTTGAAAAATCCTAATTTCAGCATAAGCATATTTAAGACTTTACACCATATACATCAATGGTTATTAGGAAAATCTCAGAGATATTCCAATGGAATATTTAGAAGAAATGGAAGAATGATCCTTAAAAAGAGACAGGCATTGGAAACAGTAAAATGAGATACAGAAAAGTAATAGTAGAAACACAGACCTTCTTCCACACTCAGAGTTTATTTTTACTTCAGTGACTTCAGAAGAAATCTGCTTGCAGATGTTAACTCTTTCATTTATTCAACACATCTTTCACTTAATTTCACATAAATGAGTTCACTCATGTTTATTCTTTTAGCTTAATTTACGTGTGAATGACCTCTGGAAGTCATGTAGGCCACTCTCCTGCTAATGCAGGGCCAAATTAGAAGTTAAATCAGCTTGCTCAAGGATCAGCTTGCTCTTTTCTTGTGGTTACTTTTGTGGAAGGACCAAAGATACTAAGCAATGAACCAGATCCGAAGTGAACCTGTACAGTTACAGTACACTGTGGGATATAAATACTCTTTTTTGGCAGGGGTCTTAATTTCTCTCCATTCAGATAGACCTGATGGAAACTACAGATAGCACAATAGTCAGACATATAGGAGGGCAATAGGTGAAAGCAAGATGGTACTGAACAGTTATAGATAGTAATCATAGCCCAATAACAGCCACCTTAATTTTAGAGATTAAAACTGCAACTATTTTATACAGGGTTTTTTTCACACAATGGTTGTAGTCTTTTCATGACTTTTGCAGTTTCAAGCCAACCCTTAAAAACCTGACATGTCCGTGATTCTCCAGTTATTTATTATTTCTGTGGTGGGTACCCTTTTAGAAGTTTCATCCATTCTGAAAAAGATTATCCTTATTGTCAAATTCATAGTGTCAATTGTTCCTTTCTCCAGACATGACCTCTGTAGCATTCTGTTTTTCATAGGTAAATCTTCTTAGCACTCAAGCTGGGTACTCAAAAATGGAGGCTTCTGAGAATTGCTTTAGCGATCCTTAATTCCACATCTTTTGGGTGGTTTCAGTAAATTAATATTAAAGAAGAAAGCAGAAGACAACTACAGAATGCATGAAAACATTTAAAATAAAAATGTAGAGAGGCAAAGTAACAAAGAAATCAGACTGAACTGAAAATATCTTTGACCTATCTGTTACTTTTTTCAAAAATAATAGACACTTTTTATCCAATCTGGAGTGTTTGGGTGATAAGAAAAATGTGGAATGAGCATACTTTGAAGTGACAAACCAGTCATCCCTGACTGGTAATCACCCATGGTCAGATGGAACAGACAAATTTACATGTTATGGTTAAAGAAACCATTACATTCTTATTTTGGAGTTAATGGAAGTCCATAGAGGTTCTGAGTGTTAAAACACTAATTTATTAACGTCTTGTAGTACAAATTCCCTTTCTGGCTATATAGAGCACATTTACATGCTGATTACTCATAAAACCTTTTCTCTTTGCCCATAGTTTCTAATCAAAATCGGGATTATGTTGTTCATTGGTCTGAAATCATATAAAGTCTGGAGTGGATTATTTTGTTCATTGAGCTAGAGTCACCTGAACTGTAAAGTGGATTATGTAGTTCGCTGGACTGGAAGCACTGCATTGGGTTGCTGAATCCTATTACTCTCTGAGCTCTAGGCAGATCCCTCTGTCAGAGGAACCCACTCTTCTTTGTTCAGTAAATTCAACCTTTAGCCATTTCTAAGCAGTTAAGAGAAGTCCTGTTGAATCTGGACAAGGGTAGGTACACCTGTATGTCAGTAAATATTCCCTGATGAAAGTGGGAAGTGCGTTAGAGCTTGCTAATAATTTTAATTGAGGTGAAAAATCCAATCAGTTATTCAGAGGCTGGAGTTCTCCAATTAAGTCTTCCTTTCATCTGACTGTGCACCTAGTTAGATTAAGCACATCTCTGTGACATTTAAACACCCAAAGAACGTGGTGATTATTTGCACTCCAGTAGAACCTAAAGGACCTATTGTGCCAGACTTTGCACAAAAGGAGACTGATTTGTAATCCTCCCTGCCCCCAAGAAAATACAAGCAGAATTTGATGACTGAGAAGACATGATAGAGGAAGAGTTGACTAAGGACTATATTTCCTTGGAGTAATTATGAGACTTCCAGGTTAAACTCTGTCAGAAGACATACTGTATTTAATTATAATTCAGCTAGGGTTTTTTATGCAATACTGTGAATAATGTGGCCATCAGTTCAGTTTTAAACTAGAGTAAACAAATTGAGGTGGAGTAGTCAAGTGAGATGAGAAGAGGAAAAAAGCTTTCATCTTTCAGCAACAGAATGTGACAAGAAAGGATTACAGAGAGAATGCTGGGAAGCTGATCTTAAAGGAGTGATCATTGATATAAAAGCGATGAGAGTAATTCTGTGAAAGTGGCTGGGATACTGCCAGAAATTGTTTTATGAAATACAAGGATTTATGTTTAATGGATGTATGACTTCATGCTTACTTGAAATGCTGTTGGGAAGACATCACTTGGTTATCATGAAGAGCTTTAGAATTCATTAAACACAGTCTGTTTTTTTATTGACTTATACTTTAAAAGAACACCACAATATTCCAGAGGAACTTCTAGAGACAGAGTTTAAATACCCATATGACAGATTTATCTATCCCTTCGTAGCACAATAATATAATTTGAACAAAACCCCCACCTTGCACTGGTATCCATCTCTTAGCATATCCAAACATCTACAGAAGTGGAGGAATCCATGAGTCAGCTTAGTTCTGCTTTTACAGGGTCTGCTATGACTAAGGGTGAACAACATCTGTAAATTCTAATGCTTATGTAGACAGACAAATAGATGGTTGGATTTGTTCAAGTCAATGGAACCTGATGAAATTTACCCTGAAGTACTTAAGGAATTATAAGCAATCTGAAATGTTACAGAGAATTCACGAAGGATGGGTGGAGGCCCAGAGGCCCACAGTTAGGCAAATACCTTAAGAAAGAGAAAAAGGAGTAACAATATTACAAAGAGAGAGATGCTTAATAAAATCACAAAAGCCATTGAACTAAGAGTATAGTATCATGGGACTGTACAGTGCAGTCTGGGAAGTATTAGCATGCAGCTTTCTGCAATTCAAAGCAGGCAAAGCAAAATGCAGCCATGCACTATTTGGGAATCAACTGATGAGTCTCATAGTGGCCTTAAGATATGGGGCAAGTTTGTAGCTTGATGCTAGCTCTGAGTTGATTCTAAGCAACAGTATGTTGTAAGCCTGCTTCTTTGTGACGTCTTTGTGAATATTCAGTTGGCTGCAAAAACTGTGCTACGCTACTCATATACATAGAAAAAGCTGTTGTCTACCACCACACAGGAAATAATTCATGTGTTTAATAGGCATTTATTTTAGAAATTCTGAGACATTCACTTGGAGCTGATTGATAGGACATAGGACCTAGAAGACACCAATACCTTTCCACTGTGGCAATTGGAATGTTGACAGGATAACTGATAGCACTTATTTTAGGCATTTGCATTGCTCCCATAAATCCTGCTTATGTACCTTATAGAGATGAAAAACCTGTTCACCCACCTATATCACCCTTGGCTAAATACAATAAAATATATTGTATGTGCAGCTTGCAATAGAACTGAGAAAGAAAATGTGTAAATCGTATGTTCAGGCTACAATAGCCTGAAGGTTTGCTGAGGAGATGTGATACAACCTTACAAAAAGGAGCCCTACTGGGGCTATTGCTAGACTGGCTCTGGTTGAACACAGGGTTCTTTTCTGCCACCTTTCAATGAACTTCAGGACAAAGTCCCTGCAAGGGAGCCTGAGCGTAAGCTAGCATTTCCTTGTTTTTCTCCTCCCACCCCAGCGCCCAGGTTTCCTTGTCTAAAACATCAGTCACTCAAGGCTGAAGCCGAAATGACAACGAGCATGGAGATTGAACAGAGCACCAAGGACCTTGAGTTTAGTTACATGACCTCAGATTTAGAGTTTAAATCCTAAGGTACTTGATATTCCTCTCAGTTATGATGTTATAAGCCAGAGGTACCACCGAAACACCAAAATGAACAGTGACTCAACCTGATCATGGTCTTTAGCAACTGTATGTGGTGTTTGAAGTACATATCTAAAGGCCTCTTCCAGCAATGTCTAGATGCTTCTTCAATATTACCCTAATGCAAAGTCTTATTATTTATCTTTTAGGAAATTAAGTTCTACCATGGAAAAAGTTGACCAGCTGGAATACAACAATTTGCATGAACGATTTCCCATTGTTGAACCAGCCTGTTAATACAGCCTACAATGATTCAAGTGACAGATGATAGCTTTTTGTTCTGTTTAGTTGCTTAGGGAACAAGAAAAATGCAAAACTAGCTTCAGTATCTGCAGTGTAAAAGCTTTTTCCAGTTATGCATATAGAATATCAGGTTTTTTTCCTCCTACCACCAGATATAAACACTACAAAATACAAGAAACTGAATTATTAAGCTTTCCTTTTAAACTAACTTAAAAAAAAAAAAAAAAAAGGCAAATCAAGGACATAAGAGTATGGAGCATGTACAAGACTTGCCCCTTCTTGTGTTGCCAGTAGTTATCCTCACAGTCCACTGTTAAGCTAGTATTATGGTTTCATTGCTTTTCTTTGGGCCCTTTTCCTTTCCGATGACTTATTTCTGTCTTTGGAGCTGAATTTTTCTTTTCCACATTTACATAAATGTGAGTGCTGCTGAGGAGAACTTGTGAAGAGAAAGAAGTTACATTTCACAGAAAATGTTGAAGACTGGAGAAAAGGATGTAACTTTACAAGAGATAAATTGACAACTTCCAGTTTTCTAAGAGCAAAAATCCTAATAAATGAGTAAGTTTGGGAAGAGTCAAATAATTTTCCCCAGGTAGCAGAAAAGTGCCTGCTGCCAGGAAGGTGATCCTGACGTGAGCTTAATTTCAAACTAGAGTTTTCCAGGAGGCACTACCAGGTGCAGTGCCTTCTTGGCGCACATCCTTTTCTTGCCTGGCTGTTTACCTGTTACTGATAACTTATAACTGCGGCTTAACAAATGCATTTGGGTACACGTAGTTGCTGCAGTGCCCATGAAGAGGTTTGTCATGGGCCACCAAATTCCAGTGAAGGCACTCCTTTTTAACCTCCTAACTGATAGTAGTGTGTGGATAGGAAAAAATGTTATGAACAGAAAATTCAGTTTGGAAGCTTTATGCAGCCAATAATAAAATGTCACTAGTTTCTACAAACTATAGATGATTTTAACTTAATAAAGTAAAAAATCAAATAGTAAATCTATTTTGATGAAGATAATTTAATCACCACATTGGAAGTTAATGGTTGCTTTGGTAGTGCTGTTGATGATACAATTACATTAAATTTAGTATAAAAAAGGACAGTACCAACGAGTATTATGTTTACATACACAGTGTTTCAGAAGGGTTGATTTCTGAAAGAGAGTTGGGAGGAATTAGCAGGAAGAAAGTGAATGAAAACAGGAGGCACAACAGAAAGTCTTCATGGCCAAAAAGCTGTGATTCTGCAGTCTGGGAAGAAGACAGCTGACTACAAGCCCATCACTATTCAATGTTGAAGGCAGAAATTATAAACAAAACACAATACAGAGCAAAATAAAAGAGAGGAAGAATCTATTAATAGAATTTTTAACTTAAAAAGCAGATTATTGATAAGGGAAGCTAAAAAGTGGCAGAGAAATATTACTATCTAACAGAGTTGAGAACAAGCAGAAAAAATGTATCGGGGATAAAACAAATTCTTTGTGGAGCTTTAAAATTTATTAGCAATGCAGAAAAATGCAGGTGTGTTCAATAGTTACCCGTACTTATATAGCATATGTATATGTACAAACCAGCATGATATAATATGACAGTGATTTTATTTTTTCCAGGCTATTTTTAACCAAGTATGATGTTAACAACAGCAGCTGTTAAGCATTCTCAATTTAAAATCAACGGTCCCTAATAATTTGAAATCTAGAGTCCTAAAAGAGGATGTTCAGATCTGAAATTTGTTTTGTGTTATAGGATGTATGAAAAATGAATGTGATAGGCCAATGTTATGGCACTTCTAAAAGTGTCTTCTAAAAGACCCAAATAAGCATTGGAAAATGAACTCAACATTGATTGTAATCAAAATAATAGATCGGTTACTACAGTCCATCAACAGGGTTTTGTGGAAAGCATGTCTTGTCAAAATAACTATAAAAGACTCTTGTATGCCTTGAAGGTACATAAACTCATATGTCCTCAAGAAAATCTTAAATCCTCACCTTGTATGTACCAGAAAGTGAACAAAAGTGTGTCAGAATAAGATGTGAATGTGATAAACCCTTCAATGTGATGAACCCTTTAGGAAGACTCTCTGACTTATTTTTTCATGAACTTTATTAATACCAAACTTTCTATTGCAAGCGTACTGAAACCTAGTCAATAGATGTGTTCATGGAAATATCTTGTCTATGGCCATCATTCTTAAAACAAATCAATAACAGCCAAATTCCAAATGCAAGTAAGAAAGAATGAAGACTTCCTTTCTCATTTGTATCCTAAAATATGATACTGCATAGCAACTCACAACAGGAAACTCAGTAAAAATTATATAAAGCACATTAATGCAAATTGTCAGAGCATACCTCATTGCAAAAGTTGCCACGTAAAGGGAAACAAGTTCCTCTAATTAAATCTAAAACCTTTACAGCTGTGAAACTATAAATTTTTATCTATACTAGCAGTAGCTGTAAAATTTAATCTAAATGGAAGTATTAGGTTTTTCTCCCCCTCCTACATAAAGACTTACATGAAATTAGAACATGCCTTTTAACTTCTTCCACATGATTACTGCCTCTAAGACATCAATGTGCTCTTCCCAGCAGAAATGCTTATTAGGTTTATGCTCATTAAATAGTCTCTTTCATCCTCCCCTTTCTTTTCTTTGCAAATGGTTTGATTTTTAGTGAGAGAGGGGAGAAGCACAAAGTTTTTTGCTTTCTTGTATCTGATGCTCCTGTAACAATAAACAACAGGGTCTGAGTGGTGCTGTGCTGACCAGCTGTGTCTGATGCTCCACTCTGGTTGGAGCTGGTTCATAGCTAGGGTAACTAGTCACAGTTCCTTGTGCCACTTAGATCATCAGAAGATCCCTGAAAATTTGCTGCACCTCTGGACTTGTGTTTGAAACCTTATGAGATATATTTTTATCAGTTCAGATAAAAGTATTCAGGAATATTAGTGGGTAGGTATATCTTTCTTAAAAAAAAACCAGAAGGTCCAAGGAAAACTGTAAGTGGAAAGAATAATTTTCACAACCTAAAAATTCTTCTTGTGATTCATCTCTCACATTAGCTGCTTTGGATTTACACCACTAAACCATACAGGCACAGAGAGTCCAATGGGCTGGTTCCAAGGGCAGGACAGACTCTTAGACACTGTTGACTTGGCTCAGGCCTTCTGTGTCAAAAGCATAAGGAAAATCTCAGTGCACAGTAGGATAACTAGCCAGCACTCCTCCACAATTCTAGCCTAGTTAACATGTCATTGAATTTCCCTTTAGCAGGCTCATAAGGCATTTTTATTCACTATCTTGTTTTTTGCAGTTATACTGCTGTTTAGTAGTCTGGTGTTTGGGTGGTTTTTTTTGTTGTTTTTTGTTTTTTTGTTTTTTGTTTTTTAATTTCTGCCCTCTGAGAGGATCACTTTTCTAACAGTAAGAACTGTGAGAAAGAAAGAATTCACAAAGGCTTTCAGAATTCACATTGAGGCCTGCTTAATCCAAAATCAGGTAAATTTCATATTTATGGTGATAAGGAGGAGTAAAATATTAACAGAGTTAATACAGCTATGAGCCTCTCAGCTTCAGTATTTTGAGTATGTAAGTTTGGTCTACAGTGTGTTCTGACAGATCATGCTATACAGATCCGGATCTGGCTGATACAAACCCATGCGATGCTGGTCTGCYCTGAACATTTTTCATACAATCCTCTGTTGCATGTTCTCTGGGCAGCAGCCTTCTAGCTGGGGCATTTAAACCTGGTCTTTTGTGGGTATTAAATGTTTTGTAGCATTCTTGCAGGAATAGGAACCCCAACACACAGAAGTATTGGACATTTGTTCAACGAAGAAAATGACACTGTTGTGGCTAATTGTAAATGCTAAGGTTTTCAGCCGGAACTCCACTACCAAAAATGGAGTTAGACTGTAACACTGGAGCTATCACAGTCTATTAGATACCTGCTTTGAGAAGCAGGGGTTTCCGGAGTGGTTTGGAATCCTTTGGTACAGACAGCAATGCAAATGTGTCAATGTTATTCTCTGTTGACATATTTCTGTGTCTGATGGCTGCTGCTGCTGACGCCTTAGCTGGATGTTTATAAACAAGTCAAAGCAAAAGAAAATATCACTGAAGTGGGAGAAGCCCACAGGGAAGATAAGGTATGAGGGCGTTAAGCTACAGGTCTATGATGAAGAATGTCTTTATTCAGTCTTAGCGATGGCACAGGTTGCATAACCTCATTCTGTACCCATTCCCAAACTGCAAATCAAGCCCTTTTTTCTGTAAGACTGTGAAGCAGAGCTGGGGCTGGACTTTTATTATGCTTATGTGCAGTACTTAGAACTCTTAATAACCCAATCCTAAGTGAAGTGTCCAAGTACTATGAATAATAATCAAACCATAACAGCAGGAGGTACCTAATGAACAGAATTAATGTATCTCTTGTTCCAATTTACTAAGATTAGTAAACCTGTTATACTCCTAGTGATAAATACCTAGCACTGATGTCTTCACTGTTGGAGGATCTTTTGATTACTTCTTTTCAATGCTAATTTTTTTTCCCAAATGAGTTGCTAGACATTAATAGCTATGCCCAAAATCAGGTTCTTGTGTGCCGTTCCTGACTGATCTGTCATGAAATTAACCTGGCAGCTTCACAAGTATTTTCATTTCCTGGTCATCAGTATTAACACTTGAAAGAGTGCAACAAATAAGTGTTTCTTTCACAGTAAATCAAGGCAATGTTAGCCTCCATTAGAGGCTGTTACTCAGACTGTATATCCCTGTAGGCAGAGGTGAACTGATGTGATTTGTTTTGATGGTAAAGGACCATATGAATTTTTTTTTAAAAATACAGCAACACTGTGTTTAAAAGCCACAGAACATAAACTATTCTTTTTCATAGCTCACGTGCAAGGTGTTGTTTTCCACTATGTTGTTGGAGAACAGGAGTGAGTGCAAAGAGGATATTTATCTAATCCAGAAATTTAATAGTACACCAGACAGTAAGATATGCTGCTAAAATCCCACTTTTCTCTGTCAGGTTTTTTTTGTGTGTGACCTGGGTTAAGTCACTTAACTTTTCTTTTCCAGAGTTTTCCTATTCATAAATACAAAATAATACAAACGTTCTTTTCAATGTTTCTTCTGGGATTCAGATACTGCAGTGAGAATGTTTCCTAGCACAGTATAATTTTTCAGCTAAAAAGATGACACTGAATAAGAGTATTCCAGTTAAGGAACAGTATTAGACAGATGGCATAAAATATGAACTTAGCAAATTTAAATCTTTTTTCTACTTTCAGCTGTGTACCTTGACAAAGCACTTCTTTTGGAATASTGCACAGTCTCAGCACCTCAGAAATATTTCACATGTCACATCTCACTAGCTTTAAAAGTCATGATTTTGAGTGGAGTGAGATCATAGGGCCACTAAGATGCTCTAAGGGCCTTAATATACACAGGGAGGAGAAGCTGGATGTTAACCTGGGGAAGAGGAAGCTAAGAGTGGGGGGAATCTACTTTCAGTTTTTCACTACCTAAAGGGAGTAACAGAGAAGACAGAGCCAAACCCTTGGAGGTGTAAAATGAAAGTACAAGAGGCAATGGAAGGGAAAACCTGATTAGTTAACAGGAAAATATAATCACCACAAGGACAGTTGAGCATGGAACAAAGGCTCAGAGAAGTGTGGAATTTCCGTCCTTCGAAATTTCTGAAACTTGTCTGGAAAAGCCTGCACAACCCAATCTTACTTCTTGGTTAACTCTGCTTTGAACAGGGGATTGGACCAGACAAGTTCCAGAGCTTCTTTCCAGCTTACATTATTCTATGACTGCAAATATGGAAGTCTGGAGAGGGTTGATCTGTGTGTGCTTATTATAACATATTGCATATAACATTACATAAAAAATGCAGTATGTGGAAGAAAATACACTAAGTAAATTGACAAATGCAAGATGAAATTCTGTTGTTCACGAAGGTACAGACGTATTTCAGATTTTTTATATTTCTTTGTTATTGGTTTTTTCCTTACCCTTAAGGGCTTGTCTGCGTATAGATGTCATTGTGCAGTATGTGCAGGCAGGCATTTATAGTGTGTTAGTGTTTTGCCCTATCTCCCTCCATATGCGTACCTCAGCCTCTGATTCATGAAGAAGGACAATTTATATTGGCCGATCTGACGAGGTTGTTCTACTTAACTGACTGCCTGACCGCTTCTGCAGTCAGGTAAGCTGCTCAGGAAGAAATTCCTGCTCTCCTGCAGTGTACAGTCCAGTGCTTTAAGGCCAAACAGCATGCCTTAGACCAACAGACCGGGCAGTTACAGGATTCATGAACTGGTTCGCACGCTGCTCACTTGTCTTTGAGATGGGGCTGGAGCAGGATTACTTTACCTTGAATTAGTAAGCTCCATACACTTGCAGAATCACTTTGTGCACTGCAAGACTCATCTACTACATCATAACTTTTCTATGGGGATCAAGGCTAATATCGCCTACTTTCAGAAGCAAAATTTAAAACTATGAGTATAYGTTAGTGTTTGCTCATATGGGATGCTGCATTATTAACTACACAAAGAAAAAAGAATTAGCTGTATTATCACTGTAGTCACTCTGAATTTGCCTGTAAATAGCTATCCAATGAATCTTTACAAAACCACCAGCTCATCAGAATTTCATAGTGGGGTGCTACTTCCAAGTATTTATCTTGACATATGTTGTATTTCTCAATAAATTCTATCTTGAGATCTACTAGTAAGCTTAATCTCCCTGATGGGAATTTTCCACCTGGGTTTTGTCCCAGATTTCCAAGATAGGGGAGAAAAATAATAAACAAAAATTATAACTAGTTTTTCATACTTTCATCAGAAAAATACAAACTAAGTCAGATTTAGAAGTTTTCCCAAAAGACAAAAAATATTTATATTTAGAAACAGGAACAAAAAACATTTCCAAACAGTTCTAGAAGTGTTTTGTGTATATCAATGAACTGGAAGAAGCTTGTAATGGTTGTTCACAAATGGATAAAGGACTTCAGTACAAATAGTTTGATGCATTTGAGTCACCATCCCTGGAAGTATTTAAAAGACGTGTAGATGAGGCCCTTAGGGACATGGTTTAGTGGGCATGGTGGTGTTGGGTTGACGGTTGGACTCGATGATCTTAGAGGTCTTTTCCAACCTTAACGATTCTATGATTCTATGATTCTATGATTTTCTTTTATTTCCAGTGACTGGATCCTGTATCTTGGTTAATCCAAGACCTCAGGTTTTGTTCATGGTTCCCCAGAAGCTTGTATAGGAATAGAGTAGAGAATTTAATGTGGCTTCAAGGAATCAGCTTGTTCTATACACACACACACACACATATAGTTTGACTGGTGTTATTTAGTTTATTTTAAAACCTGTATGGAAGAATCTTAGTGATTACACTGGGGCTGAGATGATTCCTGTACAGAAGACCATTCACGCACATCAGCAGAGATTTATTTCACAATCCTGGGTGCAGCGAAATATCAGTGCCTGTTGATGAAATGCTTGCTGTGGAATCTGTGGGCTTAGTTGTTGGATATTCTTCTGATTAAAAAAAAAAAGATTGATGAAACACGCTAGAGAACAAATTAATGTTTTTTACACTTGATTAACTGCTTAATATTCCTAATGTGCTCAAGGTACTGGAAACACTTGGAGGGTAAACACAGAGACAACTCAAGACCTGAAAGTGAAAGTCAGTGAGGCCAGATTTTAATTAAATTTAAATTAAAAAGAGAGAGGAAATTAAAGTATCTATCACATTTTAAAAAATCAAAGCAGGTTCAACTCCTAAAAAAAAGAAAACCTCCATTGAAAACTAACAATCTAGCTTTAAGGATTCTACAGAGAATTTATTGTTACAGTGAAGGAGTTTTCATGATCATCTGGGGCCAAAAATCATTTGGTTCATGAGCTGTTAAAAGAATTGGTAATCATATAAACATGTAGTTTAAAATTTAAAGTAATTTAGAAGGTTAAATTCTTATGGGATTCTGTAACTTTACCCAAGAAAACTGTCAATATATCAGGCCAGAAACTCAAGGTAAAAGTCCTTTTTCCAAGTTTGAAATCTAACCATTGTTAGTGATACCATATTGCATGTTGCTTGGGTAGAATGGCTTTATAATTTATATTTGTGTGATCAGTGGATCTACCAGCTACACTTGTGGATGCTGAAAACTACTTTACAAGGTGGCTGCCAAAGAGGAAAGAAAAACAGGTGCGTAAAGACAATCAGATTTTTCCTTCGGTCCTGCGTAGAGAATCAATACAAGTGTTATGTGCCATTTCAGTTACAAATAAGTCTTACTTTATATTTCATATTTAACCTATAGTGTTCGCAATCTTTTCAGTTAACTGAAGTACTTTAGACATTTGCCCATGAACTCTAGGTTAAATTAGAACTAAAACTGAGATAATTTAAAAACAAAAAAAGTTGTGAATGGTGAAGAGTTTGAATAATAATCATAATAAAAAACGCCTCCCATCTGAATCCATTTACCTTATTTCCTTGATAGGATACTTCTAGCAAGTTTCCTGTATATCCTGTATTACCACTAATAAACTTTAAACGATAATTAATGTGGGCATTCTTAGTCCATTGAATTAGGTGAAAGAATAGTCCTACAATAGTCCTGGAATAGGACTGTATTCCCTATATAAAAGAGTGAAGAATTTGAAGTCATTTCCTGTGTGTATCACAAAAGCTTCCTTATCAGAGGACCAGCTCTACTGAAGATTTGTTAACTGATATCCATACACCTGGATTTCCTATGCTGAGTGAATCTGATCCCTTTGCATCACTTTGCCATTTCTCAAAGGGAAATAATAATACCTGTTGTAGATTTATATGGTGGATGTTGGTGTGGATGAATTCATTCGTTTATGTGAGATGCTTATGTTATTAATGGAATATAGTACAATCAACTCGACCAACTAAATTTGAAAGCTACCCTCAGTAGCTTTATATGGTGATTGATTTAGTTTCCTTGAACTGAAGAAGGTCTATTAGAATTTTCATGTTCCATTGTTCACTTGGGTTCATATCCTCTTGAAATTTATAATGGGATAGTTCATCTGCCCTATCAAAAATGATGAGCTTAAATTCCATTTAATGAGACACCAAAATAACCAAATGAGTTTTATATGTGTTAGAGGAAGGGTGAAAAGTGGACAGGAAGATCAGAAGAATGGCAAGTCGTCTGTATTGCACATTAAAAATTTCCCCCTGTTTTTATCCTTTTTTTTTGATTGATCCTGCTTTTTGTTTTAAAATAAATCCAGTTCTGTCCTGAGCCAATCAAATTAGTTTTCATTCTTAGCTATCCAGGAATCACTCTCCATCTCCACGATAAAAGCCATCTTCATTACAAACAGACATTGCCTTCCTCCTGCTGGTAGACATAACACGTTGTGGCAATATCACTATTGTTATGGTTTATGAAACAAGACCGTGCTTTCAGGCACTTAAAACTGTAAAATAATTGCCCTCTAGGCTGAGGTTTCTTACACTTGTTTTTTACCCAGAGGTGATGTCCTTTTTTGGAAAGCTTCATAAAATCCCAGTTGGGCATTTTATTAGATATCCAAAAAACACATATCAATGAAACACAGAATTAAGTATTTTTCCCAACTTAAAAACAAGCAAACAAAAAAATTAAATGCATTTTATTTGTGCTTGAATGTGTGTATATATGCTTTTTCTTTTAAATTCTAAAGATATGCCAAAAATACTTTCAAGAATACCAGAATATCTTCATAAAAATCTTTTGACGATCTCTAGCAGAGAATATACAAAACACTGCTATTTCTGTTTCTATGTATGTTATCAAAATCCAGAGAAACCTCTGAATTCATATGGGGATAGAAAGCAACACTCAAGAGATTTCCCTCTAAAACTCACCCCTCTCATTTTGGCTACAATACTTTTACCAGTAGCTCTGACCAGTTCTTATCATGCAAGTATCTTTGTAACCTCAGACCTGCCACTTGCTTCCAATTTGCCATATTCCTTGTCCCACTGCATTCATTGTTGCCAGCTATCATCAGATTTATAATAAAAACTTGAACAGTTATTTTTATTCAGGTTCCAGCTTCTGGAGTCAGGTGATTTCTATAAAAATTTTAACCGTCACTTCTGAGTTTCTAGCCCTCATTAACACCTTGCAAATACAACTTTCCATAACAGAATAAATATAAAAAAGGCTTTTGTTTATCTATTGACAATTTCAGAATCACCTCAGACTGCTAATGGTTATGTCTTCTCCCTCAACTATTAAATTTTTCATTTTCACAACAGGATCTTTGATCTCAGAGGTTTTAGTCATGATTGTATTATTTAGTAACATCAGTGTGGGTAGTCTTACATAAATTCTCTGAGATCTTCATCATAAGGATACTCTTCATCCAGACTGAAGCCTGTACATACAGGCCATTCTTAGGATTTAAAGTGACAGCTCAATAATTTTTTAGTTTTTATGCCCTGCTGTGCTCTATTCTTTTATCCACTTATTGCTCCTTAACCATTTGAACTATTCAGCACAACAGAAGTGTACAATTGCAAAGCCCTCATTTTGCAATTTACTGGAAATGAGGACCAGAATGTATCTATCTTAAGAGAGAATGCTGGACGAAAAAGAAGTTACCCAGAACGTTGAATGTCAGAACGAAACATCCAAACTTCAGTTGCCACAAAGCACAAAAGAAATACTTCTTACAAGAATAGTTGTGTTTGAAGGAAAAAAAAATTTTAGTTTTATTAAAATTTTCAGGAGAAATATACTCCTTTCCTGCCTTGATTTAATTAAAATTACTTTAAAAAACATACTCTGATGTTACTGCCTTTGGTAACGTGCTGCTTCTATGGTTAAAAAAGAAAAAGCATTGATTTTCTCACAAAAATGTAAAATCCTTTCCCTACAAGATACCCTGACATATGAGTACTCAGGAACACCTAGCCCACAGAATTCAGTGTCTATAGAGAAGTGACTTGCAAGCAATACTACTGCATAGAGTGCTTAAAAGATGGCTTTGCACTTAAGGTTAATTGGGGAAATATAACCTGACATTTACAGGGGTAATGCTGGACTACATCTTAGTTGTGTTTGTCTTTCCCTTGTGTTTCTGGAACAGCCATATGTTTACATGACTTTTTTATTTAAAAAAGGAAGAACACAAGAAGGAAATTGTATTTGCACTTTATACTGATTGCAACATTATCCTTTCAGAGGAAAACAATGGCATTTGATTATGAGAGAAGTTACTCCACAGACTTCACACAAATCACAAGAGTAAAGTTGGGTCTTCAAGGAAGGGACTCTAGCTAGATAAAGTTGAAACCATTGTAACCTTCTTAGGCCAACTGCTTTTCTTTCAAGTCAGGATTAATATAAAGTAAGAACTTCACTTTTTGTAAACCAGACTAAGCCCATTACTGGCTACATGCTCACTGTAGTGCAGGTATGTAAGCATAGAAAATATCAACATCTTTATTATTTATTCTGGGGAAGGTCTTGTGAGCAGCTGGAAAAAGAAGACAGAGGGAGAGTAGATTAGAGATCATATCAAAACCCTATGAGCCAGAATTTCAACCAGTGTAAAACTCTCTTGGGGTGGGTGGAGCCCTGCTGTTTTTAAATCATCTGAGGTTCTTCCCCTTACCAGCAGTCTGAAATTCCAGTAGCATTCAAGAGGTCAAAAGAAGTTTTCTTTCCACTGACTTGTGCAGGGCTTAAGCTCTACAACTCCTGTTACAGTTAATACTTTTCTCATGACTAAGGAAGTATGGAAACACTCTGAGAACATACAAAAATGTGCCTAGTGCTTTAAAGAGAACAGTTGTTGATGATTTTCTTGCTGAAAACTGTGGCACAGTTGTTGATGGACTGGCCAGTGAATGTCAGTCAAATGTTGCATTAAATGTCACCCACTACTCAAAGAATAAACTGGTCAATTTGCTCTCTCCTGTTGTTTGTCAGCAACATGGAAAATCACTGTGCTTGTGTTAAATGCAGTGGAAAAACAAGAGAGCTGGAACAAGTAAAATTCATCTAAGCTCTTGATGTGACCAAAAGACATTGACAATATGCAGCATAGCAAAATAGTGGGAACTCCAGCTCTAGAACTGTAGGATGGCTGCTTTATTTCAGATCAGCCTTGCAGTGTCCTTCTCTCTTTTTCCAGCCTGCATAAACACTGCCAGCCTGATTCTCCACTGCATTGCTTTAGTTTTCCACCAACATGATTTCAAATATAAACCTGCCGTAATGTAGTGAGTAATCAGGCCCAGAATCAGCAATGAGCCCTTACGCTGCACAATGCCATGTGAGTGTTAGTAGCGTTGCCTTTTCTTATGCCTAATTTTGCCACAGTTTGCAGATACTTCTGTACTGTTCAGTCTTATTAAGCTTTGGAGATGCTATGCTTTGTGGAAAAACCTGTTGTAAGGCAAAGCACCCTGCTGAAGAGTAAATGAGTTTTTGAACTCTTACATCTGTGCAACGCTGCCAATAACTCAGTTGGATGGCATCCTACAGGTGCCTTATTACTCTTTTCTCTAAGTTGAATAACTTTCTGGTTATCCTAGCAAAGTCACGACTGCATTCACCTGTCAAGGATCATCATTAGTGGCATTTTTTTGGTTCTTCTAAATCTGATCTTTAGTACACCTAGACATTTATGATCAGGTGCTTTCAGTGGAGCAGTTGTATTACAGAAAAAGATGAAGATATGTCATAGATTTACTATCTGTTTGCCAGTGGCACACGCAGCTAATAAGAGTACAGAGTTCTCATAACAGGAAGTCAGCTGTCATCCATTTTTAGAGGAAAAAACCCCAAACCCCTGCAATCTTTTTAATCCTTGGTAAAGGGAAGGTTGTAGAGAAAATATTGGTTAGCTGAGTATCTGTTTCTCAAAATATCTTTTCTTCTCCCCTTAGGCAAAAGTACAGTCTAATTTCTACAAGAATTGGGTGAGAAACATTGCTAGAAGATGTTCAATTGTGCAATTTTCATATGTTTTCTGCAGTTCTCATTGTGTAAGAGTGGCTTCTTTTGCAGTGTTGTGTGGTCATTTAGAAACAGCTCAGTACAGTCTGGGAAAAGTATTGGTGAAATGAACTCCATCCCAAAATAATGACGTGCCAGACTGATGGTCTGTGCTTGAATATTAAATTAACAAAATGCCTCAAAGGGTGTTGTCTATTTCTGGTTACTTATTCCTCCTGCATACAGTAAACCCAAGGGAAAAAATGGAAGAAGAGATTATCACAAAAAATGCAAATTCTGCAGACATCTGCTAAACCATTTGGTTTGTATCCCTAAGGATCTTCGATACTAGAAAGGAGAGTTGCCAGTTCTGTCAATGTTACTTCAATGGTATGTAGTAGGATAAGTAAAATGTCCCTGCTTCCCACCCTTTTATACACTTTGTGTGCAGATGAATGACATGTAGTAACACTTCATAATCAACTTATACTTATCAGCATCATTAAACATAACTGAACAGAAGCTGCTATCATCGGTGAATACTCTTCAGCATAAGAAGGGCAGTAAAATTTATTTCTTTACCATCTCCAGACACTTTTCAAACTACCGTTGTTTAAGTGGGTCTCTGCAAACCAAGCAAGAAAACATTTTCTTTGATAAAAGAATAATCCAAGCGCCACTGAAGGTCAACTAAAGGGTTCTCATTGACCGTATTTGGCTTGGATTCGACCCCTAATGTACTGTGTACATTTTAAGGGAATATTTATGATGGGCAATTATAACAAACCGTATACTACTCCCAACTCTACCTTCCCTGTTGAAAGTCATAGCAGATCAAACTTTAAGACTTCAAAGAATCCCTCTCCTGGCTTGCTTTTGCAGCTCCCTATTTTGCCTTAACTTACCATTATTGAAAATTTCTCTCTAGTCTCCATTCACATTGATCTGGGCTGCTGCTGAAGGAGTGGCTGACAAGCTCGGAACAGCAGATCACAAAACCAAGAAGAAGAAAGACAGCAAGTCAGCATGAAACTTTCTGGAGGCCAGCACTACTGAGGAACAGGCTGGTGAAGTGGGGCACAGAAAAGAAGTCAGGTGTGCAGTGGACGTTAATGTGGGACACAGTCCCTATTTCTTTTAAGCACAATATCTACAGAGGAGAATGGGAATATTGAGGGGTCTCGTTATAAATACACTTAAGCAAGTTTGCATGAAGTTCCTCCTGCTAAATTAGGGCAAGTTCTACAAGCCCAGAGACATTTAAGTTCTTTTAACTCTTCCAAATATTTGCTGTATTTGACTCATTATGCAGGATTCAATAAAGTAGCTGCTGGATGGCTTGAATGAATCTATAGCTGCATCTATCCCAAGCCCACCACTATAAAACAGCTAAAATTAGTGGATCTGAAGGTGGTCTCCTTCTGCAGGACAGAGCAACATTCCTTTTTGTTCTTAGGATTATGATCTGCTTTTCTTAAATACAACTGGGCTCACACGCATACCTTAAAATCCCTAAAAGCTAATCTCTTTGTGCCCACAGACCCTTTCTACCTACTTTAAAAGTTTTGTTTTCAAAGCTCACAAGCCATTCCCTGTAATGGTTATAAGTCTATGTATGGAAGGCCACAGCACTTGTAAGATAGAAATGTCTATTCATGTAAAGTAAACCATGGTATATTTTAAAGGCTACTGAATTTAAAAGAAAGTAAAAGTATCAATATCTGGATTTCTGATGGAAATACAGAAACTTATACATACACATTAAAGAGATAAGTATATTTAAAAACATGCTTCTTAAGGTGAACTTTAAGCTAATTTAATAATTTCTTTGTATAGTTATGTAGTATAAAGCTGTAAGTCAAAATATATTTTATATTATAGTTCATTGCCCATAGTTTATTACTAGGACCTGAACAAATTTTTAAAAATAGCAACTATGTTTTATGAAAAAATGTTCATGCTGTCTCAAAATATTGGACAAGAATACGAACGGTGATAGAAATTAACAAGTGTGCTTGTTTTTCCAAGGGATTGTGAAAACGTTATTAAAACTCGATCAAAATTCTTTATCTTTTTTTTAAGTTTTCATAGAATCATAGAATCATTAAGGTTGGAAAAAACCTCTAAGATCATCGAGTCCAACCGTCAAACCGTCTTTGTGCTGAACCATTTCATTTGTGCATGGCTCATAAAGTGTATTGTTGTTTCTTTTCAATGTATTTTGCCTAACACAGTGAGAGCCTGAGGCAGAATTTTCAGTGCCATTACTACACATGTTTCTGTAGAAGTTAGCAATGTTTGCTTCATTGCATTATATGCCTGCAATCATAACATCTTAACTAGACAGACTGTTAACAAGGGTCAGTTGTATTATCTGTAGAACTTATACTGAGGTTTTGTGGATAAAGGGAAAAGCAATTGGCTTGTTAGGAAAGTTGTAGTGAACTAGTGTTCTGCATCAAAGAAATGTGTTCAGCCACATGAAAATACGTCCCCACACAAAAAGATTGCTTGCAAAACAAGCTAACATGGAAAAAAAATCACATTTCAATTTTTTTGAGGGTTTTTCTTTCTGAATACTTTATTATAAACTTTACTGTCTCAGTGTTCACTGCAGAATCTCAAGATTTTATATTTCCAGCTCAGTACTGATAATTTGTTAAAATGGCATTGGCAAAAAAAATATAAAACCAAAATGAGAAACCATAATGTTGCCATCAATGCTCAAAATTTCAACAGAAAATTGTCAAAATTAGCATTTTCTCGTAGTTGTACTCAAAACTTTATGCACCAAAGACAGTAGCCTCTGTGTAGAGGAAAATATTAACTGGTGATTATACCCTGTCTTGGCTTTCTTTGGGCTTAGTCATAGAGCAATCAGCACAGGTTTGGGAGACCTGCTTCTGACTGAAATCTTCAAGTCCTGTAGTATTTGTACAGCATAGCAACCATGTAATTCAGCTCGTTGCAGTAAGTCACTGAAGGCACTGCTTGCCCAAACAGTCTCATGGTACAACCGTTCATGGAGCTCTTTCACTCAGTTGTCTGTTCAGCTGCACTTCTGGGCCCCAGATCATTCGTGTTTGTCAAGTTAGACTCCTGGTCATATTTCAGAGGCATTCTTGGTTGGGCAGTTTTCCTTCTTGCTACTCTGTATATCTCATTTCTTCTCTCAACTTGTTATATTTAATTGTTTTTATAGCCAAGAAGAAAGTTGTGTGATTCTGACCCCATAACAGTCAGGTACACTGGCCTTGGCTGACATCTCTAGGAAGGTAAAAGAGCATTTTCCTGGTGACCATTGCCAACCGAAAGCTAACTTCATACTAGCAAAAATCCTTCGGGTCATCCAGGATATTTATACTGGACCCTATGCATACATAGATAGAATGGTTATGGAGAGTGTTTATCTTCTTGAGGATCAAAGTTGTATATAAGCATACATATATGTATAAGTAAGGTAAGAACAAAATTGTAGATATGTTGCATTATCATATCTGTTGTGTGACGAATGAGGTATCACAACTGTGTGATGGTAGCTACTTGCATAACTATGCATTTCCATGTACTGGGGTAAAACAGTACAATATATTTTTTCAGTAATTGACAAGCTATTACAAGCTTGTCTTCATCTTTACTGACTTTAGAAAACAAACAAGCAGTATTTCCATGCATGTTGCTTCTATGTTTCTGTCCTGGTTGTTCTGTCCAAAACATATTATCTAATTGAAGAAATTTCCAGGTTATCTTCTCTTTCTGTCATAGGGATGGCCAGTGGTCAATTAAGAAAAACATGATTTTATGGCAGTGTTACTATCTGCAGCCATGTTCAGTCTGAGTTGCAGTTTTAAACTGTTTATTTGGCTTAAATTTCTATACTTTGTTGTTCACTATAACTTGAAAGAAAAATTAAATATTTAATATGATTTGCAATGCTACGGAGGTATTTTGTGAATTACTTATGAATCACGTTATTATTTCACTTGTAAAAAAAGGTGTTACAGAAGTAGAGAGTAAATCTGGGAAAATTAATTTGGAACCTGTTTTGCTTTTAGTTCTGATTTGTGCCTGCATCAAAGTAAAGTATATAGCTCACTCTTCTTTAATTTTGGATATCTGACTCCTCACTATGTATTCTACTAGCTTTCCAAAGTGGTATGTTTGAATTGAAAATCCTCAGAGCTGTCCCAGAAATTTCTCTACTTTCTGAAGTTCTGGTATCTCTTAAAAAGTCCCATTCTTCCTTGGCATACAATGTTCTTTGAATTCTTTCAGTGCAGACCTGAGAAGTGGCTTTTACTTAGAATCATAGAATCATAGAATCGTTAAGGTTGGAAAAGACCTCTAAGATCACTGAGTCCAACCGTCAACCCAACACCACCATGCCCACTAAACCATGTCCCTAAGCGCCTCATCTACACGTCTCTTAAATACTTCCAGGGATGGTGACTCCACCACTTCCCTGGGCAGCCTGTTCCAATGCTTGACCACTCTTTCAGTAAAGAAATTTTTCCTAATGTCCAATCTAAACCTCCCCTGGCGCAACTTGAGGCCATTTCCTCTCGTCCTATCGCTAGTTGCTTGGCAGAAGAGACCAACACCCACCTCGCTMCAACCTCCTTTCAGGCAGTTGTAGAGGGCAATAAGGTCTCCCCTSAGCCTCCTCTTCTCCAGACTAAACAACCCCAGTTCCCTCAGCCGCTCCTCATAAGACTTCTTCTCCAGACCCTTCACCAGCTTCATTGCCCTTCTCTGGGCACGCTCCAGCAACCCAATGTCCTTCTTGTAGTGAGGGGCCCAAAACAGAATACACCGTTCRAGGTGCGGCCTCACCAGTGCCRAGTACAGGGGCACGATCACTTCGCTAGTCCTGCTGGCCACAYTATTTCTGATACAGGCCGGGATGCCGTTGGCCTTCTTGGCCACCTGGGCACACTGCCGGCTCATGTTCAGCCGGCTGTCAACCAGCACCCCCAGGTCCTTTTCCGACAGGCAGCTTTCCRGCCACTCTTCCCCAAGCCTGTAGCATCACATGGGGTTGTTGTGACCCAAGTGCAGGACCCGGCACTTGGCCTTGTTGAACCTCATACAACTGGCCTCAGCCCATCGATCCAGCCTGTCCAGGTCCCTCTGCAGAGCCTTCCTACCCTCGAGCAGATCAACACTCSYGCCCAGCTTGGTGTCATCTGCAAACTTACTGAGGGAGCACTCAATCCCCTCATCCAGATCATTGATAAAGATATTGAACAAGACTGGCCCCAAAACTGAGCCCTGGGGGACACCGCTCGTGACCAGCCGCCAACTGGATTTAACTCCATTCACCACAACTCTCTGGGCTCGGTCATCCAGCTAGTTTTTTACCCAGTTTTTTACTTCCTCAATAAACTCATATGCCCAGTGCCTCTAACCCAGCTGTATACAAGATACAGGTTTTGCCCATATTCGGTAGCAGCAGTTCCTTGGACAGAGAGACAAAATTCTTTTTTGGAGCTCCTCTGTTGGTCTGCTGGATTTCTGGGGTATTCAAGCTATCTGCAGGTTTTAGATGCATGTTCTTTACTTACTTTTTACTTACTTCTCTGCTTATCAGCTATTGCTTCTGTTTCCCATACATTTCTGGTTAGTGATTAATGAGGTCTTGGATTTGGAATGTAAAACTGGAAGTTTAATGTATCAACAGGTAAAATAACAAACATTCGACGAGAAAGCTTGGTGAGAGAGGCTTTGTCAGGCTGCTCACTACCTACAGTTATTGTGAATTTGAATCTTACAAATGGACCTGCCCCACCCACAGGCCCCAGTCTCTCTCAAGGCCACTCTTCCTTACAGTGAGACTTGCTTGGTTCACTACAAAATAGATACAAGAACAGCGCCTAGGAATATCCAGCCAAGATTTTGTCTTTTAATATTCCAGTCTTCCTCTTCACAAAATCATGAAGTGCCACACAATTCCTGTGGAAAGAAGCAAACAAGCGCAGTACCATGTGTTCACTTCTTTATATAAAGACTTTTATCTGAGTCTTATCAAGAGATGATCTCTATCAGGAAAAAAGAGAAGAGAAAGGAAGGGAAGGGGCTAAGGTATTGTATGAAGGAATATCAGATTGTTCCCTAACAATCAAAATAGTGGTATGTCTTATCATCAGACCTGTAAAATATGCCATAAAAGAAGATCCTTTTTCCCTGTTGTAAAGAGGAAAGCCTGTAGTTTAAACCTGAACAAAGAACAATAGGCAAACCCTTAATAAAACTGATTTCTTGTGTAAATAGTGCTTTAAAATTTGAGGACGTCACTTCATTGAGAAATGTTTCACAGAAGATATTTATTACTTCTAACCAAGATTTCCATTTTGAAGGTGAATATCTTGTTGCTGTTTGTATATGTAACTTGTATAATCATTTCTAAAAAATGTTTAGTTATAAAGCATTCTCTACATACTGGAAAGTTTCTATATGGAAATTTGCTGGATATTTTGTTATCAGTAATTACCTGGTATCATGAATACTAAGATGTTATAGGTAAAATGTAGCAAGTTTGTAGACAATCCTTAACTGTTTTCTGAAATAACAAGCTATTTGGAGTTTAAAAATATGGAGATCAGCTGGAAAATTACTAATTATCTGGCAACGCTTAGGCAACGTCTTACCAAAATGATAAGGACGGGCTTTACTTCACCACTGGTTGGTAAGGAAAAAAGACAATTGTTTCTTTGAAGTGTTTTTTTTTTTTTCCCCTTAGTTTAAAGACTTTAAGAGATATTTCAGTTTTAAAAGACTATTTATAGAGCAAAGGACTTTAATAAAATTGGAGCATGAGTTATTCTGAAACATAATTTCACATCCTATTTTTAACCCTGACTGATCTAAAAGGATATCACAGGAAATGGCACCAAAAAGAAGAACTAAAACTCCAGCTTCAAAAATAATACAAGAATTTTCTTTTAGTAAGGTCCAAACCAATGACAAATTTGCTGTATTGACAGCTACATATTCAAGACCTGATGATGCAAATGATACCTTTCAAAGGCACTGAGCCAACTAGAAGATCACAGTACTGATAACTAAATCCCACAACCTCCATAGAGACATGCTTAAGGGCATAGAGAAACTCTGTGACCAATGCTCCCTCTAAAAGCAGGATCTTTAAGTGGCTCCAAATGGCAGAGAATGAAAACACCTGTGTACTTTGTATCACCAGTCTCTGGCACTATTTTTGGTTGGTCCTGGCTGGCAGCCAAGCACCCGCACAGCCGCTCTCTCACACCCCCTCATGTATAGGGAGACTGGATTTTATGGTCTGTTGTTATCTGTCACCCTCAATAAAGCCAAATCTTTGGCTGGAGCTTTGGTGGAGCTGAATGTTGAAGTTGTTCAAGCTTTGTCCAGAGCACTGTGGAGTTTACAAGCTCCTCCTTTCATTAAAGGAATGAAAAGAAACATCCAGCTGTTACCTGTCTTTGCTGAGATTCTAACATCCTTCTTTGGTCTGAAAACAAGTCTTTCCCATTTAATAACTTAGCCCTAAGATTTCTGTGCTTGGCTTTGTATTTTAAACAATCACTTTCTATTCTGAGTTAGATGTTCAGTCAGATGTTCAAGATTGGCATTGTATACAAAATTAACTTCACCCGCCTCTGCAAATAATCACCTCTGGGTCAGTAGAATTCACCAGACCACCGTGTAACAGAGAGAGAAAATAATTCTACATCCTTTTGACACTACAGGAGGAATTGTCTATGGGTGGGCATGGCCCTCTGCAACCATTTTAGTTCATCTATCTGTAGGTGATTATCTAAAATTGTATAAAACGGCACATGAGAACCTATTATATCTAAATCTTAGAAACTTGGTAAGATATTTCCTCTTTACCTTTTCCCCAAACATTCATATCTCATCCAAACTACGCTTCTTAACATTGAATAAATGACATTGGGTTACTGACAATGCTCAGTTGTTGGTTCACTGATCCATAGGGACAGTGGTCACTTCCTGAAGCAGGATCTTCTCTTCCTACAACATCATGTTTTTTTCTTAGAAGGTCTCTCATTTATGTACTAATCAAAAGCAACTGTTATTTCCTTGTCAGAACAGAGAAGGTGCTTCAGACGTGATTCATCTATTGCTTGCTTTATTTCTACTATTGTTTTCTGTTATATACAATAGCCATTCCTACCTACATAATAAACTCAGCATAATGAAATCACACAMGTCTGTTTGTGGATGATTCAAGATCACAATGGTATTTAGGGTGAAGTTTTTCCTTCTTCTTCTTCTTGTCACATCACAGTAACCTAAAAGAAACAGTCTGTTGCCTGCAGCTGCAAAGTTTTATTAGCTACAGTATGTAAAGCTACAGTATGTATGTACAGGTGTTAGCATGTCACAGGTTTGAACAGCATTTGATTTAAAATCGGTTCTATGAAAACTAATAAAATGGAGCAATATTGGTCTAATAGGTTTGTTCTTTTATGGATCAAGTCAAATGGTGCACAGAACATTTTTATTCTTGCTAGCTAAATGTATCTAGTTGTGTAATGGCCAGACTATTGCAATGGGAATACTAATGATAGTAAACAGACAGGGCACTCTATTCCAAATCAAATGGGCTCAGAGATTACTCATTTCTTTTAGAATAACAAATGGACTTGTCAAGAATAAACAGAAGGAAACCACAAAAATGAAACACCTGCTATTTCTTTGTCACAGATGTGGCTGCATATGGGCAGAGATACTTAAATATAAAATACTTGAATTATTATCCAGAAAATTAATCACTCTGTGGTCTCAAAACATCAAACAGAACTAATAAGAAAAATAAGAAAGCTCTGAAATCTGTACCCGCTAGCACAGTTCCAATGAATGTTCTACCACTAGTACCCATATTATTGTTTTCCCAAGGAATTTTATAAAATATTGTCTTTAAGCACCAAACTGTCATAAGAGTTCACAAGTCATTAACATTGATTGTTCAATTTCAGTACACTTAACAACAGCATCAGATATCTGTTCAATTACAAAGAATACATTCTCTCTGAAAGAATTTAGGAGATGGCTTCTCTCAGCTTTTGACATTAAGATTAAGATACTAAAATTCTGGGTTCTCTTTTGAACCTAGCACAAGCCAGATCTGGATAAACGGTGATTTGCTTCCCTGGCAGCTTTTCTCTCTGTTTTCTTCCCTCAGATCCTATACTATTCCATGTCATCCCCCATGAGATAAAAGTGGCAGTAGACACTGCAGCAAGAGGCTGTGAGAGTGTAGTGCACTATGCAGTGAAAGAGTGCTGTCCAGTTATAGGAATGCATATAGGTTGACTGACCTGATTCCCCTGGTGTTTACCATGCACTGAGTCTGTTGCTGGAGATAAGAGGTTATTTGCTGGGCATACTTTCTGCTGATTTCTTTTTTGACACAGAAAATTACCCTGGTGCTTTCAGAGCTGTCTGACAGAGATTACTCTTTTCTCTCTATGCATCTTGTTTCCCAGGCATTTTATTATATAAAGGGTCTCATTTGTGCTTGAAAACAAGGTCTCTCTGCAGAAGTGTTTGTGATGACTAAGATGAAGAGTGAGAATGGGTGGGAAAACATGGAAGGCGTGTGTGTATGGCTTATACTTTGAGTGTATTGACTTGCTTGAGTGTACAGCCCAATAAAGTGCTGACAGCTGAAGTCCTGCAATTGAGTTCTACATGTCCCTAGTGCTTCTCACTATGCAAATTGACTTCTAAGATATCTACTTTGGAGCAGATGATGAATTGTGACTAAACATGGTTATAGACACAGATATCTAATTTTATTCAAATAAATCAGGGTTCCAGAGACTTGAGGAAGCCTTGGGATTCTTGAGTGATTCTTGCACTGGCTGTTTATTTCTCCTGGTGTTGGTCCAGGGTATAGTTAACTCAATCAGGAATATTATTTACTCCTCCAAATTACCTTGCAAAGACTAAGCCACACTCAGGCCCATAATAATTCAGTAGTAAATCAACTACAGCATGATTCAGAGCTCTTTTATGTCTGTGGAATTTGCCTCATTAACTTCAATGGACTTTGCTGACAGTGCATGTAAAGAGATTGATGGATTAAGAGCATAGCAGTAGTAAAGGTTTAGATAAACCCTAGGCTTAACTGGGTGTGTTGATATAATTTTACCTAGATATTTCACCTATGATATTTTACCTACAGTTTATGATGGCCGTGAGCTAACTGGAAGTAGAAAAGCAAAACTATGTTAGCTTGCTTAGTAGAAGTGTTTGTTGTCTCCTGGAACTCTTCTGCCTTTGAATAAGTTGATAAGCAAGTGGAAGGTTCAGCTGTAAATAAAGAATACTGCCATCTCAATATTAGAACAACTGCTAGATGCAAGTCTGAAAGGGCTTTGGTCAAGTAATATGGAATTAAATACTCCAAGTCATGGTCAAGATATGTAACCAAATATGGTTTAGGGACCATTTGGAATAATTAATGTGTGAAGCTGTCAGAATCCTGAGGGCACTAATAGGCCTTAATGACTCTGACCAGCCTCACCTGGGGCCTCCAGCCACAACCATGAGCTCAAGAACTCTATTTAAGCTTGACCCTAGTTGAGCTTAGCCTGGGACTGTCAGTCTGGTCTCTATGCCTGGCTATGGGTCTTGCTGATCATGACTTCCTCACATATGGGCTGATATCAGGGCCCTGCTTTGCCATCATAAAGCTGTGTCTCACCCTGGTTGCCCTCACTGGGTCTCATCCAGACTCCCAGCTCACAAGCTGACTTCCTTGTCTTGGCCTGACTCTCTGGAGGTGCCTGATGCCCTGGGCTCAGGGCTGCTAGCTCTGAGATTCCCCTTAGCTTCTGGCCCTTGTGGTGTCCTGACAAAAGGAAACAAAATAGAAAAGACATGAGAGGTGGGTTTTTGAAGCTGCTTTTCTAAAATATGAATACGTCATTAACTAAGAAAGCTAAATGGAGAAGGAAGGTATGAATCTAGATTATGAAATGGTTTTATTGTGTATCTTTAGAGAGATGACTATTTTGCTGTTTATATAACAATAAAGTAATGCTAATTCAGGTGTACTGGCATTGTCTGGGAACCTGTAGTTTGTTACAACCATTTCAGGCCTGCAACTCAATGAGACAACACTACTATGTATCAAAATAATATGTATTTTGTTGACTTTAGTTAATATGATTAACCAACATGTAGTTGCTCAACAGTCTTGTTCAGGTTTTTGCTCGTATCTAGATGTTGTCAATGTGGTCTCTTGAGAGACTTTAGGAGGTATATTAAATTCCCAACATAATCAGCTTAGTACTTGTGAAGAAAATTCTGGTAGCATGTTTGGCCTTGCAAATTAAAAACATCAGGCTGATGTTCTTATGAGAGCTCCTCTTGAAGAGGAGGGAGGCACTTAATGTTATATCATATTGGTGATCATATTCATTAATAGCAGTAGAAAAACCCATATTCCTCCTACAGACAGTTTGTAGTTAATGATTAGTATTTGTTAACGATCTTTAGCAATTTTTAATAATCAGATTATAATTATTTTGCATGCCTGATTTTAAAGCTTTTGAGTGCTGCTGAGATAATACTTCTTGAAACTTTCATATTATATCCTTAAGATGCAGAAGTCAGAGACAAGACCAGCATGGAAAATTAAGAACATAAAAGACAATTCAACATAGGGAGCAGTGAATTCCATTCAAATAGTATATGAAGTACAGATTCCTTCAAACTCCTGGGAATACCAACAGCACAGCACTGTGAACAGACATTGCTGGTACTTAATGAGTTTGCATGGATACAGAACTGGACACATTTCTACATTGCAATTTTAGGTTAGCCAGACTTTGGGAGAATGCTTCAATTCCTGCTCTGCATCTGGGAAGCTCCTAAATAAGTATTTTTGGGGATCTGAGACTAAAATATTAACACTAATTGTGCATAAAATTATCAGTATGAGTTTGGTTTTTGCTCAGGCACAGCTAGATCAGTGGATTTTGAAAGCAGAAAAGTCAGGTTAGCATTCAGCTGAGAAACTGCAGGAGACTGATAATAGGGATAAGGAGAGCGAACTTGCATAATCTGGGAGCTGAGTCCAAAATGTAAAAATCAACCAAAATATGACTTTTGTTTTTTAATTGGTGCTAGTTGGGTGTTAAAATGTTAAATCATCACATTTTAGTGTCTGGACAGCTCTAAGGATCAGTTCTGGTGCCAGGGGAGGCTGCTTACCCCCTGCTATTTTTTAGATGCTGTAAGTACAAGGGATCAATATTTCATGGTGTCTAAAGCCGAGGGTATAGCGTGAGCTAAAGGACAATAAAACAGCATACTTTGCCAGCTCCTTCCTGAAGGATACAGGTTATATGGGTGAGGCTAAAAAGGCTAAAAAAATGTTTGGGCCTCCTTGTTCATTGTTGCAGTCCTCTAGCAGTGCCTTGGTAACCATTACTTTGTTGGGTACTCTRAACATATGTTGCTCTTACGCATGGGGTGTTCTCCATCTCAGACTCCCCCAGCTGGTGTACAGGCCTTACACATCCATGTGTTTTGTAGTYCCTGTGAGCCCAGTAATTCAAAAGAGTGTTAACAGTCAGTATGTCCCCTTGGTATCAGGCTCCTCATGTGAAATGACGTCACTATTACTGGATGTAAAGCAGACTTTTCCTGTTCACCCATGCAGAAGTTAGAGGTGAGATTTATTAGKGCTAAGTACTAATCCTCTTGGCTTCTCTCTTGGGTTGTAGAACATAATCTTCATTCTTGTCTGGGCATAAGTTCTCTGAATCCCTTTACATAAATCCAAGATTTGATACAGTATGAACAGGCAGATTCATGTGAGTTAGTACAGGTAATAACAGCAGTACAGACACTGTCAAGGAGTAAGCTAGTAACTTGAAGATGGAGCTAAGGACCCTAATAGATTTGTCTGGTGCAGTCTGAACTCTAAACCACATCATCTTCAGTTATTAGCTGTGCTGGTGCAACTCCAGTTACACTTGGCTGCAAAAACTACTTTAAGTGTATTACAGACACATGCTGAGGTGTTCAGACAGAAAACTATTCTCATGCTTTAAATAAATGGGAAGAATATCCTTATGTGACATAAATGGTTCTTTGTAAACAACTTTTGGCATGGAGAACTTCCTTTCCTTCGGTCCTTTTTTTTTTTGTTTGTGTTCCTGAACTCAACTGTTTTCAGCAATTTAATTCTCCATGTCAGTCTCCTCCTTGACTTGGTCAACAGGGCTACCAATCAATTTAGTAAAAATACATGGCACAAAATTAGGTTTAAAAGCCCTGGAGCCTGGAATATTTCATTAGCAATGCATTCTCTAGAGCCAAAGTACACCCCTGTGAAAAGAACCTGCATGAGGCCTCATAATTAAGTCTTGCAGAAGAGTGGATTTCTCTCTTAAAGCAAAGTATAGTAAAGTTAATGTAAGGTCAGAAGGAAGGAAGAAATTATAAACTAAGACATCACCTCCACTGTTCTTTTTCCTGTCTGTATGTAGCTCTTCTCTGCCAAAACAATTGGACTAAGTACTTCACCCTTTATTTCTCTATAGACCTTCATTCAGCATGCCTCAGGTTCAGAAGTTTGGAGTAGCAATTTAAGCAGGTGCTGCTCAGATTGGAAGCGTCTTTAAATGGGGCTCCTGGATTAACTTTGTTTTGTATTCTTTATTTTTTTCTAAATCAGTGTAGGTTCACTGTCTCAGGCTGGAAGGACCAGGCTCTTCTTATTATGTCTGTTGCATGAAGATGTAAGATTGCTTTACAAAAATTTCTATAGTTTTTGTAAGGAATGAGGGATATTAGCATGAAGAAGGTTCTTTGGACCTATAACATTGAGATGTAACTATTGCTCTGAAAGTTCTTTATCTTTTTATAAAAGAGTTTCCATACAAAATGGAAAATCTTTTTTTTTTTTTAATCATTTCCTATTATTTTTAGAAGATTCAGAACAGTTGGTCATGGATGTTTTGAGAGCGTATCAGATCCAGAATCTCTCTGACAGATAATTTGAAACCTGACAGACCTAACAAATCTCTTATTAGTCTTCTGATGAAATCAGGGATGTAAATTCAATGTAGGTGAAACATGATCACTTTGATTTGTGGAGTGCCTTGGAATGTAAGATACTGTATGCCAGAACAATTTAAAAGGACATTTTTCTTCCCTATTTGGTTATGGAAGAGCATGTAGCTTAGAAGTAAGGTAGGAGTCAAGGTAGCAAGCATTTTTCTTTCCTACTCTGTGCAGCAAGAAACAAATTAAAGTCAGGAGAAGGGAAAACGTTCTAATAGAAAATTGAACAGCAAATTGAATATCTGTTTAAAAAAGCAGGACCACAAGTTCCATTAGTAACACCTAAAGCAACATTTGCATTTAATCATCACGATTATATTCATTTGACTGTCTTCTGCAGTTGTAAGCACAGACTGGCTCCAAAAAAATCACTGGAAAAAATACTACATGATACAATGCATTTAAAGTAAAATAAAGTAAAAAAAAAAAAATCCAGCTTCTGCTACTGTCCCCAGATTATCTGCTTTTAAGACAAGGAAACAGATGGCAGCATCAGTTTTATGTTTATCAGTGTAAAAGGCTGGTCTTCAACAGAAGGTTTATTCGGCTCCTGTCATGAGGTCCAAGTGCAGCACTGAAAACTGCTATTGCTCTTGTGACAGAGGCCTCTATATAAACAGGCGGTACTAGTGGAGGGGAGACAAATCCTTTAACTGTAGTTAGGGCTGGTGATGTTTGCTTAGAATAGAAGACATGGGCGTTTAGTTCATGTCTTTGCCATTCCAAGTAAGTTATTTTGTCTTTCAAGGTCTATTCATATAAGGTAGATCAGAGGGCAGTTTCACTGTGAGAATAATAAAGATTTTCAGCAGAATACATCTGAGCTACTGCCCAGCTATAGTACTTGGCATGTAGCAGCTAGAACAAACAAGACCAAAACAAGATAAAAATCCCCAAATGAAAGCCTCTAAAAATTATATCCAGATGAAGTTTCTATTGGAGTCACAATGATAACCTTTAGGGAGGACAAGACAACACCCAAACCTAATGAATTTCCTCGCTTGCATCTTAGAAGTGCTCCTTCATGCTTTTTATTCAATGGAGGACATAATTCTTCTTGTTTATGTTCGCAAAGGTTATCTGCCCTTGATAGAGTTATTTCAGCTTTATACCAGTACAAGAACAATGTCAAGCCCAGTGAACCAGTGTTTGCTCAATTAGAGCCAAGGAAATCTCCATGCAGTCACAAATCAAATACTCAAGTCCTTCCCTGCTCTGCTAATGGTTATATAGTGCTGCTCACATACAGATAAATCCTTGAGATCCCTGGCAGGAGTTACTCATTCATGACAGTATGTATATACATATATATGCAAATACATGTACATATATGCATGTATATATGTGAACATGCATATCCTTATATGATACCTTTTTATTACAAGACATTTTTTTCAGGTATTCCCAAATACAAGAACCATTTTGAAGAGAACAGTTATGTAAGGCAGACCTAGACACCACTGCTGTGTTTTCCTAGCTTTCCTTTTTGGTATCTGATTGCATATGAAACTACACATACCAATATCTCCAGTGTCACGTGCAAATAGCTCTGCATGGTTGGTTACCTGGTCTGCAGGTGTAGTCACTAGGCTTAGGTAAACTGATAAAGCAATTCAGTTGTTCAATTAATTGGCTATCGTGCAATCACGCATGTGCCATGTGGTGGTGATATATACCAGGCTGGACCACAAATCTGTGCATGCAAGTTTGTAATTAGACAGATATCTCTGAAGATATTGTTAGTCTTCTCACTTTTCTTTCTCAGAAAGACTACTGTTGTAAAAATTGGGCAAATGCAACTCATTGGGGTTTTGTTTGTTCATTCAAATAAAAAAGATGCCATTTTGTTTGACATGCAATTTAGAAAGCTTTAATAACTACTTTTCTGATAACACATCACAAACTAGCTCTGGGGAGTAGTGTTTCAGAGTGAGTAGTGGCTCACAACCCAATGGAATTGTTAAACTCCATTTTTAATGTATCGAAGGCTCAGAAAATCCAGCTATTATTGTGACTGGCTGGAGTAGCCTCACCTTTAGCTTTGGGGCTTCTTAAATGTTTGCTGGCTAGCAGCTGCTTATTACAACATTTTTTTCCTCCAAAAAATTAATAACAATATATACACCCCCACCCCCCCCAAAACACATCTCAAAATGTCAGGTCCCAGAAGAGGTTCTAATAAAACTACAGTGGCCTGTTACAGTCAGAATGATAGCCATTAGTTCAGCTCTGAATATCAGGAGACATTTAGCCAAGCGCACTTGCTGGCTGTTGAATCTGGTTTGACATAGACCCATTTTTCTACAGATTGACAGTTAAAAACTGGGTTCTCTACAGTCTGTAAACTGTGATTTTATATCCAGCAGTGATTTGAAAAACTAATGCTAATGCAGATTTATAATAACGAGCTCTTTGAGTGAATATCCCCATTAGCTGCCCTATTTTCAAGACCTCTCTTATAATATTAAAAGTTGCCCTTTTTTTTTTTTTTTTATTTAACACTATTTTTTTTCCTTTTGCCTTTTTGCCATTACTGTTTTCAACAGAAAAACTCCTAATTATCCTGGCTACTCAGTGCCTTCTACTTATAATGGTTTCTTTATCCATCATTATAGTGTGATCACACTAATGATAGTTTCTCATACCTCTGTGGTGTAATTAATGTAATATTGCAGGCTGAAAAACATCATTTTCAAAAAGCCTCTTAACTTTTATAAGTTCATTTGCAGCTATCAAATAATGTGCATACACTCTGGCACACAGGAGACACCATAACAGAGCACAGTAGTGGTCCATCTACTGTGATATCCCATCTCAGACCACAGCCAATCGCATATATTCCAAAAGAAAATATAATTTCCCCATTGACCATAATAGTAAAAATAACTGAATAGCAGTGCCTTACCCATAGGGGAAGTTTGTTGCGATTGCATTTAACTGTTGTAGCATATCATCCACATCATTCACTTCCAGTACAAAGCCCTGCTAAATACACTGATGTCTGGGGCATTTTAGAGATCAAGGGAAGTGAAGGGGGAAGATTAATATATCTCATTAAAACAATTGTATGCCTCTGTAGTCAGTCTGAATGTAACATCCAGAGCAGTGTCTGAACTTGCACTCTTCTGTCTTTGCTTTGAATTATTCTGATTTTACATGGAGTCATCCCTACTCTCTGGCCTGCCCAAGTACTCCCTCTCTTAATAGAAGTCTGGGCTGTCCATATCCCATGATGTTCTGCACCTCTCCTGCCACATTCCCCAGTTATGCTGTGATCTCTGCATTGTGTTTCATTTTCTGGCCTGCACTTTCTCTCTCACACACTTCTCTGTGTGATTCAGGATGTGTAATGAGAAGATTTACCTTGCTCTGACTGACCAGCTGTTTGTGACTGGTTTTAAAGACCAAACTGTTAATTGGAATGGGCATGGGGAAGCAGAGCAGACCTCGGCAGTGAAGTGTGGCTGTCTCTCCAATCTTGCATCTCCATGCAATATAGATGCCTTATCTACAAGTGTTAGGAAATTCCCACTTTAGAGATGCTTCACAGTATAGAGCCCTCTATGGCATAAACTTCACTTTATTTTCAAAAACTTTTTGCTGATAGTTCATTGAATAATACTCACCTAGGATATATACGCCTTGCCGGCATTCCTTCCAGGCTGTCAAGATTAAAATACAGATCACCTGCATTGGCTGGTCAGCTCAGAGAGTAAAGGACAAAATGTATTTCAGACTTTCAAGCCTTAATATTGTTACTGTCTAACACTGGGGCAGACTTTCACAATCCCTTCCCACTGCAAATCTTCCAAATGCCTATAAAATTTTCCCTCAAGTTCCCAGCTGAATTACCAGAAATCCTAATTTCTCTGTTGATATTAATGTGGCTCTAATTTTGTGGCAGCTGGTGGGAGATTTAAGCCATTACAGTATCATCTTAAACCTAAAGTGTGTCTGTGGAGTGACATTTGCCAAACAAGTGCCATATAACCAGCACACAAAGAATTTTATTAAAACCTCACACCATCTGTTTGGAAGGAAGACAAAACTCATCAAGCAAAGTGACCCAATCAAACAAACTGATGTGCAGAATGTTATAGTAAAAACAAAGCAAAGCAAATATAGAATGACAAATACTGGGTGGTATTATTTTCCTCTGTTGTGGTGGGTATTCCACCTTTTATTTTGGAATGGTGGGATATGGATTCAAAGGTGGAGGCAAGTTATCTGGATCACAATGCTCAGCCCAGAGGAGGTTTGCGTTTGTTATTCATTTGGGGCTGATTTAGCACAGCTCTGCTCTGAGAAAAAGTTGGCCCAGTGGGTCAATTCCCAGGAGTCAGGCAGTCTAATCCTGCCTTTGCTGCTGTCTTATTCGGCAACTTTACACTAGTTGCTTTTTCCAACATATGTGTCATTTTGTCTGTTTACTCCAGGCTGTACAACAAGCATATAGTAAAAGGGTTCCCAGTCAGCATTAAGATCTTGGTCGATATTGTAATATTTGAGGATATATTCTTCATCCCCTAATCAAAAATTCAGAAGTGTTTCCTACTGGCAGAGGCTTCTTGGTCTACTGCTGTAGGAGTACCTGGGGAAATACACACCTCTCCTTGTGAAATGTTAACACCCTGTGGCCCTGCAAACATGACTCACCTAGGCAGTCTCTTGCTGGTTTCCTAAGTAAACTTCAGAGTTTTGGCTCTTTCCTAGAAGTAGCTCCAGTAGCTTTCGATTGGAAATTTCTGTGAGTGGAGAGAAATCCCAGACAACTAAAAGCTTATTGAGCTTTATTTGTACTCTGTCAGACTCCTTTGCAGTGGTATTTTCCTCACAAATTGCAGCCTTCCTCCGAGTCTGGAGCTAGCTTTGGTCTCCATCTATCAGCCTGACTTGTATTAAATTCCGGTAACCCAGAGAAAGATGTGTAGAGACTTGCTTTATGACATTTTTTCTAGGTTAAAAGTAGCAAGATGGGAAAAAAAAAATTGCTCTGATTGGGTCTTACAGCCAAAACATCTTTCAGAGTCTTTCACTCAGATGTTGAGGAAATACTTGTTTTGGTTGCTCATCCAAACATTGCATGTATGGTGGCCAAGAAAACTCACCAAAATAAGCTTTCAGTTATAGCAATCAGAAAACTGCTCAGACGCTAACTTCACATGGAAATGTTTTAGATGCAAAATACTATACTCTGTCCTGTGTCTAAAAACCCAGAGTTTGTACTGTACATCAGAGAGCCCTATAGTATTTAGAAGATTTAGCTCACCATCTGCACATGGGGCAGGGAAGTATAATCCCCCCTTTATAGATAGAGAAGTCTTAGAGAAGGTAACAAATTGGCCTGAAATCACACAGGAGGTGTCTTGACAGAGTGCATATTTGAAAAGCTCAAGTTGTCTACAGCTAGAATTGGTCCTGGGAATTTGATCGATTCTTCTTTCATCACATTTAATTTCCATAGGAACAAAGGTAGAATTAGTTCTGAAAATCAGATATCAACAAGACAAATCAGGCATTTGGACTTTTCATTTGGTGATTTCAAGTTGGGAAATCCCCTTTTGCTTAATACTTGTGACCTTCCTCAGTGAAGAGTCTAATCTTGGAAATCAAGTGTGAGATAGGAGCTATCTTTTAAAATAAGACCCAATAATAGACCCCTTCTTCCTTCCCTGTCCCCCAAATCCTTGCCTAAGGACTAAGCCAGAGGAAGAAACCTCCCAACTGAGTGCCTAGAGACACTTGCCTCCTGTAACTGGAGCTGATTTTGTCTGCATCATCTTCATTTCTGAGACATGATGGCTTAACAGATGGAAGGACTTTGTGACTTCTGCAAACAAGGACAAAAAAATCAGCAGCAATGATCAGGAAGGAGAGAGGGGAGGGAAATAATTCCAAAGTGCTACTGCTTCTGGTACTGTAAATGTGGAGCATGATATATGTGGTAATTTGTGCTTTGTTTTCCCAGCTATTTCATTACACATTTACTGTTTTCAGACATACGCAGGAGCCAAGTACTATGGAATGTTTTAAAACGAGAGGTGATGCACTCTCCTTTCCCAGCTCACTCAACTGAAAAGACCAAATTCCTTGACTGTGTAAGGGCAAAATGATAGATATGATGGAATGCACACAATTCAAGATGTGAACAGTGAAGCAAAACACCTGCTCAGAAATACATCTCTGGGATGAACTTCTGCAGAAATTAGCTCTGTTTCAGGGGTGGGGAGCTATTCACATGCATTTACTGCAGTTGAAGTTGGCAAAGAAACATTTTCTATTTCTTTAACATGTGAATTGCAGAAATGGATTTTCTAAATGAAAGATTTCCACCACTAAATCCTTTTAAGTGTGTCCTAGTTCCCAGAAGACAGCTTGGAAATTGCTCCCAGGCAACAGACACTTATTTCAATGTGTAATATTCAGTGAACCTTTCAAAATATCCTTAATAATAAAACCCCTGTGTGTGGACATCAGACTAATATAGGTGATTTATTGATTACATTTCCTCTGAAATATGAACTGGACTGGTTAACTCAGTGCCCCTACAGAACCTGAGAAATGCAAACTATAGAGGGGTGATTAGAGAAGATGAACAGAAACACCTGCCTCAGCAAATTAACAGGTGTTTGAATCCTGTTCTGTACGCAAGTAGTAGAAGTAATGATTTAAATCCCTGGCCAACTTGCACTTCTGCTGCACAAGAGGAGAATAGCCACAATTTTGGTGGTGAAAAAGAAGATAACCTCATCAAGAGTGGATGTTTTATAATACATCTATGCAATAGATCTGCATTATACACTTGTGACCATTACTTACCTCTCCAGTTCTAACTCATATAGGTCATCCTTTTAATTTTAACAGGATTACTGGAGGTGAATCTCAGCCTGTGGGGTATGAGCTAGCCTGGTGTCTTTGCATCCTTTTTATCCCAAAACAGACAATGAAATTAAAATGGTATATTGGCTCTGAGGTGGATCTTGGAAAAGAGGTGAGGTGTGAGTAAGTTAAATTCATTCATACAGCAATGAAAGGGAGTCTACATTTGTCTGAAGACTGTCAAATAGTTTTTCTGGAAAATTCTAAACATTAAAATTCTTAACTCACAGTAGACAGACTATCTTGAGTTTAGAGAATAGAATGCACTAAGTTCCTATGACTTTAAGGTTTAATCATAAAGTGGGCTTTTATCTTGCTGTTGATTTGAGACCATAGAAGGGAAAATAGTTGTACTTTCAGAAAAGTTGTCACCTTAAAATGAAGGTCAGTGGACCTGGGAAGTAGTTTTGAGTAACTAAAGGAAATGGGGAAAGGTTTACAAACCAGTTTGAATTCAGTGAGATGAGCAGGAACAAGTGGCAGGCATACAACATTAACAGTGTTGAAGAAAAACTTCCTGTGGTGCATCTGCCCATGTATGATTGTAACCAAACAAAACAGAAAAAAAGACTGCAATGTGCAGTTCTCCTCTATATGCTAGCGTGAAATAAACAAAAGATTTCCAAAACAATCCTCTAGGAAAATGACAGAAGCCAGTGGAAGACAGATGTTTGCATGTTACCATTTTGTAAGATGTTTTATTGAAGGGGATCTTGGTTCTGTGCAGAACTTGTTTTAGGATGGTTTGAGTACACTGGAATTTTTTCCTATTCAGAAGACTGAATGATCAACTACCTTGAGCATGTCCCTAATCTGTGCATACCCAAGTTCTAAACTTGACTTTCATGCTGAGTTGTTGGGCACCTGATGAACCTTTCAGGACTGCTGTTCCCTCATGTACACATTTTCATGCATTTCAAAAGGCTGTTTGGGGGATTAGTCAGGCAATGTGTGTTTGCACAGAGTCTTCTATCTCAGTGCTGCAATTTGATTTGAGCCTAAAGTGTACGAATACACAGCTACATTACCAACATATCACCATTACCTTGATACATAAATGAACATTACAGAGCTTCCAAATAAATAACAAAACTACGTTTATTATAACACCCTCTGCAATGCAAAACAGATTAAATATAACTTCACCTTCTCTATATTTCTTCTATATTGAGATTTTTTTTGGCAAATACTGCTATGGTCATACAAATTACTATCCTGTGTGCACCCAACCCCATTATATTTGATAGTGCAGTGACAACTGAGACCAAATTGTATTGACAGACCCTTCTTGAACATAATTACTCCAAAAAAGCCACCCTGAATCAATTAATAGTGTAACTCAACTTTAATTTTGAGGCACTCCAACATTCAGAAAAGCAATCAATCTTGTGGCATGGAGCCAAATGTTGTACAGCCTACAAGACGAGTAGTCATTGGCATAAGGGAGTCACTTATTTATATCACATTAACATCAAGAGAATGGATTTCAATGGGAACAGTGGCCTCAATAAAAAGGCCAAGTTTAAACCTTGTGCACTTACATCAAGACAGTTCCTATCGCCAGCAGTGTCCAAGAGAGAAAGTTATATCCAGATGCCTTTATTTTTCAGACCTAATTAATCAGGTATCCATTCACAACCATGTCTACTGGAAGTGAAGGCTTCAGTAAAAGCAGTAAGGATTCCCACCATCCTTTCTCATTGCCCTGTGGCAGGTGGAAGACAGAGCCTCTCAATATCCAAACCATGAAGAACCTCATTACCCTGAAGTGTCCTCTGTAAAAATAAAGAGCAGGAGATGGGAACCTTTCTTTTTTYCCCCCTTTAAAGAGACCTTTCTCACACTCCCTTAGGACACTCATAATATATGATGATATAATGTGACAAAGATGACCATGCTGACATATTGTACAATGCTGTCTAGTTGATAAGGACCTGTATGTCTTCTCCAGGTAAATAATGTTCATCCCCAAGGTTGTGACAGAGGATATTTTCCATAATCTTATTTTTCTCAATGCATTTCAACACTTTTTGCTTAAAAATTTATATTTGTCAAATGAACTTAATGCTAGCGGCTCCTTAAAAGAGCTTGTGGGCCTCAGTGTTGAGGAAGTAGCAATAATATGGCAGGCTAGATCAAACCAGAAAAGTATTTCAGATTTTTTTTCAAGTCTGAACGATGCTTTTTCACATATCTCCTGGTTATTCATTTTTAACCTGACCCTCAGGTCAAGACTTCTATAATTTGATTTCATTTTGAATATTTCAGCTTTAATATGTATCTAGAAAGCTTTCATAAGAGGTTCATTATGTAACTGCTCTTGGTTATAAATGCTCATTTCCATCACTGAAGTCCTGAAAGCTTATAAGGTGGTGGCATGTCACAGCTGTTTTTTCCAGCACAGGGTAATAATATGTCTTCCTAAAAACAAGGAATCTTTGAGTACCAGCTAATACATATTGCTAGATATTACTGTTATTAAAATGCATAGTATGAGTTTTAGGTAGCAATAAATGCATTAAAAGAAAATAATTAATGATTATTAGTCATGATTACAAGCAGCCTGGCAAACAGTTATCCTCTATAATTGCTTGTTTCAGAAAATGTCTGCTGACCACACTTCATTTTTCATTTTGATGGGTGTACCCCTCCCCCAGTATAATGTATGACTCAGCCCAATCTTTGGAAAATTTTCTGAGGATCACAGCATTACACTTCATTGAGCAGTTTTTCCTTTGTATAAGGGATTATGAATTATCTTACCAAAATAAGTACTGCAAAGCTTCCTTACAGTTCATTGTGGTATTACCCTTTTTTATAATCAATACTGTATAACAGTGCATATACACACCCTTATATATTAAGCTCTGCAGAATATTTAAATTCATGCTGGAGTGACTGTCAAGTAAATAATATTTGTCATCTCCTTTTATAATCCTGTCCTATAAAGAGATAGCATAAGAGTAGCTTTCCTTGCCCAATTTACTAGATGAGTATGATAGCTGGAGTCCCGTCATTTTTGGTGCTAGACTTAAATGAGATTCTTAGGGTTACTCACATGTATTAACACATCTGCTGTGTCTGAAGAGAGAGATTTCTTCTCTAATTAAAGTAAAAATGAGGTTTTTTCATTGACTTCTGCAGTGGCAGGATAAAATCCTGTGATTATGTATATGTGATATAATAGAAGACAGTCGTCTTCATAAATGTTTCCAAACCCCTGCGTGGCCAATAGGGTGGTTCAGTAAGCAGGTAAAAACCTTTTTGAAACAGGCAGTAATTTTCCCTGGTTTTTTTTTTCCCCTTCACCCACCATGAACACCAAGCTCTGGTGCCTAATCTCTACTAGAACAAAAATAATTTTTATTAAAACTAGCTAACATTTGGCAAATCATGCAGAAAAATATTCTCTGCATTTTATTGTAGGTTTCAGGCTAGCTTAGGTTTCCCAAGGTTTTGAAATAATTTTTCATTTCACAAAATAGCCTATGAACGTTTATTATCAGGTGTATATTTTTATCTTTCTCCCTCTTAAAAAAACCCCACCCCACCCCCCCAAACAAATAGAAAAAAGGATTGGTTTTGTTATTTGTTTTGTTTTATACAAATACTTTCATTGTATGGCTAAACGGAAAAGCAGAACTGACTAGGGATCAGCTTTTCTGCAAGATTCTCAACCTATAAGTGAAACAAAGCCTCAACAAAAAGACACTTTCCAAAAATTGATTTTTCACTGTCACCCCCCTCTTTACTATTGTAGTCCTAAATTAGCTCCTAATCAAACAAGTTCAGAAGGTTTTCCTTCACACAGCACTCTGCAGGAATGAGAAATACATTTCAGTAGTGAGAGCAACTCTCTTCATGCTTAACTTTTGCCATATCTGCTGAAATCTACTTGACCAAAGTTTAATGCCATGAAGAAATGTTTGCAGTACTGGAATGAGATAACATGTAACAAGGAATTCATATAATAGACCTTAACTCAGCAAGCAGAATTTTCGCACAAAGCATTAGAACCAGGAAAACTATACTTAAAAGAAAATCATGTTCCTTTATTAATAATATCTGCCAGAATTTAACACATGCTTAAATGTCTCTATTGCCTTTTTTCCCTTGTAGTGAAAATCAAGAAATTAAAAAATGCTTCAAAAATATTTGCAATATTATTAGGAGGCACAGTAATGCACAACATATCACTCTTTGATATACAGTTAACAGGGAGACAAGAGTTTTTCCAAGATGTCAAACTAAGCTGGGAGAGGGGATGGGCAAGATGCAACTCCAACTCCTAATATAGAAAAAAACCCCACCTACTGAGACTCAAGCAGTCTAAATAAGAGGCTGCAGAAAATGCTACATGTGTTTTCCCTTCACTTGAGCTTTTTCCCTCTCCAGTCATTTTCTGACATTTGCCCTTTGCCTGCTGTTTAGTTTTTTTGAAACAGAAACTGAAAATCAAATTGATGGCATATCTCTATAGAAGAGCCTCCCTATCTTGCTGCAACACTGATCCAATCTATTGAGAAGCTGAAAAACAGTGTTTCTTTCCTTTTGTTTCTGATATAAATCCCATGTAAAAATATGATGCCATCATGCCACCAACTGATTTTTGCCCCACTTACATCTGTTTTATTTTCCCACATGTGAGTTTTTTCCAACTGGGGCTTCTTAATTGTTCTTTTCATCTTATTCTCCTTTAACCTTTGGTTTGTCTCTGTTTCTATTACACTTTCTGTTTGGAAGAGATTAGTCTTCCCTGTTCACCATGCATCCAAACTCACTTATGTAGTATGTGTGCTATTTCATACGTACTACTCTCACAGATCTATACAGCCTTGTTTGATGGCAATGACTACAGAGTCTTTTGTGATCCTGCTTTACATCCTGTCTTCCTTTAGTCAACTGCTTTGTAGTTAGCAATATAGGAATATCTGTATCTAGTTAATGAAGTGTTAAGTGTCCCTATTGTGTGGTAACAAGTAGCTTCATTAGTGAATGAAGATATATGCCTGCACAGTTGGATTTCTTGTGCATTATGGGAGGGTTAATCCTAGGCAAAGAGCTGAATCCTATTTGGTCAGCACCAGTTCACGTCTTTACCCCGTTAAGTCCTGCCAGCATTTTAACAAACAAGTCGCATAGCTTTTACAGGGTCTAACTAGTACCATCAGCTTTAACAGAATCTAAAGGAAGAAACTGTTATGTCCCAACACATGAGCAGTCACAGGAGAATGCAGGGAATGCTGAATGATTATTTAGGTTTTGCATAAATAAATAAATAAAGGTCCAGGGATCCGAGGAGTCTCTTTAACTGGAAAGGTTTGTGGGTCAGTGTCCTAGTTTCGGCTGGGATAGAGTTAGTTTTCTTCCTAGTGCTGTGTTTTGGATTTAGTATGAAAAGAATGTTGATAACACACTGATGTTTTTAGTTGTTGCTAAGTAGTCTACTAGTCAAGGACTTTTCAGCTTCC
>JAYKAV010001555.1:770693-872870 GCA_035582835.1 Phoebastria nigripes | reverse complement strand
TATAAATAGGAGGCGTGGTCCAGGAAGTAGCGATCGCTGCTTGGGTATCGCTCAGCGGGTGGTGAGCAATTGCATTGTGCATCACTCATTTTGTATATTCTATTATTATTATTATTATTATTATTATCATCATCATAATCATCATTATTTTCCCTTCCTTTTCTGTTTTATTAAACTGTCTGTATCTCAATCCACGAATTTTACTTTTTTTTTCCCGCTTCTCTCCCCCATCCCACTGAGGGGAGGGGGGAGTGAGCAAGCGGCTGTGTGGTGTTTGGCTGCCTGCCGGGTTAAACCACAACAGTCATATTGTTAAAAAAAAAAGAAAAGAGAAAGAAAAAAACCCTAAATTGCTAGACATAGCACATTCTGAAGCCATAGAAAGACTAGCACAGGTAGGAAGTGAGTAGAAGTAGTTCACTGGGAAAGATAGTTCAGTAGGAGGAAGTGAGCTCTGAGGTTCAGGAGTGGTACAAGTCTGGTCCATGAAGTCCTATGGAATCTTAAGGAGAACCTGCTGAAACCCTCAAACATTTCCCATCCTGCTTTTGCATACCTTAGTGGTTGACTGCTTCTGGCTCAAAGATCCTTACTCCTTCCTTACTGCCTTTCAAAGAGTGTGGTCCCTTTCCTCCTGCTTTCATTTGCCCTTTCTTCTATGTGACACCTCATCACTGAATGGCAGGGGTCATTCAAGGAACACTGCCAACTGCAACAGTTTGTAATAAATTAACCTCTTCAAAAGGTCAGGTAATTCAGATTTCAATATCTCATATGGAGCTTACTACAAGGCACTTTAAACAGTCATGACTTTTTCATTCTGAAACATGAGTTAATTTTCTATTAATCTGCTTTTATTGCACTTTTTTAAGGAATCAACATGAGAATTTTAAAATTATAAGCAGAGGCAAAAAATAAAAAAGGGAATGATAGTATTGTCAGTTGGTTTAGTGTTGTGCATTGGAAGGCAAAGGGAGTTTGATTTCAGAGCAAATTTAAAATTAAGAGAAAAATGAAGAAACAATCTCACAATTATGGGCTATGATTTTTCCTCAGCAGTTGTTTTTTTTTTAATTAAGGCAAGCTTTAATGGCTTTTCTTTTGCAATCTTATAGTATGCACAAGCACAGCAATTCCTTTTAACATTCAGTTTCCTAGAGACAGCAGGTTAGGGTCTGCACCAAAGCAAAGGATGCCTTACTCTGTACTGTATTCCCACACCCTCAAAGAAAGTACTACAGGCTCAGTTCAATTCAATGCCAACTCTCAGCATGGGGCTTCTAGTAGCTTATTTTTTCTGTGACAAGCTCTCCATCCAGGTTACATAAAACCTCACTCCTTCTAGGATTTCTAGTATCCATAAAGTTCTAGTAACAGAAAATGAGGCAATGCTTCATTCTAATTTCTCAGTACCATACCTAGGATCCTTTAATTTCCTCTTCTGAGAGGAGAAATAAGCTGCAGGACTTTCCTTTGCTTTTCCTTTACAACAAAACCTGCCAGAGGTCCATAGATAAATGAAACCTAAATAGCCTTCATCACTCCTGGGGCTTGAATTTTTAATGTATTACATGTGTCCTCTAGCATCCCTACACTTTCAAAAAGCTCCCCTGCTCTTCCTGACTTGCAAGAACAAAAGCTCGAAAAARAAAAAAAAAAAAAAAACAAACAAACAAGGCCTAACTAAACAAAAATATTCCCCTCCCCTTTTTTTCCCCCAGATGCTAACATGAATGTCTTCTCTTTTAAGATGGAGTTTATATAAGTGCCATTACAGCCACGAAAGAAATTAGAAGAAAATTAAAGCGATTGAATATGCAGCATCTTTTCTGATTTCCATACAGTGGGGTTGTTCAAGCCTATCTCTGGCAAAAATTAAATTAGGGGCCCAATCTTTCAGTGGAATGTAGAGGCAGGAGACCCTGATATGGGGCTGTAACCAGGTAGATGTTTGCCGTAAATGAGAAGGGAAGCCAAATCGTGCTGGGAATGGAGGCAGAGCTTTGTTTGCACATATCCCTCCTTCTGTAGGCTGGGAATCTAAGCTGTCAGTAGTTGCTGTAGGAAACGATTTTATACGAATGGGAGTATCTATTTAGTAGAGAAGAAATTCAATGAAGTTTGGTTAACATGGGTAGAGAAGAACCAAGATATAATAACAGAAAAACTGCCTTGAGGTTAATGTTGGTACCCACAGGTGAATAATCGAGAGAGTTGGGAAGGGAGGGAAGAGCTGGTAAAAAAGCAAGCCATATGGGTTGATACTTTGTCATACATTTGTAGACATGTCAGTCTCATTAGTCGCATGTTCTTTTGAACATGCCAGATGAAAAATGTAATTGAACATTTTGCTTTCAGTTATTCTTGAGTAAGTCCAAAGTCTTCTCAGTTATCCAGTGGAGTTACTGCAGATTTACTCCCAGCCAGATGACAGCAGAATTTGCTTCATTTGTTCATGAAGAGATATACAAGCACCTGTCACCCCTCACTTTCTCTTGCAACCTCAGCAATGGAGGAAAGTGCTGGTGCTGGATAATGGAAAAAGGTTCAGAGTAAACCTCTTTCATTACTAACTGCCGGGAAAGCATTCTTCAATTATTCACTAAGTCTAAAGGGATAGAACAATTGTGGAAGGCTATTTTTATCCTATTGGAGAAAAGCAGTTTTCTCTGGGAAAACAATAAATAAAATCAAAACAGAATAATAATCGCATTTCCCCAACTATGTCCTGTAAAAGGCACTGTGAAATTGGGCAGAGGAGTGAACACTGTGTAACCTCAGGCCTGGCCTCTCTTTTAGTGACAGACTTTCCCAACAGAGGTAGACAGGAAGGCAGCGCAGTTTTCAAATCTAGGAACAGCAGTCACTGATTTTACTGGGGTTCTGGAAAGGTGTAGATCACAAAATCATAGAATGGTTGAGGTGGGAAGGGACTTCTGTAGGTCATCGTGTCCAACCCCCTGCTGCTGGGTTATTTAGAGCTGGTTGCCCAGTACCATGTCCAGGCATTTTTTTAATATTGCCAAGGGTGGAGATTCCACAACCTCTCTGGGAAACCTGTGCCAGTGTTCAGTCACAGTAAAAAAATGTTTCCTTGTGTGATATGTGATTCAGGAATTGCACTTGTTGAAGGATGCTTGCACCTTGTCAAGGAGAGCAAAAACTCCTGGGCAGGGATTCCAAGGGTTTGGTTTCACTTCTTTGCTTTGGGACAGTTTATGGGACCCTGAGCATGTCACTTGCACTCTCCACCTTGGCTCTAATTGGGGTTAATAATTCCTTTCACTTATCCTTTGTTCATTTTTAGTGAGTTACTGAGCTCAAGATGACAGGTGCCAGGGTGTGCGTGTATAAGCACAGTGCATCTCCAATCTCTGGTTACAGGTATTGAAGCCAGAACAAGAATTAATAGACCTTCCCTTTTCCTACAGCATGTAGATGTCTCCTCTCATATCCTGAGCACTCTATAATTATCAAGCCTCACACCTAAACAGGCTCAATATCCTCTGTGTTCCTCTCAGAAACATTTCAAATATGAATCTGAAAAGGGTATTGTATGATGAGGTACATGTGACACACAGAGACTAAGAGAAAAGACCTTTCCGGATTGGAATTTGGGTGGTGAAAACACAGTGCAGAAATGCTGGAGTGTTTGCTAGCTAATGCAGCATGATGGTATCAACTCTGAAGCTAGGTGAGAATAGAGGAATGTAGACCTGACCCTGCCATGAACAAAGTTAATTTGGTTTGGTGAGGGTGGTCTAAAAGAAAGTAGCTAGCACAGGGGGGAAAGATAGGAGGGGAGGAAAAGGAAGTAAGAAATTGTGACTGCCTGGTTTAGGAGTTGGTTGTTTGCCTCTCACAATGGTCTGGACATTTATGAGTGTAATTTTAATAGATAAACTCTGGAACTTCTAATCCCCTTTTCCTCATTTATATACCCGTCCTCTGCCTAGCTCTTTTCCTCATCTAGTAGTCATAACACCCAGTTATGACTATGTACTGATTACACTGAGATGTAAATTATTTTTTCAAGGTGGTGTGAAGGGATTAAAAAACAACCTGGGTCATTTGTTTTAAAATTTCAGTTTAATTAAGTTATTCTTATCTTGAATTCCCATACAATCCAATTACCTGTGCAAATTTTAATGCATTCTCTAAATGTAAGCTTTCTCCTCCTCACTATTATTAAAAACAGTTATTAGTTTCATAAACCTTAGCACATAATTAGCAAAAAAGTATCATAGCCCTGCTGACTCATCAATTTCTGCATTGGTTTTGTTATGGCATTAAAAAATAGAGTTTTAAGCATTTAACAAATATCTACAAATAGTGCTTGTCAGTGATTTTGCGGGAGCAAACATAGTGTTACTCTTGAAAACACTTGTAATGAATGTTTTCCTCATTAGCAACAGGAACTGGTAAAACTTGGCACTTTTGATCTTCAACAGTTCGCAGGAGGCTCTTCTTAGCCTTGTTTCCTAGAGAAATGAAGCTTACACTTTCGCTGTCTGTCTATTTAATCAGCTGGATGGAAAAGAGAGCGCCTATTTGTATCCCAYGTGAGTGGGAAACTGCACTGTGATCTCAAGCAGTTTTAGACACTAGGGCATTCGCATGCAATGTGAATTGTCTGTGCGTGAGCCACAGAAAAAGCTTTGGTTGGAGCCTGGACCTTCAAAGACTGTGTCCCTGCTACAGGGAAGGTGGGCCATTTGTGAGCTCTGTTGGGTCTGGCACTTGTCTAACTCGGGGGATATTTTGGAGTGCTCAAGAGCTTCCTTCCAGAAGTGGACAGCTGTGTGTAACCCATCTTGTCACAGCTTTGGAAAAGGTCAGGACATGCATGTGGGAGAGCAAGACTGCAGGAGACCAAGACTGCAGGATGCCCTGCAAAGCAAGCCATACTGATAGAACTTTTTATGCCAAAGACAGTCAACGGGACACAAATCTTAGGTCAAATCACTCTTTGGTGGTTCCAGTGTTCACGTACTACTTGTTTCCTTCCTATCCTGCTTTAGCAAAATGGACAAGTGGTCACCATAGCTATTCTATTCACTATTCCATGTGAGCCTGCAGGCATACCTGTACCCATTTAGTAAATGAGAGAGAGTTTACATGTCTTCTGCTGAGGGCTAAAACATCCAAAACTAATGGAGACAAAGTGAACACACAGACAATAACCAGAAGGTAACAAATGTGCATATTTCATGGCCATGCTTCCACTTGGGGAGTGTTTGTATACCCATGGTCTCACACTGATGAGTTTGGCTCCCAAATCCCACCAAAGAGCTAAGATTAAAGTTTCTTTGAAGTCTGAACGTGAAGATTAAAGATTCTTCTGTAACACACTCCAGAACGTGAAGATTAAAGATTCTTCTGTAACACACTCCAGGAACTTTTTGCAGTGTTATAGTTCCAGGACTTGCTGAACCTCCATTTCATTTCATGACCATTTCAGACCCCCAAGTTCACTGCCTTTGGTATTAGGCCTTGTACCTTTTCTGTATTTTAGGACTGAGTATCAGTTGAGGATGTTGTGTATCTGCATACTTATAGCTTTCCCTTTGAGAATTTAGAATCGATTATATCAAGGGAATGACTAGCCTTCTAAAAACATCTTGTGTATTTACTTTTGCAGAAGAAACGGAGCTTTTGAAAAACACATCAATGGGATTTTAAAAGTCTATAGGCAGCTCTACCTTACAGCTTGCCATAATCAGAATATAACATAACAGATACTAAAATTTTCAGACCCTCTGACTGGGTCACAACCTGGCTCTTTCAAACAACACTGTTGAGGTAGTGGGACTTTTTTCAGGTTCTTCCAACAAGCATTCCTTTCATCTCAGTTGAAAGCCTTTTCCTGTCATTTTCTCTTAATAATCTTCAATAAAGGGCTGCATATCTCCTGCCATTTTTCTCCCTTCCCATTTGTTTTTCTGGATGACTCCCCAGTGTATCTACTATAAGCACTCCAGGAACAACTTCAGCATAAATAGCTCATAGCCCTGTAGAGCTTATCCAAATCCACTGCATTCAGATACCATTAGCACCCATATAAAGCACAAGCCACTTGTCTCCAGAGAAAGGGAGAGGCCACTAAGCCTCATGTCTTCCTGATGTCAGAAGTATACAGCAAAAGCAGTGCCTAGATTTAGCCTGTCTAACCTGACCCTTGTCCGAGGCCTTGTCACCCCAAACTTCCTCTATAGTCATTTGGATAAAGGGAGATGGTCTCACCCGCTCCCTGCACCTGAAAGGTCCCTTATTAGTTGTCTCAGCATTTTAATGCAGGCCACAGAGTTCTTTTCACAGCGACCCAACATTCCTCCTCTTACTTCAGCATCTTTACCACAAGGCTTTATATTGATTCGCTGTCATGGGTTTTCTTTTTTGAGCATCTCAGCCTCATTGTTAGTTCTCAGGCTCTCTCAGTATGGCTTTAGAGGCTCCAGGTTCTTTATTGACGTGTATGCTGAGGTTTTCTTCCCTCCTACCTAGTATCTGATCAAAGCAATCAATAAATGAGTGCTGTTACTGTATTTCCAAATTCTTTGAGGATCTGTTACAGAGAAGGCATTGCCTGCTTAATTGATGAAAGCAAAGCTAAAAAGAGCCTCTTTGGTGGCACATACAGACACTTGAGAAGTGGAAAAAGGAAGAGATTTATCTCCCCTTCCTCATGACCTTGAAGTATGACTTGAAAGGCGTCTGTTCTGTTGCTCACTGGCAACCTTTTGTCTTAGAGACCTCTGACTTATTTACATCCACAGCTGCACCACTATACTCCAAGTTGGCAGGGTAAGCAAAGTACAATATCCTCTGCATTGTTTTTTCTTCAATACTCTTTCATTGGCCAGCAAAAGTTTGAGATTACTTGTCTAGTTATACATTTTGTGAAAAGAGCTGAAATTCTTGCAAAAATTACACAATTAAATAGCCACACACAGCTAAATTATTGCTTAGTATTGTAGGAATTAGAGTTCAAAAGTACCTGATTTGCATTATTTATAATTGCAACAGCCAGCTTATAATATTTTTTCTTGTGTCATATTTGACTTCTTAGGCTTTCAGAAGACCTTGATCACTGTGAAAATAATCCCACCAAAGCTTTTTCTTTATAAATCTATGGATTTTAGATCAACTCTGAAATGTAATTAACTTGGGAAAAAGCCCACCCACCTGATTGACAGTTCTTAGCTAGTACAGCAGAAACTCGTTATATGTGTCTTCTGATTCCTTTATTGTATCTGTGGCATTACTCAGGGCCTCAGAGCTGGACTCAATTCTCAGTCCTTCAGCTTTGATTTCCCATCTTAGCTTGGCAAGTACTTTGCCAAGTGCACTACTAAGACATTTTGTAGGTACAGACATGGGGTAAATCCATCCTAACCTAACTTTACTGACCCCAATACTTTTACCTCTGGTGCGAAATTGCCTCAGAGTAGAATGAGCAGGTTGGGGGCATTTCATTACAATAACTCAGTGATGCATATTGCCCAGACCTACCTTCTCAATATTTTCTTAAAGATTGAACTTGCCGTGAGAGTGATCTCTCAGGAATGCTAAACTTTAAGCCTGTGACAGTTGAAATCTGTAGGGCTGCTCATGGGCATAAGTGCTTCTGTGGGATCATGGCCTCTGGGGGCGGTGTTGGCAGGGGTACTTGATGGAGACTAATAGCAAGGAGCCCTAGAGGCCAAATTAATTTTCCTCATGGAGTATAGGAGGCAACACTGTAGCTTATATTTTTCTGTATGAAGTGCTATTGAATGAAACAATTTGTCCTGCCAAAGCTCCAAATGGCTGTCAGAAAAGTAGCATTACATTTCTTTTTAGCCTGTTTTCCTAAGGAAATATGGTTTCTTTGATCATGCTGTATGCATGATTATGTGTGAAACAATATGTGTATAACTGCTTAAATGTCTGATTTTGTCCCTCTCCCACCATAATGTTGAGCTGACTGGGCAATTTCAACCACATTTTTGACAGGAGGACAGGGGTCTCAAGGAAATTATTTTCTACAGTGTGAAAATAGAAAGGCAGGTAAAAACAAGAGACCCATTTAATTTCCTCCCATGAGAGAAAGGCTGTAGCATGAGCTCATTGCTTATTAGACATCTGAGAATGCACATTGTTCAAACCGATGGCATAAATCCACATGAAAGCAAGTTTTTTCTTTCTGCTGGTCACAAATCTACTGTTTTTATTCACAGCTGTTGTTCTTTCCCTCTTCCAAGAACCATATGATCTTCTGGAGTCTTTTCTTACACTGCTTTAACAGGTCACACTCCTTCTTTAATAACAACTTGCATCCAAGAGTTGGAAGGTCTCTGGATAGGGCATTAAAATGAGAACTAACAAATTTGGTTTGGCCATGAATCTGCTGACAGATCATAAGCAAAGGACTTCTTTCTATACCTCTGTTTCCCCTTCACACTTTACTATGTTTAGAATATTGTGTCTTTAGAAAGAGGGAAACTCTTTACCCTTTAGACAGAGTAATCTGGCTCTGCCTGATTTAGGTTCTCTGTGTGCTCCCAAAATGAAAATTGTAATGATCTGAGGACATTTTTCTATGTGGCCAAGGGATCCTTTTTTCTTTTTTTTTTTTTTTTTAAATTTGGGAGACTAGGATATAAACTCTATCTCTTGACATTCCTCTTTGCTATACAGCTGGAAAGGTTTACCTTTGAAATATATGAATTTGAGATGGGAGTGGATCTTCCTTTTGCACTGAAGCAGTTTGTTCCCCAGCTCAGTGTAACTGATAGTGCAAAATGGTACAGTTAAAATTAAAACGTGCCTCTAGCGAGTTCCAGTAGGATATAAACTTATCAAAATACGTACTCTGAAAGGCACCAGAGCACACAGCTTAAAGACCTTTGTTAGATTCTCAGTGATATTTAAGCATTTTGAGAGCTGCGTGCTGTTCTTCACTACATTTTCCTGGTGGAATACCCCCAAGAGTGGTCTTTACAGGACTATACTTACCAGCCTCTGCATACAGTAGTGAGCCTTCCCAGAAACAGAGTGGATACCTTGTGACTTCTGTAGCCAGCTAAAGCAGAATTTATGGAAAGAAACAGACTGAACGTCTTAAATCTGAACTACTATATGTGAACTGAGAATATAAAATAGAAGCAGCAACCCCCGAATGATTCTGTGTTCTAACATACATTATTTTTCTTCAGAGGCTGAATGGGAGAAAGTGAAAATAGAGATGCTTCAAATGAGAAAATAAGATGTCRCTCTTCATATGAAAGCTAATACAAAATGGAATTTCTGTCTCACAAGAGATTGATATTTTGACACTTGGTCCTGAGTCAGGAGAAAATAAAAATGAAATAGCAAAATTTTTCATAGGGATAAAAAGTTATATGAAAAAGTGGAGTTTGGAAATGTGAAAATGCTTTGCTTTATTTCATGCTGATAATAATATTCTCACCATACTGCGCTGCTCTAGTCTATAGGAGTGGTAGTTCTACATCACTCACACATGCTTTCCTAAAGGCTTTCTTCTTGCTTATCTCAAGTTCTTCTGTGAGGAGCTTCAGTCTTTCATTTGGCTAAAATACCACGGGACCTGGTGTGCCCAGCTGTGACTGATCAATGGCTCAGATGCTAATATTCTCTTGATTTCCTGATCCCCAGGGGAACAAATAATTCTTCTAAAATAATTTTTCCTGGGGAAAATGCTCAGTCAGGTATTAGGGAAGACGTGGAATAAACAGAATTTTCTTAACCAATCTTATTTAGCTTGTGCAATTATTCAAAATAAGGCAACACTGCCTGTTTGTCCTCTTCCAAACAGTGGAAATGTGATTCCTTTCTCATGGATCATGGGGGCACTTACGCCCTGCAGCTGGGCTTTAATACCTGTCTCTTGACATATTTGTTAATGAAGAAGATTCATCACCTGTGGTGTGACCTAGGGTGTGCTGAAAAACACAGCCCTGCATGTTTGTTTGAACTTGCAGGTTGTTATTCTTCATTTTGATTTGCAGTCCTCTGCAAACATTTCCTGTAAACACCTACATCACCGAGCTTCCCTAGTAAAAAACAACTAGGCAAATAAGTAAATAAAGTATGTAAAACAGTGGGTTTACCTCAGATAGCCAGAGATGCTTAGGAAAAACAAAATTTCTGTTTGAGTCCTCCTAGATCACACACAGGAAATTACTGCATGTTGCTTATATTGGCAACTGGCTTTTCCAAATTCAAACCGCTTCATGCCCTATACAATTGGCCAGCACTGTATCAAGTGCCAGTCATTATTGTTTATGCACCAGTGTCTTCTCTGAAAACAAATGTGGTTTTTTTTTTCCTCCACAAACTCCAAGGAACTCTGACACTGGCAAGATGATAATTTTATTCAGCAATCGGAAGACAGAAATTTATCCCCTGTCCTACACTTGTGGGTGAAAATGTTGTTTCCATTTAGGAGAGTGATGCAAGCTGATGAGAATGAGTGCTCTTAAAAACAAAATAGAAAAAGAAAAAAGTTCTCGTATAAAATCGGTAATACAGAAAATGGCTAATTTTCAGAAGTAAAAAGTTTACCTGAACTGCTTCTCCTGACCACTGTGTAAGCTGCATAACTGGTGACCTTAAAATTTGCTTTGCAGTACAGTTTGGTCCAATGTGTAGAAATCAGAATTTCTATGCCTTGGGTAAAAAACAACATATATTACTGCTTTATACAACACCTCTTATTTTGTGCATGATATTAAAGAAGGAGCTCTATATAGACCCTAAGGAGACATGGATAAGCATATTTTAGGATCAAGTTCTTAATCAATATCCAGTGATAGTTTATTATTAGCAGGTGCACTGAAATACAATGACATGATAGTTTGGGCACTTCAAATTATTGAAAGTAAGTTTGAGCATCTGGCCTTGATCTTTCTCACTCAGCAATTTAGTTAGTTAGACGTAGGCCTGTCATGATCTTTTTAATTGATTGTATTTTAAAGCATTTTAGCAGTAATTATTTGTTCCTGTGGACCTACTCAGGTAATTGCAATATAAGAATCAGAACTTATTTGCACACTGCTTGTTAAAATATTACTGCAATATCTTAGGCCAAGAGCTTGATCTAAGCCTTCATTTATATATTTCTCCAAAAACATCCTGAAAAACTGGCGTGTGAACAAGGACAAAATCCTGGGGGACTCTGAGTATCCCCTACGCACTTGTAGTGCAATTGGATGACTGCAAGTGCAAAACAAGCACCAACTTTTAAGAGAAAACTAATCTGGATGACAGCAGGTACAAAAACAAGGCCAGATGTTACTAGCTAGACAGGTTTCTTAGTGAGGTCAGAGTCAGTATATGTTTCTTATGTCTTAACCTTGTTGGTGCAATGTTTGTTGTTAACTTCTTTATTAGGGCTTATTTTTAATGCAATATAGAGCACCTTTAGCTTCCATGGAAGTAAATACCACATCTCTGACTCTAGCAATTTTGTAATTCCACCTGTCCTCCTGCCTTGTGTTTTCACAGGTATGCCTGCGCTTCTTCTTTTGTTCCTTTGGGGAAAGAATGATTTCAGATTTTCTTTCCAATTAACATGTTGTTTTTATTTCATTCATCCAGTCATGGGTCATTTCTCTATATTACATTATCTGATTGAGTTTACTGTTCAATTTCCAGGCTTCTCTCTCTCAAAAAAATCTTATCTCATTGTAGTTGAAATTCTGAGGAAAAAACAAAACAAAACCCCACCACCTATTCCATAGGGAAATGAAAATATATAGTTTGATTGGGGTTGTTAGATCATTTGGGCTTTTTGTTTTCTGTGGAGATGGGCAAAATTTTGGTTTTATTAATGTTAAAATCTCTGCAAACAAAGTTTTAATGTGTCACGTTCTTCACTGCGTTGCCATCTTTCCCCCAAGAAGGGGGAATATGCTTTTCCTATATTTTGTGCTAGATGTTAAACAAGGCATTATAAGCAACTGAACTCTTTTCAGATTTTTTAAGGGCAGCCTTCAATGAGACTGCACAGTGTTTTCATGGGGGGGTGTGTGTTACCTACCATCTTTTTGAGCCAAAAATTATGACTGAAAGCAGGTCAGTGTTTCCTGGAATATGTCCAGGTTCATGCAGTCCAGGAAAAGACTGAAAACTGCCAAGCTATGAGGTACTGATGCTTCTTTAAACACCACTAGGTAGGTAGCTTTCAACCTTCGGTGCACACATTCAGCTGAACAGGACAAGTTTGTGTGGCAGATTCATGACTGGTGTAAGTGCATATCATATTTCTGGTGGCAGTTAAAGCCTTCTTGCCACATAAGCAAAAACGTTATTATTTCYTACTTGTAGGATGAAGAAGATGAGCAAAATATATATCAGTGTGAATTTACAAGTCCTGATCCATAAGTCATCCCTTTGCTGAAGATACCTCTTTTGTTAGTCCTACCTTTTCTATCTTAATTTAGCAAGTCTTAGAGGAAGAGGAGTAGGTATTACAAAGGGTTACATTGCCAGCTATATTTGTACCCCTTTATAGGAAGTAACAGTTATTTTCATTTGGCTTTTGTCTTCAAAAGATTTCAGTCTTTGGCACCTGAGTTAATTCCTAACATGTAATATTTACTGTTCTTTATAAAAGACTGCTTTATAAAGCGGGGAGAGGGCTTCTAATCTGAGAACAACTGTTGGTTTATCTCTATTTTCAAATATTCCTATAGAAACTAAACCAGAAATTAAAATATTTATGAAAGGTGGATTTGTTACTCTGATCATCCCTACGCTAGCTTGATTAATTCCAATGATAATAGCTTAAAGAGGAGATTTTGATAGAACAAAGAGTTAGAATTAAGTTAATGATTCCTGATCTGTTAACATTCAGTTCTAATTTACATTTAGTAATTACATTAATATTAAAAAAACAAACAAACAAAAAAACCCCAAAAAACAACAACCCAGTCAGGAGCACCTGTGATATGTACCAGCTGTACTGCAGGAAAAAGAATTCCATCGGTGCTTTGAAAGATGATCCTAAAGTTGCCATAGTTTTGCATGCTGCAATCTGACTTGCATTCCTGCTTGTTCAAAGGTGCACTGAGGTAGTGGGACATTGCAATGTGTTCACACTAAGCTAAGCACTGCCCAGCGATAGACTTTCACCTGTAATTGGATGATTAAATCCAATTCTTCTTTTGAGAAATCTTTAGAAAGCTACCACCAGCTGATCAGAGGACTTATTGCAGTCTAGAGGACATTAGATTGAAATCCCTATTCTGTGCAACTCGGAACAATTATTTACATGCAGTTATTCCCTATCGGAGCTGAGTGTCCTCATCACCACCTGTAAAAAAGCATACAACTCCTGGGTGTATTTTGAACATGTGTGTAATGAGGAAACTTTCCTTACAGACAGGGTCAAGAGATTAGTCACTTCTGTAATGAGGACTGTGAGGCACTGTTTCAAAATAAAAAGGGTGTTGTGTTTTTAGCCAAGAGTTTGTTTCTCACTAAAAAAAGACAAGCCCAAACATCTTTTTAATCAGTTCTAAGCCTGAGGTTTTGAAATTCCTGTTCATTTGATGAAGAAACTTTAATGGCAAATGGAACAAATCCCAGTTCTGCTAATTCTGTTAATATCTTCCTATTTGACAACAGTTACTATGGTTTGCATTTAGTTTTAGCCAGCTTACCTGCTCTACCTGGCAATGCCCTGGTATTGTGTACTTTCCATGGAGAATAGGGATACACTTGTGTAGCCATTCTATTCTAGATAGCTAGAGCACAAGGCAACTCTGCCATTTTTGCGAGGAAGGTTTAGAGGTCACCAATTCAGCCCTGGATGTTAGTGACAAAATACTTAGCATTTCACTGATGCCATTCATTCAGACAAAGGCAGTCTTTCTACTAGCTTTAATTAATGAATACTTCTTGTAATTAGTCATGTTAATCTTCTCTGTTAATGAATTAGCAATCATTATGAGGTGCAAAAGCTTGCTGAATTATTACAAATTTTAAATGATTTTGCGTGGGAATAGGAGACTATATTTTAGTATAAAACGTTCTTGTCTTTTCTGGCAAGCACAATGGACGTTTCTCAAAGTGGCAAGATGGACACGCAGGATCCCTGCGTTATCTACCTTCAAATCCCTGCTTAAAACTCTCTTTTATGACAGGGTCACAGTAGTTCGGTTGCTGGTCTGCTGCTTTCTGGCCAGCACACTTGAGACTAGCTGTGTATGTCTGTCTCTTTTACTTAGATTGTAAGCCCTTTGGCATAGGGAAAGGCTTGTGTTGTGTGGTTTTTTTATAGTCTGTAGCACCACAGGCTTTGATCCAACCCTGAGAACAAAGAAATTTTATGGCTTTGTCTAAGCTACAGGACCTAGGAGTGCTTCCCAGTGCTCCTGGGACTAGGTGAATACTTTGATGCATCCAAGCTCTGTCTTTTGCCAACATTTGAGGAATGCATCATCCCTATGGGAGGGAAAACCAATCAGTCTGCAATGGCATGTTCTGGTCTAGATGATCAGAGGATTGGGATACTGAATATGTTGGAGGGTGTATCTACTTAGAATACCTTATGCAAAGGTCATCATTAAATTATAATGATATCATTGGAATTAGTATTATTAAACATTTGGTGAAACATAACTTTTCAAGAAAACAAACATCATTATAGAATTATGAAAAATAAAGAAAGTCAGCATTCATTTTTGATTAATTATATTATTTGATTTCATAAGAATTGCTTATATGAGAAACATAATAATTTGAGTCTTCGAATGGAGAGCCATGTTCTTAGTACTAATATATCTACATATTACACAATACCATGGTGAATAAACAGCATTTTAAAGAGACATAGCAAGAAAATAATAGTAATAAATTTAAAAAACGCATGCATTGACTGCATCTGAAAGTGCAAGTTATCACTTTGAGCTGCATGGATTTCATCCAAAGCCCACTGGAGTGAATGGAAAGACTGCCATTGACTTTACTGAGTTCTGGGTCAGGCAATGTGACTCGAAATCCTAGACCATTGATTTCAATTAAAAATGTGTGTCTCTTCTATTCCACAGATTCTTCAACAGAGAAAAAATAAAATCAATCAACCAGAGGGAAAAATGTATATTTGTTTTGAACTTGTGCTCTTTAATTCCCCCTGAGTATTTCTTGAAGTGATTATTTTCTTTTTGCGTGTGTGTCAGGCCTGGTACTTTCATAGACGTAAGCCAGAAGAATGTTAAGCAGTTTACAAAACATACAGGAGGACAAGCACATCCTTTCCATGATCTATGCCCCCTCTTGTGCTAAAGTTTTTAAAAAAAAAAAAAAAGCATCTTCCAGCTGAAAGAGGATGCATCCAACACTTGTCTTAATATGCTGGATCACCTTGTGCAGGCTATGAAATTGTTGTCTGAACCCCAGACTATCATCCTTGCTACCTCCTAGCATTTGAACTTGCCAACCCAAAAAGAGATCGTCAGGGGGAATATCTCCCCACCTTCTCCTCTCTCTCTGTATGTCAGAGCCCTATACCTTCTCTGCCTTGACTGGGGAGCCTGTTGTCCTGCAGGAAATGGAGACACCTTCCCAAATCCCCTGAGTGTTGTGGTGATTTATTCTCTCTGTGGAGGGTCTGATACAATGCCTGTGGGGGATTTTCCTGAGCTTTGAGCTGCAGTGAGTGGTAAAGCTACTTTTATAAGGTCTTAGACTTTCCTGCTGGAAATGCCAGAGTAGGACCCTGCACTCTCCCTGCAGCTTGGCTAAGGAAGGAAGGAGATGGGAAGGAGGTGGGACAGTTTCCCGCTCAGCCAGCTGCCTGCTACCCCAGCACCCAGCTGCAAAGTCCTGGCTGAACAGGAGTGCTTCTAGACAAGTGCAGAAGCAGGACTTAACCACCTGAAGGAAATGGCTGAGGTGGTCAGGCCAATAAATGGGGTTTCAGGTGGAAAGGTGGGTTTTTGGGTGGCTATTAGAAAACAAAATAGGGGAGTGGGAGGAGAAAGGTTTACAATCCATCTCACAGCTTCCTGCCTGTGTATCCAGAAAAACTGTAAGTATTTTCAGCAGCCACAAGATTCATCCAAGAAAAAGCTTTTCATGTGGATTTGTCTCAGCTTTCAAGAAGGAACAACTGGGTAGTTCTACTTTACAATGTGAGTTAGGGAAGGGGACTTACTCTGTGTGTTTCTCTTTTTCTTATTGCACTTGCACACCATTTTCTGATTTCATTTCTCATCAGATTTCCCATTTACACACTAGCTGTGCACTTTTTTCATGTTTCCAGCAGTGTTGGCAGTAAGGCAGTAGCTGGTAGGCAGAGGAACACTAACAGCATGCCTTACAATATAGCCTTACAGAAAGTGTGTGGCATTTGAATTGCAGTGGCTACAACGTGGTCTCGGTGGGCTAGGGACTSTATTTGTCCTTTCCTTCCTCCTGTAACAGCTCCTGCTGCATCCCTCGAGGTGCTGAGCAAATCACAATTTTAGGAATTGCTTTCCTATTGCTCCACAATTGTTCCCTGGGCTTTGTACTGTGATGTGAACTCTTAACAGAATTCAGAGGAGTGGAGGAAAGGAGTTAACCTTGAACCTCTCCTAAATGTCTTGCTCGTTCTCTAAGTGTACAATTTTCTGCTTCTCTTCCCAAAGGTTCTTCGTTTACAATTACATAATTGATAGCTTAACCCTCTGTCCCCTCAGACCATTTTAAAATCCAATATAAATAACACCACAGAAACAACCTCCTGTGGCCTTTTACTCTTGGCAGCTGAAACTGGGTGTGGGCTGCTTTTGCTCTACTTACTATGTGAAAATGGTTCTTTTGTTTTATAAACTGTTCTTAAAATCTCTGGCCATCCATTTAAGTGTGTAGCTTCCAATTCCCTAGAGGTGGGGTTCCTTTCAGCACTTCAAGTTCTCTTTAAGATTTCATTTTCCATGAGAGGCATAGTGAGTAATCCTACAGGGGGAAAATGACCTGGACAATTTTAGGGGTTTTTGCTTCATTGTAGCTTGGTTGTCTGATTAGCTTTTACATGTATTTTGTTTGAGGGGGGATGGGGTTGAGATGTTGTGACCAAAGACAGTTAAAAATGATCCATAGGGGTTCAGTTGCTCTGGCTTATATCTGGATTATTTTTTATGTTTTACAACACTTGGGACTGTGCTAGAACACTACAGAGAAAGAACACTTTTACTAAAATATGGACAACACTATACAGACACTACAAAGTAACAAATACTTTTATTAGAATAAAGGCAACACCATACATGGAATAGGTTTACTCATAATCTATTAAAGGGCTCACAGATCTGTAGAAGGGACAGGTCCTTGTCTCTGGAGGTCACTGTGGAAAGAAAAATAGGCAGTTCAATAGGATCTCCAAGACACTGTAGAACAAGATAGATGTATTAAGAGATACTTCACCATAGGTGGCTGAGGCACTGCAAAAGACCTCAAAAGAGAACATGATCTTCTACAGAACAAGCTGTTTAACACAGGGAGACAGCTGCAGAAGCCTGAGTGCCTGTGAAGGGTGACTTAAGAAAGGAGAATATCTATCTTGTTTACTCTTTTTCACTTGCTTCAGTTTGCTGGATTTTGATGCCCCTTTCCTTCCTGACCCACAGTGCTCCGCAAAGGTTATTTGTGGCATTTCTTTGGCTTCCACAAAAAAACTATTTTCACTGCTTGGAAGGTTTCACACATTGAATCATTTCCCTCCCCTGCTCCGCTGCTGCTGTCTTCTCCCCCTCTGTGCAGGGTAGTATGTGAGTAGGTGAAAGCATTGATGAATTGTAGCAGAAGGTCAAAATGTAGGTATCAGTAGTTTGTAATCTCTTGAGCAGCATTTGAGTGAACACTCCATATATGCTTGTCCTGGATGTCATCAGAGAATTTGTAAAAGCTTTCTTGAAGGCCTCTTCACACCACAGTCACGGTTTGTATACTTGGATTGTTGGTAACCATACGGGGGTGGGGAGCACTGATTTATGTATTCTCAATGAAGCCTTTTTAATATCACAAAACAAGCTGTCTGAGATGTTATTAAATTAGATACATAGTGAAACTCTGAGTCAGAGCCTCAAATTCAGCTTTGTAATGTGCCATGCTCTGTTAGCTTGGAAAGATGCTTTAGATTTCTTTTTGTGTGTTTCTATATTCAAACCTGTCTTCACTTTCAAGTCAGATTTTCCTCTTCTTGTTCCCTGTTTCCATGAATCATTTTGGATACTTGCGAATATGTTGTATAGGCTCTACAATTGCAAGAGTTATATCTAGTAGCTTAACCTTTCAAAGCCATTCTACAATCTTTGCTAACTGGAAAATACAATATTTGGCATAAAATACTGCTTTCAAACCAGGCTGAAAATCAGTGTGCAGATAATAACATGTTTTCAGCCTGCATAAATGTGGAAAAGAAAGGGTAAAACTTCCAGAGCCTTCAGTGCCAAACTGTCATTTTGGGAAAGAAGAGAACAGGGAAAAGATTGCTCTAACTTGATATATGCTGGATGTAGGCTAAATTTACTATTTGTTACACTACACACCTTTCATATAAGGAAATAAAAAGCATTACATACAGGTTGCTTTGATCTGCCATATTGCACAAGCATTCTTACCATCTTGTGTGTCCCAAAGGAAAAAGAGAAATTCAGTGAAGAACCAGAAAAAGAAAACACCAAAAAGGAAAAGATAAAAGCTGGGACTATGTATGGGTTTTGTACTCTATTTATTCTTAAGATTTCAGTGAGAACTATTCTTTGTCTTCTTACAATGTATTCAGAGAGGAAATTCAGGAATTAAATATTCATTACTGCTTTCAATGATTAACATGGGGTTTTTAGGGAAAAAAAAATCTATTYTTTTTTCATGAAATCCAGATTCTGAATTAGCTATAACGGGTGTCCAAATAATGAATCTTCTGTGAATGTATCTTAGACCAAGGAAAGCAATAGACTAAGTTTGGTGTAGGCCTGTGATGATGTGGGGATTCTGACAACGTGCAGCTTACAAATTCCTGCAAATACTGGAGACTCTATACGTGACAGACTGCCAAACTCCATTGTGAAAGCAGAGCTCACTTAGCTTCTCTGCTGTCTGTTGTGAGGCACAGCACATAGGCACTGGCACCAGGCGGTTTTGTATCTGGCACAAGGCTGACCACAGACAATTGTTAAAATCTGTTTATCATCCATTTAGATGCAACACCATTGGGTATAGCTCAGTTGGTTGCCAAAGTCAGGAGGCAGGTTCTCTTCCCCCCACTCCCCCCCCCCCCCCTTTTTTTTGTTGTTTTTTTGGGGGGGGGGTTTGTTTGTTTGTTTTTAGTCTGAGATTGAATGTTAAGAGACTAGCTTGTCTGTATCCTATGGAGAAGATGTGGAAAACGGGAACATGAAGCTACTGAAAGTTTTCTGCTAGAAGACCAAAGAATCCTTAGGAAAAGTGGGGATATTTTTTAATTATTCTTTCCAAGCCAGTTAATTTTTTTACTGGTTGAAGTCTAGTGACAATGTTTTCTGAAGCTCTTAAGGATGCAAGACACTTGAAGATTTTGTTGAGACAGCAAACTGTGAACTCGTAATTCTTCATGGCCTTTTTCTCCCTTCCCTCCGTCTGATTCCCCACAGTGGAACTTTGTGAAGGACTGTCCTTAATGCACTGGGAAGTCTGAAGACCTCCTCACTTGCCTTAGACTTTTATGGTCCATATCCAAGAAAAGGCAAGTGGCAAAGACCCTTGGCCAAGAACACATAATGGGAAAGACCTAGGGAAGTCAGGCAAACCTCAGATACTATAATGGTGAATGTCTAGCGTGAGGAGAGACAAGAAGATCCGTTCTGTAGTCAGACTATGCTTGGGAAAACTCTTATTCTGAAGGTCTGTAAAATGGTATGGATAATATAATTTGAAGACATTCTTTTTATTATTTTTAGTAACGTTAGAGTATTACTTATGAAAAAAGCTTTACAGTAACCAAAGGCTTGTCCATTAACTTCCTCTGTGCTGAGTAGTATTTATATAGGCTGCCAGCTCTAAACACATTTGTCATGGTTTAACCCCAGCCGGCAACCAAGCACCACACAGCTGCTTGCTCACTCCTCCCCCGGTGGGATGGGGGAGAGAATCGGAAGGGTAAAAGGGAGAAAACTCATGGGTTGAGATAAAGACAGTTTAATAGGTAAAGCAAAAGCCACGCACACAAGCAAGCAAAGCAAAGCAAGGAATTCATTCACTGCTTCCCATCGGCAGGCAGGTCTTCAGCCATCCCCAGGAAAGCAGGGCTCCATCACGCGTAATGGTTACTTGGGAAGACAAATGCCATCACTCCGAACGTCCCCCCCTTCCTTCTTCTTCCCCCAGCTTTATATACTGAGCATGATGCCATATGGTATGGAATATCCCTTTGGTCAGTTGGGGTCAGCTGTCCCGGCTGTGTYCYCTCCCARMTTCTTGTGCACCCCMAGMCTVCTYGCTGGTGGGGTGGTGTGAGRAGCAGAAAAGGCCTTGACGCTGTGTAAGCACTGCTCAGCAGTAACTAAACCATCCCTGTGTTATCAACACTGTTTCCAGCACAAATCCAAAACATAGCCCCCTACTAGCTTCTATGAAGAAAATTAACTCTATCCCAGCCAAAACCAGCACAACACTTCAGGATGTAGAAATAGCTGTGGACCAGAAGGGCAAATTGTCCAGCTGCAGCCATACCGGTAAACTGTGTTTTGTACCAATGTTAGAAACCTATCCCCTGTGACAGAACCAAACTGTACCAGTAAAAATACTGTTTTACCACTGTATCCTTGATTATTGCCAACTAAACTGTGCTTGTCCAATATCATATATATTCAGCTGGCTGACTGCAAAACTTTGTTTACATGCATCTTTCATGTCTACTTGATTTTTGGAAAGACTCAATGAGTATCAAGGGTTGTCCTGAGAATACAAAGCTAAGCAAAGAGCTGATAAATTAATATGAGCTTTCCACAGAGTTACCGAGATCGCCCTGCTACCTTTGGACCTTTTAGTGGATATCTGTGGATTTTGGTTTGAGTCAATAAAAAATAGGATGCTCTGCTTCCAAAGCATATCAGACCTCATGTTTTCCTTGCTCATACCACAAGAGTTCAAGGGTTAATATTATGCCATTAATTTGATGGAATAGTAGTAGTGCTAAGCTGAGAGGAGAACTGTGCTAAAAACATCAGTCCCTCCCCAAACAGTGCGGACTGGTTAAAAATCCCCAACCCGTAGAAAGACCTGAAGGTGGGTTGTGCGCCTTTCACAAGTTTCCCTATGGCTAATGTTTCTGGGAGGTGTTGGCATGCAAGTTTGTGGAACAAGAAGAACATGATTACTGGTAACTAACCACGTTCAGTTCCATGAGTGATATAATTAGTATAATTCTGTAGAATACAGAACATGGCAACTGGAAAACGTTCTCTTTTACATCTTACTAAAGATAGAGTTCATGCTCTTTAAAGAGGCAACTTTGGGAGTCTGACTGGTTGTAATGCTATGCTGATGCCTTGCTGTTCTAGCTGCTCTGTGTATAAAGACATATGGCTAGACCACATAGTGAGCCCAGTTAGACAAACGTAAATCCTGAGTGATTCTATTGATTTCATGACATAGTGATTTCAGTGTTATTTACTGTACTCCAGATTTACATCAAATGATGGAAAAACCCTTCTTTAAGGACTGAAGATAATATTTCAGCTGAAGTAGAAACCATCCAAGCTTTTGATTTGTTTATTTTGCCATATGGAATACTAAAACAGAAAATATAAAGACCTGTCACTCTTTTACCCAATAGATTCATGTTTATAATTCACTCTATAGTAAGATGTTAGGAACTGTGATTCCACTTCCACAGACCCAGGTTTTACACCAGAGTAATCCCAATATTTCAAATGAAGTTACTCCAAATTTATCATGTTGGAAAAGCAGTAAGAATTGGGTCTGGAAACTCAGTGTTTCAAGCCAAAGAAAGAAGAAATGCTTTGCACCTTTCATGGTATTTTTATATTGATAGATTATTTTTTTTCTCAAGGCTAAGTAGCATATGCAGAGGCAATAAGAGCTTTTAAAATTTTGAGTGGAACTCATTTTAGGTCTTTCCACTACATAACTTTATGCAATTGGTGTGATGGTTTATATAGTCACAGGCTGTAGGTTCAAAAGGAAAGAAAAGTAAAAAAACCTGTTAAAATAACTTTAAAGTTGAGACTGATTGCTTCCAAGCAACTAAATACACTGCAATACAGCCCTTATTTAACCTTCATGCTGTCTAACAATGCCATGCTGAGGGATTAGCTCCCTTAGGGAACATTCAGGGAAAAAACAAAACAGGAAGAAGGAAAAGAGATTTCAGTCTGGTAAAAAGAAAATAAATAAATCAATAATGTTTTATTAAAAAACAAAAAGGTCTGTCTTTCTCCTAAAAGTAGTTATTAGAAAACCAAAAATCACCCTTAAGTAAAATTCTAAGTTATTTTTTCAGAACACTGAGGTTTTTTTATTGAAAATTATTTCTTATCAAGAAATTGCTATTTTTCTACTTAAAATTAAAAAGAGAACTAAAAAGTAAAGTCAAACCCAAAAGCAATTATAAATAAATTCCTATATCTGAAACAAAAATAGGAGTAATTTTCCAACTAGCTCTAATCCCAAAGGAGATATCATATGAACCTCTTTCAGTTTTACTGAATGATCTTTTTGATTCTGATTTATAGTCAATCTTCTTTTACAGACTGGTCCATATCACCATCATTTTAACTTCAGAAAAAACATGACTTAYAAGTAAGAAATGAGGATGTCATGTAAGAATTGCCACTGACTACCAAGAGGGATGGGAAAGACACCAGTAAGTGAAATTAAATGTCATGATTTGGGTCTTTATTCCACCGCTAACTGTGCTCATTATTTGAGTGCTTCTGGATATAAACCTAGTTTTTGAGAGAACAGGAGTCCGACTGGGGGAAATGTATTATCATTCCCGGTAATTCAGGACTGTCCTTAGCAAAGCAGAGTGCTTCTAAGGAAAGGAATCAGGAGCTTAAAAAGGAAAATCAATATATTGTCAGGACTTGTTGCTTTTGGCTCCCCTGTTGAAACTTATGGTGCCTTGCTTTCTACCCATTTTTCTTGTAGCTGGGAAGTGTGCTAGGGCATTTTCATTAGGTGTCAATAGAACTTACTTAAAACCTCTACCCAAGCTAAAGGTCTCCAGTGACTGGCAGGCTCAGTTGCTTGTAAGAATTGCTTCTTCACCCATTTAAGCAAAAATGATCTAAATTTTCCACAGCACTTTAAGCAGCAGGTCCTTGCTAACCTCAGTTATTTTTGCCTGAGACGAGTCAGAAGAATTCACGTGAGTGGTTCAGCAGGCAGAGGTAAGGAGAGTGAAAAGCTGTGCTGCACAGCTGGAGGGAGGTGAGGTCACTAATTCGTTCAGCTGGCAGAAAGACAGTGGGAAAGGATGTGTGAGCAGACCTGCAACATTCAGGGAGGACAACTGGAAGGCTGGATGTGAAGCACTTTGGGATTCAAAGTATCATTGATGGCAGCTGGTGTTAGAAAAGCACTAGGGTGCACTGGCACCAGTGTAGCAGCATCCACTTGGGTGCAGCCTTGTTTGGGAATGGGCTTTGATTTCTGCTGGGAAGGGGATTGAAGAGCCCTGGTCCAGTAGTCCTGTATGGCCATTCCTGTAATCTTATCCCATGTGATTCTCCAAGAAAAGTGAGGCAGGTTTTTCTGTAAACAGGAGAAAGTCAGTTTGCATGCGCCTTGTGAGACCATCTGTTCTTTTTGTGTTTTGGTTTCCAAGTTTTGGCCCTTCATTCTGAAGCTGCTGCTGGAAAGTTAATTGTGAACCACCTCTGCTTTCTCCACAGTTCTGCTTGGTGGTATGGTTTATTGAGGACTCTGCAGTGTAACCTATCAAACATCTACATTTTAAAATTTTTTTAGAAATACTACCTTTTTTTTTTTTTTTCCCCCCAATACATATCTGAGGACACATCAGAAGTGCTTATAATTCACGAGGCTGCATGATTTTAACTACTAGATATCACAGGCAGAAGTATAAGAATTACTTATACATGTTTCTTGTGGTGTGAGAGACAAAAAATTCTGATTCCAAGTGTTTACCAACAGCATGTTAATTGCAGGCTGTTGATGTACTTGTAAGGTCTTGTTTAATCAGGGTTAGTTAATCCTAAATTAAATACAATCAAGAAAATATTAAATTGCTTAAGGTTTAGCTTCCCATTTCCTTCATTTACATAAAACTAGCAGAGTAATGTTTAGTCATTATGCAGCATCTGATCTGAAGGAGGGGGAATTCAGCTGGTACTGTGCCTCTTAAAGTTTTACTGTCAGATTCAAGTTTATTAACGTTTAGCCTACTTAGGGCACATTAATATGGAGTCATAAGATAACTCTGTCCTGTTAACAAATTAATCAAGCACTAAATATGCTTTAATGAAGGATCCACAGAGAATATATGTGAAAGCTTACTAGGAGCGTGAGGGTTGTATAACAGAGATACAGACCCTGAGCAAATGAGGACCATGTTATAATTTTGCTGCATGCCTGCCTGCCTGGTATACCATGGGTGAGTAAAACCCAGGGAAACAGGTGAGAAGCTGCAGGTTGACCAGTGCCCCCTGCATGCTTGGGAGAGTGGAGAATGAATGAGTAGAGTCAAGGCACTGGTGGAGCCCAAGGCTCCAGTAAAAAGGCAGAAGAGCTTCCTGGGTTGGAAGACAAAATAAAAAAATAAAAAAAAAAAAATAAAAAAAAAATCTACCAGAGAGAACTTCTTTGTTTTGTAGGACAGAAAGTGAGATTAAAGTATGACTGAGTGTCACAGTTTGGTCCATCATTACATTCCTGAAATGGTTAAAAGTCATTGGGGCAAATTCAAAGACAACATGGTCTAAAATAACGAAGGATCTTGAGTAGAAATTTAAAAAAATCAAACACCTAGGGTATGTTTAAAAAGATGAGCTTTTCATATATGTTAATATTTTTACTCCAGGGAATAAATGTGTCAGGAAAATGAAAGTAATTACTTCACTGTTTTTTGGCCATTCTAGCCTCAGACCTATTTATTTTGTGTATCATCTAAGCTATTCTTTGAAAAGTCTTTCACACATCTCACCCTGACATGACTGAGCATACTGAGTCAGAAAGGGACACAAGATCAATATCTGAGTAGTATTAACAAATTAAATAGAAGCACTTACATTTTCCTGCTATCTTGAGACCACTTCAAGTTTAAGTTAAACTGGGATTAGCACAGTGAAAGAAAAATGGAGATAGTATCTCAAAAGAATGTATGTATGAACTCTTACCATACATTTGTTCTTAATCCCATAGACTGTTATCAAAATGTTGACATGGACTTTTTTGCGCATGATACAACTCGAATCATACAAGATACGAAAACAATTTCAACAAAACCAAAGTAAACCACAGTATTATGCAACTCACTGCCATAAATCAGGAATCTAAAGTAAATCTGAATTGTTTTAGTCAAATTATGAATTACTTTTTATTCCTTTTTTATTAAATAATTGTTAAAGAGAAACTTGCTATCATTCACCAACAGTGTGAATAGACTAGCAGTATTTCCTGTTAAATTAATGTTTAAGAAATAGTGAAAAACTTTGATCTGCAAAAAAGCAGCTGAGGAGGATATGGATTAATATCAGGAGCTACCAGACATATCTGTGTGTACATGAGTGTTAATGCATGCATATATATATTAATGGCATTTTCCGTCTATCATAAATACAAGGTCTATTGACTCAAAATTAAAGTTAGAAAAATTTAAATTAAGAAGAGTCTTCTTTTTAAGTAATGAAAGTGATTAACTTGGAGATAATGGCTGATCTTCATCAGTAGCAATTTCTAAAAATCAAGATCAGATATTTTAGTTTTCATGGCAGAATTTAATTCAAATAATAATTAATTTGGGGTAGTATTGTGACTGGGTTTTCAGGAAAATCAGCGTAGATGACCACAGTGGTTTCTTCTGGCCTTAGATTCTATGAGTAGCATTCACTGAATAATGAAAAGTCACAGGATTTCTTCAGCATTTTATCTGAATTTTAGGCAGACTTGCATTGCTTTCACACACACACACACACACACAATGTAATCATTTGCCAAACAATTACTGCGACATGGTACATAGAGCATGCCAAACTATGATTGAGTTTCACGGCAGCCAGCAACCGAAGATGCCTTTCACTCAGTAGCAGAGTGTGGTAACAAATAAGCAGTACTTACAAGAGGGGGTGTTACAACTTCCTATGCTATTAACTATAGCTCATTCATACATAGACTATTGTCAAAAATCAATGATACTAGTATCATGCAGAAGCTGTATACTGATATTCATTCTTCTCTGCAATATGGCTATATTTTACGTTCTTTTCATCTTAGGCAACCAGCTCCTTGGCTTGTGCAACTCAATACAGTTTCAGTGAAACTGCAGAGCGATGGATATATATTTATACATACATACACACACACAGGCACACATAGACATCCTTTTTTTTTTTTTACCTTGGACTAGATTTTGTCCTATAAAACTTTTGTAAAGTAATGCTATACACAGTATAGCAGAATGTCTGAAGGGATAACTTATATTAAGTGTTCCTGGTCATATTGTATTATACAGTCACTGCTGTTTCTCTGAGCAGCATGTCCTGTGTTTTTAATATTTTTTTTTCAAGGCTGTCTGTTCCCTGAGAGGAGAATTTTGCACCCAATTGGCTTTTTAAGAATAAGAGTTGACTACAAATGGTCTGGTAAAATGTCAGTGTGCTCTTCATAAACTTTCCATCATTCACCTTTTTCCTTTTTTATTGCCTTTTCACTTCTCACTTGTCTTTTCCCAGTTTACAGCTCTCTGTTTTTCTCTTGATAATGGGGGTTTTCCAGCCAACACCCAATCCACTTAACAGATGGCTGGCAGGCAGAAACCAGATGTGTACTGAATCCTTGTCCAACATTATGACTTTGGCTCAGTTGCATGCATGGCTTTTCTAGGCAAGAGTCCCAGATTTCAAGAACCCTGCCTTTATCCTCTCTTGGCTTCAAGTATGTTTTACCAGAGGGGCTGACACAGAAAACAGGCTAATGATGACTGATACAGCATATGCAGAAAGACTTCAAATTGAGAAAAGGGCAGTCTCTGACACGCTCATCTCAAGGGGAGTCAGGATTCTCTTTAAACACCCTTAATCCATGTTAGATCTAAAGTTTCAGAAGCAATAACAACATTCAGGAGTGCACAAGCTGGTGAACTGGGTGGTCCTCACCAAACTTTTTCTGGAACGTGCCCATGACCTTGAATGCATGCTATATAGGTTATAATAAGTGATGTCCAGTTAGTGTCAGAAAGTTTTTTGTTTCTCAAAGCTGATGTGGAAAAAGCCCTCCCCCTGGTTCCCTGCTCTGTCTGATGATTGTAAATGAACAGGAAAATGGACAGAGCTGTTAGTATCTAAAAGCAAGTTCATGTAATATAGAGCAGTTTGCACACCCTCCTTATGGACCAGGGTAATTTTTTTTTTTTTTTTTTTTTTTTTTTGGCAAATAATCCCAACTAGTCTAAGTGCCTTCTGCAGCTGATATAGATGATTAGGAACCATTGCCTAGTGGAAACTAAGTGCAAATAGATTAAATGAGGTTGCCCTGGAGCGCTTGTTATGATGAGACAACAATCCTGAAAGACTTGAGACTGAATTTTTTTTTTGTGTAAAAGTTAATTTTTATGTTTACCATCACAGCTGTCATGACCATATAAATAATTTATTATAAATCATTTATTATATATTTGCAGACATCTTTAAGAAGTCTTAGATAATTAGTTAGGAACTATATTTGTGGGAACTGCCTAATTTTGCATCAATATACAATTTTCCTGGCCTTTGTCACGAATTGTCCTCCAGAAATGTGATTTAATTCATCTCTATTCGTGTCTAAATGCATCATAGTTCTCATATCACTGTGAAAGATGATTCTGCCTGTTGCCTTTGGTCATAACTGAATAATGAAGTCTCTGACACCTCAAGGAGGGAAACCTTAGAAGTCTGGGGCTGAATTTGGCAAAACAAAATCTGAAACCTGTCAACTACTATAGTGGTCATTGCAAGCTAGTGATCAGCTAATATCATAAAGGACAACTGTTACACTAAATCAAATGCAAAAGGAAGCAGAAAGAAAAAGTAATTTCTTTCATGGAATAAATCAGAGCACCTTCATTCTCTTCATTAAAGCAATATCACTATAAAGGAAGTAGATCCAGTCTGGTGAATGGAAAAATCTCTAAGGTGTTCCCGGCTTCTGACCAGCCCTTGCCCTGGCTGGTAACTCACTCACAGGCAGATCTGTCATGCTTACCTAGCAGAGTGATAAGTGCCCTAATAAGGCAGGTTGAAACTGGCGGATTTCATAAAATGGTTCATCAATGCACAGATGGTTCACTATCTACTTTACATCTGCTGTAATGATTTGAAGATATTCTTTCTTCTCTTCTGTGACTGGAGGAACTGGTCATGGTTTGCTGTACTTTTCTCTTCTGCCCTGTCTTCCATTTCAACATATCCTAATAACATCCTGCTGCTCGATTTTATCACCATTCCTATCAGTTTCTAGCCCCCTCCCACAAGCAGGACACTCACCACTAACTTCCAAATGTATCCTGTTAAGTACATGATGCGATATGACACATCCCCATTAGCTATACAGGACTTCAGGGCAGATCACAGCAGTTGACACATTAGGATCCAAGTAGCCCACAGTCTGGGAGAGTTTAACAGATGTACAAGATGGGACTATGCATTTTTCCAGCTTTCAGGATTCAAAACCTGCTCATCAGCAGTTAAACCTTTTTGACAGAGCAGAACATGATGCCTTCCTATGAATCTTAATGGATTGCATTTGCTCCACAGCAGTGTTTGTAGCGAGCATGATTTTATACATGATTTGTTAATTAAGCAAATTACTGTTAACAGCTTTCTCAAAACCCCATTACCTTTATATCAATTGACTTTTTACAAATTAACATGATTAATTTAAAAAGCATGAAAAATGAGAAACAAGGCTAATAATATAAGGATGAAACTTGAGGTCACTCTGGATGTGGAAACAGTTTCTTACATGAAATTTTCATTAACTTTACACAACAAAAGGAAAAAAAATACTGAGAGAGAGAAAAATAGTTGACTGTGTCAACTTACAGTCAGCTTTCAGTTGGCTTTAAAATCACCTCAGAAAATTTGTAAAAAGCCAAACCTGACTGAGGGCTAAGATTTAAGAACTCTTTCCAAAAAGTGAAAAAAAAAACCCACCAAAAAACCCAAAATGACCACCACCACCACCAAAAAAAAAAAAAAAAAATCAATGCACAAACAATGATTATAGATGCTATTGAGAAATTCAAAAGTTGACTGGATGAAACCCAGAGCAGCCTGATCTGTCTTTGAACTTGGCCCTGCTTTGAGCAGGGCAGGTGGACCAGATGATTTCCATAGGTCCCTTCTAGCCCTATTCTATGAATCTAAGCATCTGTATTCTTAATGGTGAGGGTTAACCTTGGGAACATATAAAGGGATTGGGGCTCTCTTCCATTGCTTCGGTTTGGTAAGGGAGGATTCACTCCTCAGGCACAAGTCAGTATGCTGGAAAAGGGGAGCTAGCCAAGCTTCTGTGATTTCAGCTGGAGGAAATAAAGGAAAGACTGAGGAGGTTTTAGCTGATAACATTACATTTATAGATCAGCAGCTAGAGACCTCTCTGTGTCTGCTGCTGTACACATTTAAAATGTGAGAAGATCTCTGCCTTGAAGAGTTTACAATTTAAGTGGATGAACCAGAAAGGAAGGGAACAGTGCCTGTATTGTTCAGATAAATGAAGTGAATTAACTTCAGGTTAACCAGGAAGTCAAGAGAACTGAGTTTATTTGTCAGAATTCATGTCCATCATTTGAAACATGAGACCATCTTTCCACTTCAAGTTTCATCAATCAAGTGTATAAGTAATACTAGAAAAAACATAGTTCCTCTGTACTTTTTCAGTACATTTCCTTTTTCCATTTGACCTTGTGTTCATTCAGTTTTCCACATTCTTTTGTATAATTATCCAGACAACATCCTGTTGTTAGTGTGAGTATATCAGGCAGCCATAGAGGAGGGAAAAAATGTATTTAATAGAAAATATGTGCTTGTCAAAAATTGGCTTGGGGACTCTGGAACCAGCACAGATCCTGAAACTGCTTTTAACTTTGATTTTTCACTGACAGTGTTTCTCTATGCATATGTAGAAAGAACTGTAAAATTTCAGTCTGCTCTGTGTGTTTATTTCTCATTTTATTTTTACAGTGTATTAGACACCAGTTATGGTAGTAAAATTCAGTACTGCAGGACTGTATGCATTTGCTGACCCACTTTTCCTTATGATAGAAATGTCTGACAGCTGAAGCTTTTCTATATCTTTAAAAAGGCAAACATTTAATGTCTTTGATGCGATATTGTACATATTCTGAACACCTATAGGACTTTTTACTTTCAGATTCCAGAGGCAAGTATTGACCTTTTAACAGCATGTCAGTCCCATGTATCCCTTTGGACTTTGAGGATAACCCCAGATTATTGTTAGCAAAGAATGTAATGCCATGTAGCTAACAAGTAGCCTAGTCCTCTTTGGGTCAACTAAAATAATGACAATAATATATTAAACGAATGAATAAATGAAATACAGGTGTTCCTGACTTTGCCAGTCTCAGCTGCAGATGGCTTTAATTCCCTTTCCTATTTCTAGATGCCTTCATTATGGCGGTATTCATGATAATGTCCTTTTCTGAATTACAAAAAGATATTATCAGATGGAGTAAAGCCGCTCAGTCACATTTGTGTTCATATTCCTATTTTTACCATTGTCTTTCCTTCTGTCAGAAGAGCATTAGCAGTTTGTGCTCATAGTTCCTGCAAAGGTCCTGATACCTCTAGTCTTGCAAAGTAGAAGTCCAATTCCCCAGTAAGAATTCTCACGTGATTCATCTCATGAGTATGTGGTCAAAATTTTGTCCTTTACCTTGGAGTACATATTCTCTTGTATAATGACTATGGATTGTCCCCACGATGAGGTCGCAAGTTTCAGTACTAATCAAAATAGCATGGTAGCACTTAGAAGTGACCCTGGGAGCAGGATCTCATTAATTTTTGTGGTTGGTTGCATCTCTTCAAATCAGTGAAAATTCAGTTCTTACCAAATGAGCTGAGGCAGGGGCTCTGTTATTGTTCTGTGTTTATAAATTCTTGACACCAGCTATGGTTTGCAATGAAAAGATCATTCATATCAGTAGTCTTATGGCTACATGAAGAAAAAGTTTCATCATATACAAGGAAAGGCTATTTTAACAGAGAGCTGACAGTGTGATCTGAGATGTATTGTCATTGTCATATTGTAATGCAGAGAAGTGAAAATGACCCCTAAAGTATTTCAAGTATTTCTTTATTTTTTAAAAAGCTAGTAGTCTGACAGAGCAATGTGTATTGCGTTAAAGAGAAGGTATCTTGCCTTTGAATAACTATGGAAGTGGAAGAGCTGAGGTTGGATATTAATTTTATTTTATTTTTTCATTGTTTAATTTAGAAGGCTTCAGCGTACGTTCAAACACCCATTCAAACCTCCATCCCGCCGTACAATATCYGAATGAAGCTCCTACTGGCAAGTATCAGGGCTATGGCAGCTTCCACTTAGATACTACTCACAGTTACAGTGCTAGTAAAACATAGCTGTATAAATGCAGTAAATTTTCATTTAAGTGTCTGTAGGTCAAATCCTCTAAAGGACAGCACAAGCGGAATAATCAAGCTGGTATCTAAGGTGAGACTGAAGGAAGAGGCTGAGTGCAGCATTCAGCCCCCCTGCAGTACCTTGCATGGATCTCTGCTTGCAATGCAACTAGAAGGGCTTTAAATTTCCTGTGAAGTAATTCTTTAAAAACAAAGCAATGCAGTGTAAGGAGCAGTTGTTTTGTAAGCACTGATACAATCTTATTCAAACAGAAATATAAAATATAAGAAAAATGGACAGAATACAGACCAAACAAAACCTTTAGTTTCAGAACTTTTAGTTCTGATTTCTTTGCTGTCATTGAAAATGCCAGTCAATTTGTTGCCTTCCTAAGGACTCTTGTGGTGTAGGTCTAATCATCATTTTCTGATGGAAACCTGTTCTTTTCAAAAAACGTCTTTGACTGGCCCCATTGTCATTTTTGTTTGACAATGTGGATGAAATGCACCATTTCTGTTCCTCCTTGTTGTTCGCCCACCAGAGGAGGGTGTCTGTGTTTGTTTTCTTAGCATTAATCCCTCTGTAACCTCAATAAGTGGAGAGAATTAGCTCATACTGAGCATTGTGCTACTGCAAGGCAACTGAGTCTCAGGATCTAACCTAGCTCATTTAAAGCAACCTCAATGTGTTGTATTCACACAACACTGCAGACTGCAGTATAGGCATATCCTGAGTAAAGGACCAGAAAAGATTTAAAGAGTTTCTTCATATCTTGTGTCTTGGGAGGTATAAAATGAAAAGAAAAAGGGGGGATCCAGGGGGAAGATGTGTTTCTGAGAATTGCAGCCAGCAGTTTGTCAGWGAAGTTTTATTTTGTTATTCATGTCTCTTCGTTTCAAATAGTAAATCATGCTCCGAGGCAACGGGCCTTTAAAGGACTTGGCCATGGTGCTTGCTTCTTTTCCCTATGTTGATGAAACAGCCCCTCCAGTTTAAATACTATCTCCTGATCATGCAAATCCAGGCAGATCAAAAGGACAGCAGGACTGAAATACATACTGATGCCTCCAGCCAGATTTTGATGGCACTAGCTGTAGGGAAAAGATCTTTCAGAACAGCCATCATTGCATGTGACCACAGCAGAGGGACCCCAGATTTCCAGCAGTGTAGCTAAAAGCAGTTTGTCCCACTAAGGGTGTCATCCATATGGGCCAAAATCCTAGTCATTTAGGTGTCTCATAGGTTGAATAGGTCCCCGGAAGGATTTTTGGTTTTTTTTTAATTGCCCAGTTCATTTTACAGGGAGCATGGCCAATGACTGTTTATGAGAATCCTACTAGGTGCTTGTGTCCATTTCTAGGTACCTAAATGCTTTTAAAAACATGTCTTTCTCAGTCTTGCTAGGGGATTTTTAAGAGCTTATTTCCTTTTTTCCCCATCTAAAAGCCCAAAGGAATTAAAGCAGGAAGGAAGTCCTTCTTAACAAGTTATTGTTGCTTTTGTTGTTAACAACTGCCACAGAACTGGCCCAGGAGCTCCACAGGGCTTCAGGGACCAGTGTCTGGAGAACTAGAGGAAGGGGGATTTCTGTGGGCCCCAGCAGAAAAAAGTAGATGTTTGTTCTGAGATTATGCTTTGGTCTTCAGTCTCACATTAGGGAAAATGCATAGTGGTCTTGGCATATAGATCTTAACAGCGTGGCTGAGCCCAGAGTCTGGTTTCTGATATATTTTTTCTGAGAGTAGCTTCCAGGGAAACAAAGAGACAAAGCACAAAACCCACTTGTGCACTAAAAATTATTAAAAGGTAAGGGGGAATGAAAACAAAATGAACTCTTGTTCCAATTACTAGCTTTTAAGTCAGTATTTCCCTCTTGGCTCACTTTGTTGCTGATCAACAGGCAGAGTCATGGAAATAATGCAGGACTGTAATGCCAGGTCTTTGGGACTCTGATTTGGATGGCTGGGCAAAGTTATCAACAAGCCTTAACACAGATCGCCCTCTTAACACCAAATCAAATGCCAGGGTGGCCCTCAAAGGCTGGGTAGAAGACCAGATGAGAGAGAAGCGTGTTGTGCAGTTGATCTTAACAAATTGGGAATATGATACAGTTAGTTGACAATTGCCCTTTGACAGGTGAGTAAAGGAGAGGTACGACTGCTTAAAAGCCAAAATGTTTTAGGAGCTCTTCAGAAACAGCCTTCCAAATAGAGAACACCAATAGCTATATTGCGCTAAATAGGTAAATACAGCAGCGTCAGTTGCTCTACTTTTTATAATGTTTTGACTATTACTTGGTGGGTAAGCAGTAAGGAGATTTGGGTTCCATGTTAGGGGTTATGAAAGATTTCTTATATCACTATGGAAAGCCACTTAGGACATATTTTTAAGATTAATTTTTTTAGGTGCCTCCATTGTGGAAGCTGAATCCAATAAACTGAATCTAGAAAAAAGGGACCAAAATTATTTAGCTATTTTGAAGGCTTTGACCTTTCCCTGTGCTATAGTTTTTCCAGATATGATATTTCTGTTTTTCCCAGAGCTGGTCTGCAAATAATATAACTGGCATTCAGAAGGAAGTTAGGCCACAGATGAAACTATAAATCTGTGTTTGGAAACACCAAGACTGGAGTACATCTCATTGTTTTGCTTTTGCTGTAATATTTTTGGTGTTGCTACTAATGCATTTCTGTCTACTGTGTTCTAAAATTATTTCACCAACATCCTGTGCTATCTATTAGGGGTGGGTAAAACTTTTCAGCCACATTAATGAAAAAATGTTCATCTAAAACTGAATCTGAGCCAACTATGGGAGACAGTCAGCAAGAATGTTTTACCCTGAGATTTTGCCAAGGCTATAAGGTAGGAAGCATGGTCAACAATTGTCCCCTTTTGCTTCTACCCCTGAATTCTTTCCTGACCTTTCTTATACATGCAGAGCTTTATGATTCAGATTCATTTACCTGACTTCAGACACATATTTTAAATGAGGTGGTATTTTAAATGAGTTGAATCACAGTCTAGGGGTACCCATCTCTCATCATTGACTATACAGCTTTCTTCAGGCATCTCGGTTTCACACTTGGTGGCCTCACTTAAGTGTTTAAAGCTAGATGAAGCTGATTCTACCTGAACAGAGTATCCTCAGGAGATTTTCATTAGGGTACATATACTGAAGTTCTCTATTGAACTTCCTAAAAAGAGGGGGATATGATGGACATCATATGTCATGAATTATTTTCCTTTCCATGCAGGGGGGGGGCGGGGAAAGTCTGAACATTACTATTTAATCTATATAATTATTTTTATGTGGAATTAGGAAATGAATGACAGGCTGATCCAAAATACTTTGGTGTTTATAAGCAGTAATACTAGGAGCAATTTACATCAGGTCAAATGCAAACACCTTATGAATATTCCATTTTCTGGCTTCTTCTGCCTTACTATTTTCAGCGATTCTGCCTTCTGACAAAGAAATATTTATTCTACTCAGCATTTGAAAGAGAGTCAGGAAAGAAGAAGAAATACTGTAACTGACTTTTATTGTCATTGTCAGTGGAAAAAACAGGTGTCATTATAAAGACATCAAACATTTTTGGGCAAAAAAATCCCAACAGCTGTCTGCTGTCAGTGATATGTTGATAGGAACACTGTCTTACTTCAGAGCATGCCTTGGCTGGCTGCAGAAAAGTTAATATTTTAAAATACTTCAGATTTGCAATATGCCAATATATGAAGTTTGGCAGGATACTTAGGATGCAAAACCAATGTAGTGCATTTTTTTTTTGACTGATGAAAACACATTATAAATTATTGTGGTGCAGGACCCCAGAAAACATACCCTGTCAGACCTGTGCTGGCTCTGTGCTGCCCTAGGGTAGATGTTTCTGTAAAGGGCTTTTGAAACAGAATATACTTGCATGATAATTTCATATATACAGTGTATATTTTTTTTAATTCAGTAATACCTTGCTGATGAGACCAGAAAGGAAAAGATCTTAAGGTAAGGAATGCTAGGTGATCATAGATATCATCTAATAGCAAATCTGCAACAATATGATTCTCCAATACAAGCAAAATTAAACTTGAAGTTGTTTTTTAAAAGTTTCCCATTGATGGATGCAGGAACCATTTTTTCCATATTAACAATTTCATTCACTTGATCTACAGGATGATCCTTCTCCCCGTTCCTGTTCAGTGGCCCCAGTGTTAGTGCATTATCATCTCCAGGGGAAATAGAGATGAAAAAAGGAAATGAACAATAATACCATTTCAGAAATAGCAATGAGGTACTAGCTGTAAACCACCACAGATGATTACATCTTTGTACTCTGGGATGGAATTTACTTGCATTGATATTTCCTGATCTGAAAATTAATACATTTTTAGCTTCTCTTGTTTTTACACCCTTTTGTGGTCCAATTTCATATACAGTTAAGATGTTAATGTAATATTTTCAGTTGCTGGTCCTAGGTAATTTTCTTATCTATTTTTAATGGGATTAGCATAGAATATGCCATGTCTTACTTTGGGCTATGAAATTTTAACTGTGTATTGAGTTGTGTTAGCAAGAGCTCAGCCAGCAGGCAGAGGCGAATGATTGATCCCCTCTATTCAGTGCTTGTGAGACCACATCTGGAGTGCTATGTCCAGTTTGGGTCTTCCCAGTATAAAAAATATGTTGTCTAACTAGAGGGACTTCAGAGGAGGATCACCAAGATGGTTGAGGGCCTGGATGTGCTAGGAGAGGTGTTTGTTCAGCCTGGAGAGGAGAAGGCCAAGGGGAGTATCTTCTGTCCTCATCTTCTCTATAACCACCCATTAGGAAGTTAAATCAGAGTATTCTCAAATTATGAGGATTTGAGAGGAGCTGGACACAAGTTTCAGGCAAGGCAAATTCTGGTTGGATATGAGGGAAAAAAATGAGGGTGGTTCAGCCCTGGGTCAGGATGCCCAGAGAAGTTGTGGAATCTCTACCCTTAGAAATATAAAAAAAATTAACTGGAATGTTTCCAAACACCAAAAGAAAGGGGGGTTTACAGTGTCTTGGTTTTGCCTGACTAGAGGAGGGATGAAAAAATAAATCAAAACCACACAAATATTTTCAACAAAGGAAATGAGGGGAAAAAAAGGTTAAATTTTATTCTAGAATTTTAACAAGGTTTGTGTAGGTTTTTCCGTGTCTCTAATAACAATGCTGATACCTAGTATATCAGCTGCGACATCTCCTAACACCTTTCCACCCCAAACTTAGAGCACTAACTTTTCATGCTACATATAGATGACACCTAGACCAGAGTTTAAATTTTTTGTTCTTTACAGGAAAGAAATGGAATAACAGATGGTTCCAATTAAAAAACAGCAGGAGAACTTTTTTTTTTTTTTTTAACTGAGCAATCTGGGTCATGAGCAAATACTGTTTTTTCTCTCCTGCTTCATCTTGAAATTGCAATGAATTCTGAAAAAAAATCATAACTAGAGATCTGTGAGATAAGAAATGTAATTAAACCTAGTAGGAGTCAGGCTGCTCTGTAACACCTTTAAACAGATGGAAGGATGGAATGAGACCTAAGGCGATATCAGATATCCTTTGGAAAACTGAGGAATTATATTTCTTCCTCAGCGACCATTGTATTCCACTGTTATTCCCAATGGTTTGGATAGTCTGGCACTAAATGCAACTATTTTGCAATTTGTGCATATAATTTGTCCAATATAAAGACTTGGGGAAAATTACTATTTTTCTATTTCTAAGCAGAACACAAATGGTGTTGCAAGAATCATCAGAACACCTCACAAAGTACAAAATAAAATAAGAATCACTTCCTCAGTCTCCAAACTGCTCACAGAAATAGTCCTATGATTTATTTTATTATTCACTGTAACACAATGGTCAAGGGCTGGTTGTACAGGGGACAAAGGATTCCTGGTGCTATTGGTGAAGTCATCCAGTTCTGAAGGGGGCAGAAATCAATGGCAAGAGACCTGAATTTGAATCTGATCTTTGATGCAATTCGTTGTAGCAGCTTTTGAATATCCAGGACATCTTGGATAATCAGTACCTATTTCTCAATCAAGGGGCAGTATTGGTTTGCACAGATGACAGAAACTACTTTCTGCTATCACATAAAACAGCTGCTTTTTAACTCCAAAGGGCTAAGAATTGTGTCTTGGTATCTAAGATGCCAGGCTTGCAGCTGGGGTCAAGCCAGAATAGCAGTCAATCCTGTGTATAAAGCATTTGCTATGTTCTACACTTAATGAGAACTGACCCACTTAACAGTGGAAAATAAATACATAGATAAAAGTAGTTATTTAAATTATGAATGGCACCAGCAATTTAAAAATGGTGCTTTATGTAATTAATATTTAGCAACTAATAGATTTCTTTAATAGTAATTAAACACTAATTAAATAATTTCCTCAGGAATGTATTTACTAATGGTATTTCTGGATATTCCTTTTCCTTTTAAATGTTTCATAACTGTTGTGGAGTAATTAATGTTCACTAATTAATTTTGAAGTGAGAGTCCTGACCCTTCAAGCAGTCTAGGAATCGAATTCCCTTAGCTGATGTGTATTCATTTAAAGCAATTCATAGTAAGACCAAAAAATAGTACGGCTTATGGGGACAAAATACCAGTGCCTCAGACTCCTGAAACCTATTGATTCTCAGTGAGGTTTGAGCTCCTAGAGGCATGCCTGCAAGGATTCGGGCGGTTGGACATGTGGTCGTGCTGTGAGTGACTTGGTGATGAGCTACTACTCCAGTGTGGCATCCATGCAGATATCTTTAGGTTGTTGCAGTTCCCAGGTTAAATGAATTAACTGAAAGATTACATTGTTTCTGAGTTGAATTTTTTAATTTCTCCCAAGTTCAATGGAAGCCATTTCCTCTTTCTCTCCTCCCTAGATTCTGGCGAAGTGGGAGCTTTCATAACGCTCAGGGGCTTGTCAGTGCAAAGGAGCGTTTGTGGTGCTTGCAGCTACAGACAGACCCTGGCACAAAGGTAAGGTCTCTGCAGGCAGCCTTGGAGGACTGATGCACACATTCTGCAGTGCCAAGCAGCAGGTACATTTAAAAGGTATCTCTGCGTTGTAAAACAGCATGGATGGAGATTCAGTGCATGTGGTGCCACTAGCCTCACTTCCTAAAGACCCCAGCAAGGCTCTCTTAGACACTGCTCTAGGATTTGGTAAAACCAAGCTGTTTCAAATGAACTATTTCAGGCTTAAAGTATTTTTAAAATGAAAATTTGCATTGTTTGAAGGTTTCTGATCACGTGTCTCTCATCAGGCACAATTCCTCTGTGGGCTACAGCTTATAATCGTATCTCTGGCTTGATTTTTGGCAGTAGGATTAAATATGGATGTTTTAATTTTGAAAGCACAAGCTGAAGCTCCAATTTCACCAAGTCAAATCTCATTTCCATTAACAATGGGTGTAGAAGGGTCAAAAAGCTCTGTCTCAGTCAGTCAATATTACAAGATCACGAGTAGCCCAATAAATGAGTTATAACCGCTTGAATGCACATGACCTGTGCTCAGTGGTAATTGACTTCAGAGTGACAATTTGTGGGCATTAAGTCAGAGCATGTTCTTGGCCCATGGGTGTTCTCAGTGGCAGAGCATTCTCTTTAAGAAGTATTTTTTCAATCCATGTATATCTAGAGCAGTCAGCAACTAATGAACTACTGAAACCATCCTAAATCTTGAAGAAATATTAAGAAAATATAAAATAATGATTCCTTCCTACTATTGGATTGAAAAGCATGGACTGGGTTCATTATGGCCCCATGATAATCACAGACAAAATAAAAGGAAATAATCTGAACGTGGTTAGAAAGGTAGGCCCAATTCTGCTTTTATTCATGCTATGGTAAATCTGGAGCCACTCATGTACAGCCTGAGGGTGGCCTTTATTCTTAATTGCTGCATTTTAGTGTTATTTATTCAGCACAAAAAGGGAAGGAGTCAACCTGGGAAGCAGAGGTGGTGATATCTGCAAGCTAATACTATACTGTGAAAAACCTGTCTTTGTAAGAGTAAAGAAAATATTAATGACTTAGTTGGAAAAATAATTAAAGGATATTGGTGACATTTTTGTCAATTGAAAACATATATTTTACTTGCTTTCAGTTTATGAAACAATGACTTATTTCACCAATTAATTGCTCTGATGGAGAACTGTGTATTTTAAGTTGACATACCCCTTAATTTTACATTATGCTTCATGAACCTAGTAATTTTAAATGAGTATCATTTAATTCTAMGGACAATGAATGAAATAAAGGAGACCTGGGAAGTTATGATACAATGCAGAGGAGTTTCTTCCACTCCAATCAAGCCTATATTATTATTTTTCTCCTGGTGTTTTTATAATATATTATTCCTCAAAAGTCACAGTGAGGTCATTTCTACAAAAGCCTGCAAAATCCTCAAATTGCTGGTTCGGAAGTGCACCTCTGCTTACTAATCCTGCCTTAGCTTTGAGTCATCTATGGATGACTGCAGCAAACTATGAATCTTAGCTATATAACTCTGCAGTGAGGATGGAGGCAGGTTTGTCACAGTGTCGTTGCTTCTCCCCCAAAGCCCTCTCTGGCATTCCCAGTGCAGGACAGGCAAGTTCTCTCAGTCTTACACAGGAGGAACACTGTGCACAAACGACTGCGTGTAAAATAAATAAGGTCACGGCAGCACAAGCAGACCTTTCTGGGGGAACAGGACCAAGCTGTTTGTTGTGACACTACCACAGGCGAACTGAACAGCAAAGACTCATCAGATGAGACAGGCAGAGGGTAAATAGAGAAACTGAAATGAAGTGATAGATCAAGTTGCAGCAAAGGCTGATGACATACTGGATTAAAAATACAGGTTTCCTGAGTCTCAGGTGAATCTGTTAAACCTAAGATTATCTGCTCATCTAGCCCTCATTCAGTTTAACCCCAGTGGGATTCTGCGTGAGAACAAGGAGAGAAGCAGGGAAGGGAACCAGCAGCTGGTGCTCAGACAAATGCTTAATCTTCCTTGTGCCATTTATGCAAGTCTGTGCAACCAGCACTGAAAGTCCCATGGCAGGTTTGCCCAGGAAATTAACCCAAATGACATATATATACCAACATACTGTTGGTATTTTTCAAGTAACTCCCCCTTCCAAAAATCCAGAGAAAAATATAAATTTGAATATGCATGAAAGTCATGTAAGAATGTTATGACTGGTGAAGGTGAAGGGCATTTATACATTCAGATGAAGAACAGCACAATATACAGCTGAGATCTTGCTGCTTAATGCTGGAGTTGGKCTGTCAAAGTAACTGAGAGCAAAGTGTGTGCACTTAACATGCTGTCCTGTGCCTTCTAGGTATGTTCATTTATTCCTTCAGGTGGTTTATGTGCAAATGAGACCTTAAGCAATAAAGAAGAGTGACTGGGTGTATCTGCAAAGTGTTGGGCACACCATATCCCTGGAAGAACTTGCACTTCTGGATGTGCACTTTGTGTGAGGTGTTATTTTGCCAGTGTTAGCCTGCCCTCTAGGTGCTAGATTTCTGTTTTGAGACATATTGCACAGGTGGCACGTATAGACTGGATCTGTGTGTGTGTGTTTCCAGTACACAGCATTTGTTTAAAATCAAATTCTCTACCTAGAATTGGCCTTGCAGAACCTAGCTAGTTTATGCTGTGTAAGACTCCTTGTCACAGGTGCCTTTGAGGAAGTGTCAGAGAGTGAGTAAGTGCTTTCCAGACAGCCTGAGCAGCATAGGGTACTTGCAGTAACAATAAAGTAGTAGTAGTAGTAGTAGTAGTACTTCTTTCCAGACAGCCTGAGCAGTATAGGGGACTTGCAGTAACAATAAAATAATAATAGTAATAGTAGTAGTAGTAGTAGTACTGCTGCTACTACTACTACTACTAATTGTTAGTAGTGAAATGAGATGACGTACAAACAAAATTAACTTCCTGTACTTCCCAAGTTATATTTTTTTTACTATCTTTACCCTTAAAAAAAATAAATTTTTGTCTCCATCTGCTTCATGGATAGATAAGGTCAGTCTTTAAATTCGAGAACCGACAGAAGGTCAGTTGTCAAGGCAGTTATCCAGCCAAGAGGTGTGAAACTTGATGAGCCAAAAATAATTTGGCACTATTATATCAAAAAGACTTGAATTCTGTGCATCAATTAAATACCATGAAGATTTAGCTGAGCAGGGAGAGAAGCACTTCTTGGCTGTCCCTATGTCATGATTAAAGTAGAGATCTTGTACTTGTATGATATTCCCATTGCTCTTTAAAGTTTGAATGGACTCAGATTCATGGGACTACAGAGGTAGTTCAAGCTGATGATCAGTTAACCAAATTCACTCTTCACATATTGCTTTGGAGACAAAAAGGATAGTCTTGGGAGTAAAGTGGAAGTTTATGACACCAAGGAAATTGTCTTGGATCTGTTCTCTGCTATTGGATTTCTTTGCTGGGATATCTACTTAGTTGACTGGTGTCTCAGTTTCTCCACTTGTCTGAAATAAGCTGCAGGTAGCACTTCCAAGTTTTTGAATGGGTGTATGAGCTCTCTTTGAAGTTTAGCACTGCCTACTACTATTGCTTCTTACAGCCTGATGCTTTCTTCAGGGCTTCTCCAACGTTGTACATGGATGCACTGCCCTGGTACAGAATGAGGAAGGGGAAACCATTCTGCTGTGGTCAGGTCTGCTCTGACCCCAGCTTTCTCTGCTTCCAAATTGAGATAATCAGCTCTTGATGTTTGTGTTTTGGAAATAAACTGTACAATAAAGGTGGAGTTAATGAGAACAGATAGTAATGAGGGATGAAAAACATGATACAACTTTGCCTCTCTTGGGAGGGGGAGTTGCACGGAGGGCACTGTGTTGTTAATGTATGTACATAAGGAGAGTGGTGAAGAGAAACAGTTTCAAACAATCTGGGGAAGAAATAGGGTTACTTGAAATGCCTTTGATGTCACAGACTGTACTGCAACTCCTGACCTGTAAACTTCTTGTTTGACCTTGGACTTGCATGCATGGTTTTCTGGTGTAATATAGAAGCTTAGGTCTGCAGTAGAGGGAAAGAAAATAAATCTTARCTGGTTACTGTTTTTTAACAAACACTAGCAGAGATTAGAATGTAGATTTCTCAGCATTTGAGAGCTGGGCACTGCATCTCTCTGAAGCATATTTGATGCCACGACCTCTGGTTTATTAATGTATGAATACTTCTGGCTTCTATGAGGCCTTTCTTGCCAGAGAAATGTCACCATCATGCTCCAGCATTGCCTGTTGCTTGGTAATTAACCTGCTCTTCTGGCAGGGAAGACATGTGAATTTGAATCCTTGTTAGGGAAGGAATTGATTAGATCTTACTCTTATTTCTTACAATTCTTATTCTGAATAAGTGGACGAATTTAGGAGAAGCCAATGAAATGGGGAAGGTACCAATGCCAGCTTATCTGACAAAGTTTTGTACAGAGCTCAACATATGTTCTGGGTGTATTTGCCAGATGGACAGCTTTTGACAGGGGAACCATGTGTTTAATGTTCCTGAGGAGATCTGGGCGTCTAATTCATATTCTGTTAGGATGAAGACAGTCCTGTTCAAGCTCAGCAGTAGAACTCTAAATGCCCAAGAGATCTAAAATTGACCTCTGTGTAGTCCATAGGTGACTGCAGGGAGAAGTGGTAGCTGAAATCAGGGGTCGAGGGCTGTGATTCTGGAGTTGGAAGCATCTGTTCCAATGCGCTGAAGTACATCCACAGATCCAGCCATCAGCCTTTTACTGTGAAAGTGTATCAAAGCAATATCATTTGGGAGGTATCCATACCTTCTCAAGTCATTTAAGTGCATTAGTACTGGTTTCAGCAGAGTGATTTTCCTATAAGCTGTCAAACTTGCTGGGAATATTCAATTTGACTGCAATCAGAGGCCCTTGGTGAGTAATAGGACCTTACAAACAGAGTGCTAATTATATGAGRGATGAATGAGTCCTAACTGAGTGATAAATGAACACATCTGTCAGTGATACCCTGGCACATATCAACTTGAAGTTCATTCAGATTCCTCACTTATTGTGTTCCCTGGGCACTGCTGAATTACAGTCTCCTTATGTTCAGATGTTGCACATGCATTGGGTTTGACAGTGTCACTATGGGATCTTTGTATTTTAAATGTTGCTTTAGGCTTAAAAGAAGAAATATGTCAGTACAAGTCTTTGCAGCTTGGCAGACAGCTCTGGATTCACCTTGTCAGTCAAGTCTTTCTAACGCACCCTGCTTTGGAAAAGGAGAGTATCTTCTCAAAGACATACTAGGCTGAGCCCTGTGATCGTTATTTCTTGTGAGATTTCTACATTGCAGTGTCTCATGAGTCATACTGATAACTGAGTACCACCTGACGTGAAGCACAATGGGCTTTATGCAACTTCAGATTTCCATTTGGTATGAGTAATATATCATTAGGTGTGCCCTGTAATGATCACAGAGGTTATWTTTTTTTTTAAGAACTTTTTAATTTTACCAAGTTGAAGTTTATCATTAAACAACCACTAAAAGTCACTAGGGTTTCCATTCCATGCAGCTCAAGTTTATTTTTTCCCCTCTTGGCCATTTTTGAACTACAGTGAAATTTTAACAGGTTCTCTTGAGGTCCAGAAGAGCATGTAAAGTTCAGCTTCTCCCTGGTGTCCAATTCAAGAATCCCCAGAATAATGCTGTTTGGTAAGCAACACAGTAATTCTCATTCCCTAATTGCCCCTGTTCCCTCTTCATGTGTCTTGAGGGAAGACTAATCCTTGATGGGCAATAAATTTCCTTTCATGGAGTTTTACTTCATGGTTTAAGGTCCCTCTCAGAGAGCTGGTTAATTATAAATCACATGCAATTTCTGGCAAAGCTTAGGGATCTTGGGTTAATGATAACTTCTTGACTTTTTTTAAATCAATGAAGAAGTTGGTTACAAAATACTTTGCAAGAAGGAATCAGCTGTATTGTTGATATCTTATGTAACCTAAAACTAAGTTGTTAGCTGTCCTTTTCTGAGATGAGAGAGCTTTTAGGCTGAAGATAATGTACGGTCTCAGACAGTCAGGATCAGGCATRCCATAATTTTCAGTCTTTAAAATAGCTATAGTGTTCCGACAGTTCCACGGGATATATACCCTTTACCAAACAAAGAAAACAATTTCACATTTATCAATCCAAACGCCATAGGAAGAGATTCCTCTTTCCAGAAAATCAGCTTCCTCCGAGGGAAAAAAAAAAAAAAGCTGCAAAAGAATTCTGATCTTTTCATAGAGACACATGAATGTTCCTGTTCTGGTTAATTGTGAAAAAGTCATTAAAGTTGAAACTGTCATAGCTATGAAAGAATGCTTGTCTTGACACCCGTGTATGAGAAAGGAAGGAGTGCACTTGTAGATTTAGGGACAACTCAATAAATAATAGGTCTTGCTTTAACAATGCTTGCATATGGAAGCAAACAGCAAGTAAATAATCATTAAAATATTTGACAATCAAATATTTCTAAACAAAGCTATTCTTTGGAGAGAACGTACTCATGCTATGGAAAGCTAGGAGCTGATTGTGCAATTTTTAATGCAACATGGCCATGTTCTTATTCTGTTTATTTAAAATTGCAGGAAAGTTGTTGTTTTATGTGGTAAATACAAGGATTATGATAGCAGATATATACATAGATTCATTCTACGTAGAATATACCTCAAAAACTTAAAGATTTTATAATATTTAAGAAAGATATTCTTGTTCAGGTTGTAGCCCAACACTCATCATTCAGAAAAAGAAAAGATCAATCAAATCAGCATCATGTTCCTTAAATACATCCAATATACTTTCTGGTTAATATCAATAATAAATTGGTGTCCATTTAGGGAAGTGGAATCAGCAGCCTTCTTGAAGCAATTATAAAAAGTCAATACTTTTGAAGAAATTGAGTACACATTCTCATCTTATTTGTCTCTTACAGCACAAAGTGCCAGAGGTTTGAAAAATTCATAAAATGCTTCTCATTTTTTCAGACTTTTTTTGACAAAGTCTCCCTTGTGCCAAAAGTTGTGAACATGTTAGCTCAGGTAATGAAATACAAAATAATTTTAATTTCTGATTTTGCTTTTGATTGTTTCATGAGTGCCTGGTGTGAACATTTTAAAAGCTTAAATACAAGCTTCTGCCAGCCTGCAGACTTACAGATACTCCTTGTAACTCTGATCTGTTGACCGATTTATTCCTCCCCTTCTCTCATTGGTGAGAGTTCAGATTCATTCAAACAGAATAATTTCAAAATGATTGAACTCAGTTTCCAGTGCTGCAGGTAGACTTTCACCTTTTTCTGCTTGGTTAAATTACATTACCTTGGAGTAACTGGCTAGAGAATAAGCTTGTACAACCACTTTACTACAAGGGGTATTTTACTGATGAGAGTAACCCCATGGCTGGAAGAAGGAATATTCCAATTGTTGATCTAAGGGGAGCGTCACCAGTTTTGATGAGCTATGTACCTCTAGCTATTTTTCTCTGCTTAATGTTAATCTCTTCAGGACAGTACTACTAGCTGAGTTGCACTAATACATGCTGGATAGGAACCAGTTGCTGAACTAGAACTGTGGTTTTTAACATGTAAGGCTCTTGGGAGAGAGGGGAAGGTTAGAAGCTGGAGGTCTAAATAATGCTTTTGAAAGTGGCCACTTAAAATGAAATTTTTATTTTGCTGAGAGAATTTTTTTTCAGTAAATGTTAATTTATATCTGCTCTGTTGAATGATTCTGAAAATATTAAGTTTTCCAAACTAAATTGCCTTTAGAGCCTCTCATCTCATGTCCAAGAAAATTAGGTTATTTTGGTTTGGTTCCTGCCAGACTCGTCTTCATGTCTGTTCACAGTTTTCCATTCCTCACATCTCCTGCGTTTAAACAGCCATATCATCAGCAATGGGCAGGGAGAGGGGATTTCATCCAGTCTGTGGAATTTTTTCAGCTTCACTGAAACAAGTCCCATGTAACCATTCACCCTCATATCCTGGGCTTTCAGAGAACATCTCGGTAGATATTTTCCCTCCACATTGACTAATCTCCAAGAGCTCAGTTTTGCTGCAAGATTCCCCAATCTGCCTTGTCTTGGCACACATCTGCCTTACAGCATGTAATGTCCCTTTTATGAGAGATCCAGCTGCAAAGTCCCCTGATACATGGGAGTTCTCTGCTAATGTCTCATTAGTGTAGCTACAGCAATGCCAGCAAAATCCATTAACCTCAGGTATAGGACATACTTAGGTTGTATCAGCATTCAAGACAGGCTGTACCCAACTACAAAGCCTTGAGTCCCTTCATGGTGGAATTATTTCTGTGAGATTGCCACAGTCAGACTTATTTGGGAGTATGATCCTGCTAAAGCACGGCACCCATTTACAGAGTCATTTGCCAGTTTTCAACAGCATAAATCACACTGAGAGCATGGCTCTCATGGGAGCCAGCTGTTGGGTTTGGAGCTTGTTCAGAAAACAGCTTACCTGGGAGAGGAGAAGGGGTTTTTTYCCTGAGTTACAACATATCTTTCTGTTTACAGGGCATCTCATACTGCAGTGATCTATACATTAGAAAATAATGAAGGCCGAGTTAAAATTGCCAAAATAACGCTTCATATTTATAAGTGCTAATGTTCTATATGAATATGTTATTTGTATATATAATCTCCTCTAGCTGAGGGAATATGGATACTTCTAAACTTTTTTCTCATTGGCTTTGCTGTTTTTAAGTTTTCCCCACCTTCTTCTCTCCCACAAAAAGTTATTTCCTTTTTTAAGCAAAATCATGCTTTATGGGTGTAAGGATAGGGCTCATGGACAACCTTGTATGATCTATGGGAACAAGGATATAGAGACAGCTTGAAAGAAGAAGCCAGAGCTGAGAGGCAAGAATCAACCAGCAGGTGGATCAGCAATTGTGGGACTAGAGTAGGTGAGAGCCATGGAGGTGAAGGACCAGTCAAATTGACAGATTTTAAAAAGCCTACTTTTTCCGATGACTAATCATGGCAATGGCCAGATTCCTTTTCCAGCTGCAAGGGTAGTGCACTGGGTGCATACTCATAAACCCTGTTTATTTTTAATAAGTTGAGACTTGAATTTAGCTAACAGGATAGAGAACTGGAGCAAGTAATGAGAATAAGTATCCTGATAGCCAAACACCTGAGATGATAGCTCCTGCCCTTCTCCAGTGACTGTGCATTGATGCTTTCTATGAATCACCCTTTATATATACTCATCTCTAGAGTATGACTCCTTCCCACAATTCAAAAGTCTTGCGTGTAAATTGCTTGCTCTGAGTGATCTCATCCCTGGTCCAACAATGATCTTTGTGAATCCTTCTCCCAAACAATGTGGAAGAACATCTGTCAGAATGTAAGCGGTGGGTTATCCTGTCACTGTTTTACCCTGCTGTAGGCCATGGCCTTGAAACAAAAGGATGTAATGTAGATTACTGTAGTCAAGGTAACACCATGCCTTTAAATGGTTCCCACTGTGCCTCTCAGAGAAGGAATAAAGAAACCCCTTATGCTCAGCTGACTAGGACCTCACTCAAGAAATAAAGCTTTTTCACACTCCCTTGAAATCCTATTTTAGGTCTGATAATAGTGACGCTACAGTTTAAATAGCTAAAAAAAGCTGCTTAAATTTCTTTTGTTGGCATCTGCATTGTTAGTGCCCCTTCCCTGTATCCTTTAGAAGTAGATTTGTTAGAATATTGCAGCATTTACCTTTGCACTGCTGGCTGATCAGCGCTATGCATAACACAACTAGTAAATACGATATTTAAAAGAAAAAAAAGATGTTTTGTTCTGGTTTTTACCAATTTTCTTGTTGAATGACAGATTTCTTTTCTCTATCATGCTTCTGGGAAGAGGGCTTAGATTTGTATTTTTCAGCTTTCAGAAGAAAAAGTGCATCCAATGCTGGCTAAGAAAAATTTTTAGCCAACATTCTTCGTAGCACAGTGACTACTTTGAGATTTGTGGGATCGTGCTACTTTTCAAATGACGCAAATTGTAATTATTTCTGGAAATTTAGAGAGTGATGTTGAGTGTGTTTTTCAGGCTTGTGCATGACAATTTTATGGCACATACATAGGTAAAAATCTGTAATAAAGATGAAAGTTTTCCCATAGCTATGCATGTCAGTCACAGTGCTAACTCCTGAGTGCTGGCCGCAAGGGGTAAACATAGAGCTCCTCAGATTGTGTTTGGTCCCCAGAATGAACTGGAGCAATTGGAACACTGACCTGAATTAAGCAGTTGTCAGCAACTCTRTATATTGCAGTGGCATCTGAGACATGACAGCAGCTGTCCCCTGAATTTTGGAAAAAAGAACCTATTCTGTATCCACTAACACCAAACCTGCTGGCTGGTACTAGATCCGTTTTTGTAATCAAAGATACCAGCTTTGAATCAGCTGTTGAGAAAGCTATCCTAATCCATAGACTTGCAACACTAAATGAACTTTCATTAGAGGAACTAAAACATATTTTAGTCATCAGTTAAGTGCATTAATGCTGCAGGAAAAATAAAACTGAGATTTAACTTCCAAAGCCAGAAAAACATGTTGCCTGTTTTTCTTTTCTGTTGCCCAGAAAGGTGATATGCTTAATTCTGAAGGGCTATAAGACAAATGTCAGTTATTAAATAATAATAATAATTTAAAAAAAAGACACCAAAACACAAAACTGATGTTTATTCCTCTAAAATTTTCTTAGATGTTTTCCTGGGGGTTTTCTCATCTTCTCCATGTAATACAAATGGAGACATGGGTATATATAGTACAAAGTACAAATATATATTTTCATATATGAAAGAATTTAAAACATCTAAACCAACTTTAGTTTTTCAACTCTCATTTTGATAGTTTTATGCTTCAACTACATTTTGCTTCTGGAGTGGAAGTGGTGGGCATGGAAGAGAAAAGGAAAGCTTATCTCAAAAAAACCTTCTGTGGTATTAGTGTATTTGTCTTCTAACACAGCAACATCCAAGATAAGTGTTTATAATAGAATTGCAAAAGTACTACTTAACTCTACAGGTTACAGCACACAACAACTTTCCTGGGGGAAGTTCTTGAAAAGAGTGTGGACAGTCATGCCAGGTCTGGTAATTTGTAGTTTTGAAGCGTGAAAAAGCAAAAGGGTTTCCTGGATTGAAACTTAATCTGTGTAAAGTGTTAGTGGGTCAGTAAACTTACCTTCTAAACAAACCAGGAGGTTTTCCCACATCCTCTCAGGCAGTTTGAAAAGATATTCATATTCAGAGCAGTGATTTAAGCCAAAATGTCTGGAGTAGGTAATGTGATTGGTAGTGTTAAAGGCAGTGACCTTTATCTGACTTTTTATTATCATGGTCTGACACAGCTCCTTCTTTGGTAGAGGCTGTGTTTGAAAGGATCTATAATTTAATGTGCCTAAAGCTGGTGGTGAGCTGTAGAAAATGCAAAGTAAATACCATTCAGATCTTTACTTTGCAACTGGCTGCCTCCTATGTTGCTGGTGTGATTCTTAGAACATGTGCTTTGTTCACTCTTTTGAACATCTGCCACAGACAGATCACATATTTGGAACMCTATAAATGCGCAATACACAATTGTGTCACCCCAAAGAGGGCGATACAATTTAGAATTGCAAATACCTAGAATTTTACAACTTTTAAAAAAGGTACAACATAGGAGAGAGATAATGCAGTAGGCTGGGATGGTGTAACCCAAGTGGGGCTACGAATAAATACATGGGGAGTTGTTCTTTTTTTTTTAAATCCAATCAGTTGTATTGTTCCCCTTTGGTGGAACTCAGGATTTATAAAGATGGCTGTCTATTGACATGAGTATTGCTTAGGCTGCACTTTTCATCACTAGAACTATTAATGAAATGCTGGATGCTGATCACTGCAAGCAACATTTGCAGCTTCAAAATTTGTTTGAAAGCTCAAAGCAAATGAAAAAAAAATAATATCTGGAATTGTTTCTGGAATTGTTTCCGAATGTCTGGGGTTTTTCAGATTAAAACCTGAATTTTCAACTTGAGGAAGACATGTAGGCTTGAGAGAGATTGTGATATTGAATGCATGGTTCTGGGAGAACAAAAATTAAATCCTAGCTCAAGTGATTCAAAACACCACTTCACTCTAATTCAGTCTGAGGGAAAAGTGTCATCACTGCTGAGGCTGTTGCCTCAAAGACAAGGGTACATGTCTGTCTTTGGTCATTGCCAGAACATTCTGGGTCTCTCCAGTTTATTTATTTTTTTGGTAAACAAAAGTGCTATTCAGCTGCAAAGTACTTCTGTTGACATGAGACATCACTAATTGGAAACTGCTCTGTCTACCTCTGCTGTTACGGCTGCAGAGTCAGTCATGTCATTTTTGAGAATGCCGTGTAAAGGGCTTCTCRCCAGCACTTGGTGTTTTCCAGGTGCCATGTCATTTCACAGCTGGAAGCTGGCAAAGATATTGTGTTTCTAACAAGTATCCCTTTTCTTTCATGGCTACAGTGTAAATTTGTAATTCAGTGAGCCACAGAACTGTCCAGCTGTCTGTCGAGCATTTTTTTCTTTAGGAGCAATGAATGTGAATACTGCAACTGCACAAAGTTTAAACATTTTCTTATTTTCCATGGCACAAATGATAGAAATCCCATTGGTTTGGTGCCTGTTCAATCTCATTCAATTTTATTCATTGAGAACTACAAGGGCTTTTATTCSTTAACTTTTATGTCTGAAGTATATGTAGCTTTTCTGCATCTTAATCTTTGATACCTTTTTTGGTTAGACACATTTCCCAAACTGTGGTAAGTGAAATCTGCTTTTGGCTTAAATGACATGTACAGTCACTAAAGCAATAGGCATAAAACATAAGCTTAAAACACAGGCTTAAAGCACAGCATCAAACCTTTTAATTGTGTGGCTTTGAGTCACAATGATTTACAATATTACTGCTCTTATTTCCAAATCAACACAATCCTGACAGGAGTCATCTTGGAGAGAACAGATTAACCAACAGTAAAGGCTGCATCAAGGGTTGTTTGCTGCTGTTTCTTTTACCTCATGCAAAGCTTTTTCAACTTGTGATTAGCTGGCCTTCCAAATCTCACGAGGAAAGAAGAAATTAAGGTGTACCCCAGCTTTCTCCTATGTATCCACAACACTTGAGTGGGCTGATGGATCAGGGATAAAAGCCTCCACTCGACTGCAGGGGAGAGGAGCTCAGACTCTCTGTGATATAGCTTTTTGCAGCATCCAGCCTCTCTACAAGGAATGGAAGTTATCCATAGGACTTCTAGGAAAAAGGCTGTCCACAGGTAAATAGGTGGACCAAAAGGAAAAAGGAAAATAGAGGCTGGCTGTCTCATCACATGCCTTGACGTGAAAGATAGAGGCCTGTCAGTGGGTGCCAGACTAAAAAGCAGAAGGAAAGGGGAACGGCCCTGCCTCCCAAGCAGGCTGTGACAGGGAAGGAGGCAGGTGACCTTTTCATTTAAATAGCTGTTTTCATTGCAAATGGCTGTTACTGTGACTGCTTCATACACTTTTAAAATATTAATTGACTATAGAACAGACTGGAAAATGCTGTGGTTTTCAATTGCAGAAAACTAAGAAGAAAAACAAAATCAACAAAATATATTTCACATTTGTTATTGCTATGTTGAATTTTATGGTAAAAGCTAATATGTCCCAAATAACTCTCATGGGCAATACTGCAGTTTGTGAGCAAAGTGAATAGAGCTGGATTGTCACAGAGTCAATGGCTGTGCTGATGGCCCTGAAACTTCTCTTTGGCTGGCAGAGTCTTACCACAGCATAGTGGTGGAAAGAGAGTAACCGCTTCATCTTCCTTATGGATATGCTGGCACATCTCCCTTGCGGATTAAAAGCAGGAAAAAAAAAGAATTTATACACAGGGTTTGAGACTGTCCAGCTTTTTAAAATAAATCAGCCTGTGTTGCTGTTGCAGAGCATACACTCGATTCAGCTGGTGTGGAAATGCATCCTGATTGCCTGTGAAAAATGAAACTGCAGTGCCTGACCTTCATCTAAAGAAAGTAAGCTCAGAAGTCCATGCCCAGATCTGTGCTGGCTAATTTTTTTTCATCTGTGTGTCAGGATGCTGAGCGTTGAGGCATCCTCAAAGCATCAGCTTGACTCCAGGAGTGCTAGAGAAGGAGTTAAGCACTGGGACAAGTTTTAAGAAAGCAGGAGATTTCTGTGTATAATGCTGAGATTGACTGGTTGGGGTTTTGGAGTGTACTTGTCTGCCATATAGGCTGAGACACTTCTTTGAGACTCTCTGCTTCTTTCAAAAAAACCACAGGTAATGTGGCAGCAGAGAGAACATGTAAATAGCTCCGTGATGAGACAGCCCTCTAATGAAGCAAACACTCTGGCAGTCTAGCTAACTTCTTTCTACAGCAGTCCCCTCCAATTACTGGGAGAAAACAGGCTGTATCGAGGAAGGAAGAGTGAGAAAGAGCATCTTGAAATAGTAAAGGACACAGGGCAGGAAACAGAAGATGAGGCTTGTGAGGAAGAAGTCTAGTACTAACACCAGCAAGAGGCTTTCCTAGCATGTGAAGCTAAGGCACAATACTGTTCACTGGAGAATTAACCAGGACAAAAAATGCTTCTGGTGCAATCATCAGAATTATTTAAATGATAGAAAATCCCCTGTTGTTATTCAGTTGACAAATAAAAACTATGTTTGTTATGAGCACTGCCATACAGCTTTATGCTTTGGAAAAGGATTCTTTTAATCAAGCGGTTAGTCTAGCCATCTTAAACAGAGGACTAAAATATATGGCTGTGACTCTATTCAGCAAGTAGTTTTCTGTTTTCATATAGTTATCAGCCATGCTATGTTCCTGTTGCATAGCTTGCTCTTTGGACAGCAAAATAGAGGTTTGTTTTGCACTTTTTGATATATCAGTTGTATTCCACCACATTAATACAGAGAAAATCTAAATTTACCCTGGTAGATATCATGTGAGGCTTGCACTCAAAAAGGATTGATAAGAAGGGCCTTGGAGCAGAGCAGATATTCCTGTCTTGCTTTATACTTTGCTGTGACCATGGTGACTGCCAAAGCAACTGGCACTTCTTCACTGCAGTCTTCTGTATGCATGATTATTTCCACAATATCTATATATATACATCCATGCAGCCCTGACACATTTTGTTACAAATCCAGCCTCTGTAACTTTTTTAAACATAGTTGTTCTCCATATGAAGGATAAGTATGGGATATACTTGCATTCTTTAGTGCTCTTAATGGATCTGAGTTTGCTTCACAGGCATGACTGCTTTGGGGACCTCACAGAGAGACTGAGCAAATTCTTATACCTTTGATAAATGTCTTACATGAATCTGAACAAATAATTCCAAAATCAAGGTACTGTTTTGGTCTTTTTCAGCAATAACGAGTACACTGCAGGAATGAGAGCTTTTTAAGTCTCTGAGTGGGTGGATATCCTCAGGTATCTCCAGATGCTATCCTTGAAACTGAGTATATAGTTCTTAAGGTTTAAAGGCTTCCTCTGGAAAAATCATGGGGTCTTCTTTCTCTGAGCAGCTGAGGAAATTCAAAGAAGAAGCTGCCTGTTACAACCTGTCTGACCAGCAATCTTGCAAGATGATCTGATAGGGGCACTGTCATGTTTAGCACTCCCATCCCTGCTTACTGGAGCTCTTGTAACTATTCTGAGCCATTCAGTGGGTCATGCTGGAAAAGAGAATCAAATCCCAAAGTGATGCCTCTTGGGGTGAGGAGGTGGAAATCACTGACAAGAGCATGAATTAATTATTTTGATGGTCCTGCGCAAAAGCAGAAGCGTTTTAGCGCAGTTTCTTGTGGTTGTTATTCACCGGTTTGTACTTCTGGAGCCTTTAACAAGTTCTTATGCTGGATAAATCCTAGGTGCTCTGGGCACTAACATGTGTATGAAAGAATACGATAAATATTGCTGCTGCTACTATACTACGTAATGCAATAGTAAATAAAGATACCAATAAAGCCTGATGCATTTGTATCACACTATGCAGGCAAGATCAATTGATCACATAAATGGTGTCTCACTCCTGAAATGCAGCCACCTCTAGGAAGGAACACCACAAGTGCTGTCACAGTGCAGAAGAATTTGAGACAGGAAAGGTAAAAATACTAGCTACAGCTGCCTCAGTGCATAAATTTATACAATTGTAATAAATTTATCCACTAGATTTTCTTGCTTAGAAAATTCAGGAGCATATCTGATTTTAAAAAAGTCAAATCAGTGCATGATTATCCCTCTTTTCCCAATCAATACAATCACCCCAGCAGGGTAGCTTATTCAAAAGCACTCATCATATCTGCTTTGTGTGTAGAAAGACTCTTATCACCTCTCTGTGATTTTATAGTGGTGAGTATTTTTCTAATGCTGCTTCCATTTCAGGCACTGAGCCGTGGATCAGGGTCACAGATGTGGCCAGAGAAAAACAAGCATAATCTACTATGTGTTTGTGAAACTGAAAACTTTGAAAGCTATTGTGCTCAAGGCTTACAGCAATAAATTGAGCCTTCTTAATAAATCACAGGCCTGTGTTTGCAAGCTGGGTTGTATAACAGATACTTGCCTATTGACTTTCACTGGGGTAACTCACTCCTGCTTTCTCCAAAACACCCCATTTACATCTCTCTCAATCTAAAGACTGTATTTCTCTCTCCTTTTTTGCTGTCAGGGGACCTCTCCTTCTTCGTTATCTTTCTTTCAGGGGCTCTGCATTCATCCTTGTGTGGCAGACATACTTACTTAGGTAAAAAATATCCACTAGCAGAACAGGTTAAGAATACCTGTATACTGTTACTTAAACATACATCCAGTCCTAGTGCCAAAACCAGATTTGCCATCCACCTACACTGTTACATTTCAAGCCTTGCTAAAATACTTTTTTCTGAACTCTTAGTCATTTTTGCATAGTCAGAGTCCAGACATAGCTGGTGCTTTAGTAAGAGTCTTAACCTTATGTTGTGGACAGACAGCTGCCTGTAGCTTGGGCCTGTTAATGCCTAATGTGAATCAAAAAACATGTGGTGAAACTGCTTTTCATCTCTCATTCTGTAAGCATTCCCACTCTTCCTTATGTTTTGCCCTGGCTGAGAGCAAATCACTGAAGAGCAAACTCAGTGCCTTCCTGCATAGCTGCAGTGGTTGCCGTGGGTCTAATCAAGGTAGTTTGTAACCAGCTCAATAAAAGTCTTGAGCAACCTGGTCTGATCTCATAGGTGGTCCCACTTTGAGCAGGAGGTTGGACTAGAAACCTCCTGAGGTCCTTTTCATCCCAGATGATCATCCCATGATCCTGTGATCCTATCATATGGTTGTAGGATCCTATGTGTCTGCACCAGCCACTGTGACTTTACCACTGCAGTACTTTCAGTCCAGGGTAGAGGAACTTAAAGAAAAATAAGACATACAATATGTATTTTTGGCCTAGATTAGGTGCACTCTAAAGCCTGCTCTGGGCTACTCAGGCTTTGCTAGTAAGGCTCCTAAGTCTTGCAAGGACTTTGAAGAGAGGAGAGAGGAACAATGCAGTTACTTGAGTTGCTATGATTTTTTTCCTTGCTACACTTTGGGCCATCTCACTTGGTTCTCCAAGCTTGAAGGCAGATCTATAAGAAGTCATTAGAGAACTACTAGTATCTGAGTGATATAGCCAGCACGCTCACCCCAAAATCAGCCTTAGTGAAATGGCAAACTGAAATTTAGTCCAACTGTCTTGCGTCTCAATTTCCTAAGCAGCAATTTCCCTATTATTCACTTAACCCACCAACAGTCTGAAATTTCATTAGCTCAAGGTCTTAAAATCCCAGGATGTTCTGAAGGACTGTGGTGGCCAGGTCATCTGATGGTAGCCTAATCATGCTTTGCTAATTCCAACTCAAGAGCCAGGACTGCTCATAAATATTTATCAGCAAGGCAAGTATTTTGCTTTCTTGCTTTTTCTGTGGCACAAATTTTATGGTTGAATTCTGTTGAAAATTCCTTTTTTAATATAATCAAATAGCTCAAAAATATTCTCTGTGCTTGCTTCTGAGCTATGATACCCTTACTGCTGCTGAAGTTATTTGAAAACAAGGCTTCACCATATTTCATTATTGAATTTGCCTGTGGCTGTTTCTAGAGTGAACTGAAAATAACAGCCACCTTACCTCTAGAGGGTGGCTTAGCCAACCTGAAATCTAAATCCAAGCAAGTAAGATCAGATCAAGTATCATTCTAGTCATATCATTGATTGCTTTCTCTGGCAAAAACAATTCAACACCACAGGTATTGACTAACTAATTAGGGAGGGCAAAGAGATACAAGAAGTGATGAAAAAAAAAAGATTTAAAAAATAATTCCATAAAATATCTTTTTATATACACTCAACACTGAATGGGCATTTATCAATGGTGTTAAAAATCCCTTTTTCAAATGTTCATGTTAACGAACATAGGGTTAAAATTAATTGTCAGTAGAGCAGCACTGCAGTTCTTCCTGTGCAGTTTGTGGTCTGGAAAAATCGTTGTTTTAAAATATACCTTTTCTATCAGAGTGGCAGCCAGATACCTTAGCAATCGAATGGAACTACACCAAGAATAATAATGACTATTTGTTTTTTATTATGAATTTAATATTGTTGAAATGCTTAGCTGACAAGTACGTTTCCAATTCCACATGCAGTGAAATCCATTTCCATCAGCCTCTGCTTTGGGAGATCTATGCACTGTAATACCATCTATTAGAATCTATGTGCTGTATCATTGCACATTATGGATAAACTTACAGATTTTCACCTAATGTTTGGAGGGTCATAAAGAAGGAATAGAAATACAGAAAATGCTATAATCTCTTTAGCTCCTTTATGCACTTCATTTACAAAAAATCATAAAAAGGATAGTAAAATATTTACTAGTACTTTGCAGTTCTCAAATGGCAAAAATTGAATTGTATAGTGTCTCACTTCTGCAGAAAGACAGGTTGAGTCCCAAGAAGGCAGCCACTGAAAGAAATGGACTTTGTAACCAGTGTGCTGTGAGGACTAATACAAATCTCATACCTGTCCCTGGGACTGGAATTGGGACTTTTGGTATTTACTGTAACTCCAGAGAAGTCAAACAAATGTGGGGKTTTTTTTTGTCAACTCAGGTGAGACTAAGTGCATGTTTTGATAGATACAAATGATCTAATTGGGGTGATATAAGAAAAAGTAAACAACAGAAAGTTTCAGCTAAGATATTTGATTTTGTATTGTACCAGACAGCTCACCTACAGATGCACACTTATTGCAGCTCAGCTGAGGAATGGTAACCTTTTAATTCTGTGTAAGTGTGTATCACAAAGTATGTGTTTTACTAGGAAAGGCTTTGATTTAGTAAAGCTCTTAAACCTTATCAGGGCAACATATTTAAGTAAGGTGTGTGTTTCACGTTCCAAATCAGAAACGTCTCCCACCCTTGAAGTTCCACAAAAGGAAAGAATCTAATGGATTTTGGATCATATTATAATGTAACAGGCTGGAAACATAACATTACAGTCATCAGTCTGAAAAGCACTATTTCACAGACCTTAGAGTTTCTATCTTTCAGATCAGCCTTTTTCTAATTTCATCTCTACCTTACATGAACCAGTCTGTCCAGTCTTAGCTGTTTTCATTTCAGCTGGCTGAAAAGCAACACCTGCCTTGATTGTACCATCCACAATAGAATGCAGGGATAATCCTCTTTCTAGTGCAAATCATAATCTGAACATAGTTAACTCATGCAATCTGTGTGGATTTTATGGATTTTTTCATCCATTTGATGACACTTGAAGATGACTCAATACAGACTTAAGCACATCCCATTGTTCTATTTTACAAATTGTTTTCTGTATCTCTAGGCAGAAAATCTTCTCTATTGTTGTTTCAGAGGGCTTAAAAATTCTGTGCATTTCATACTATCGTCTTTCACATGTATTATATTTTCTCTATTATCTTTTTGCCACTAGGTAATATGTTCTTTAGGAAATGTAAATATATACATCCTGACATTTCATGCCTAGGATAATAGYCTGATATTCTCATTCCGGAATCCAACTCTTTACTCATAAAAGTGTAGAAACCCACAAATAGAAATGAAGTTGAAATGCAAATATACAACTTGGAATTGCCTGCAGAATACAAAATAGAGAAAGGTTTTATTAATTTAATCTTTAATAAGACTTTATCTGGCAAAAAAGTTTGTCTTTGTTCACTGAGGGAGAAGAGCCTTCATTAGCTGCACCTCCTTCTCATTGTGTATTGGGCTAATTTTTGTACTAATTTTTGAACTAATTTTTGAATAACCTTCACCAGTCCACTTAACTTGAGCACTTAGTCATAACGAATGAATGCATCCTTGTAAGAAAAGAGAAGCAATATCCCTTTTTACCAATAGAGGGTTCTGTTCACCAAGGGGTTTCCCTGTTACACTGCCCATTGTTGGCACTTCCATTTCCAGTGTTTCACCGATGGATCCCCAGGAATCCAGCTGTGACTCCCCAGCTGTTGGTGAGTGAGGTGGCAACTCTGTCTTAGTGGGAGAGGTGGGGACCATGGCATGGTCTGGCCACAGCATTACAGTCTGATTCCTTCTGACTGGGAACTCACCTCTACTAGACAAAAAAATGCTGGAAAGGATGGAGAGTCCTAAATCCTGTTCCCTTTGCGGGAATTAGGCACCTAAATCAGGTGGGGATATATGGCTTAAAAGACACCCCTGGACCTGCACAGCTAAACACTTCCTTTAAAAAACTGCATCCACAGGGAGGACCCTAAACACCTGAGTGCAATCAAGTCTAAAGGAGATGCATTTTCTGTCCCTCATGTTCAGACTGTGACACTGTGCAAAGAAGGAAATCAGGCCTTACTGAGCCAAAGGAGAGGCTGTGAGAGGGATGCTTACTTCAGAGAGTGGGATTTGGTTCTAGTTCTGGCTCACCACACCAAGCACAAGACATACTTTTCTCATTTAACAGCCAGGACCCAGGGCTGACCTCTTCTTACCTACTGCCAGTCAGGAAACCAGCAGTGCTGAAGTGTCATCTGTAAAGTCACAGTCTTGGTGCAGCTCTTTTTGCTGAACATTGAGTTTTCCACTCCCCTGGACATGGTCAGGTTTTAGTCACCTCTCTGGAATATAGTCACCTCAGCCAGCAGGTCACAGGAGGTGATTCTGCCCCTCTGCTCTGGTGAGACCCCACCTGCAGTACTGCGTCTGGCTCTGGAACCCTCAGCACAAGAAAGACATGGACCTGTTGGAGCGGGTCCAGAGGAGGGCCACGGGAATGATCAGGGGAATGGAACGCCTCTCCTGTGAAGAAAGGCTGAGAGAGTTGGGTTGTTCAGCCTGAAAAAGAGAAGGCTTTGGGGAGACCTTATTGCAACCTTGCAGTACTTAAAGGGGGCTTATAAGAAAGATGGGGACAGACTTTTTAGCAGGGCCTGTTGCGTCAGGACAATGGGGAATGGTTTTAAACTGAAAGAGGGTAGATTTAGACTAGATATAAGGAAGACATTTTTTACAATGAGGGTGGTGAAACACTGGCACAGGTTGCCCAGAGAGGTGGTGGATGCCCCATCCCTGGAAACATTCAAGATCAGGTTGGATGGGGCTCTGAGCAACCTGATCGAGTTGAAGATGTCCCTGCCCATGGCAGGGGGTTGGTCTAGATGACCTTTAAAGGTCCCTTCCAACCCAAACTGTTCTATGATTCTATGATATATATTTATTTACATAGCACCTAAATCTCCTCTGACTTTCTCACATTGCCAATTTGTTTTGGGCTTTGTTGATAGACACTTGGAGGTCAATTATAATTTTTACATATAATATATAATTATAAATAAATATTTGTCCATAAAGAAAATTACCATTCCTGTAAGACATGAATATGCAACTGCTTAGAGTATAATCAGCAAAGATTAACTTTTTTATTTTTTATTATTACTCTGGCAGTTCTGAAAGCATGCACGTGAGCTCATAGAAGCTCTGCTATTCTGTAATTACAATAATAAAACCATGTTGTAGCTGGCAACTGTGGAGTGGTCACAGTAGAGTTAGCAAAATAACTCACAAGAGTTTATCGCTCTTTTATGAATTAGAAGGTGGAAAGCAAAATGGGATTAAAAGATTTCATAGCTACTTTGGCTAATTGATAGGAACTCTGTCAAAATTATTTGAGTTCACAGCATCATGCCAAATAAATATATATATCCACCTGTGCAAGCACAGATATCTCAAAACTGAGATGTTAACTGTGGTTCTTCAACTAAATCTTCTCCTTCCACTCATTGACTGTTCTAGGTAAGAATTCAAGAATTCAAGAGGAGCCTGAAGTAAGACTATGCATTGGTTGTAATTTACCCGCGGCAACGGCAGATTTTTCAGTTTTTATGTTTGCTACTTATTTGAATTCCACTGACATAAGAAGAAAGTTTTCCATTGATTCCATTGGAGCTATAGTTTTTACCCATGTTTTGCTACATATGTTGAATATTGCCAGATCTAGATAATAGACTTGGGCAGATGATTTACTTCAAAAGGGTGAACTAAGCTGGCTGAGTTTGCACTGAAGCAGATGGAAAGTGCTCATAAGATATGTTCTGCTATTTCAGCTCTGCATGGTAAGTTTTGGGTTGAGAGGTGGCAATGGACAGCAGGGAACAGGGGAATGGAGAGTGAAGGATAATACCTGAGTTGCTGCAGATATCTTGTCTGACCTTCTCCCAAAGAGTGTTGCAGGAGCAATTAGCAAAGATTGAAGAAAGCCAAAGCTGAGACACATCTACTGCAGTTGCCTGTTGCTGATTTGTCTGGGTCTTTCAGTTCCTCCATGTGTTCAGCAATGTCTAGCATGGCAGAAACTCTGGCAAAAATGGTCATAGAAATATATCTAGAGCTACTTTGTATTGATGCAAATGAGAGATTAAGTTCAGGCAGCTACAAAAGTATATCCTTTTTGGAAACAGGATCAGTGATGCTTTGTGTTACACTCCCTATGGAAATAGGGTATTTACTTTTAAATGTTTTTCCTATTATCAGCCTGTTAAGATATTCAAAGTTTATGAAATAATATAGCGGGGGGGGGGAAATTGCTTGAACTCCTGTTACAAAAAAAAAACCAAATCGCTTATTTATCTTTTATCTGCTTCTCTCAGCTGTCAATCTAATTTTCCTGCCTCCACTGATCATATTTTTGCTGTCTGTTCCTTAACAGATTTTGTTTTGATTGCTTCTGTTCAGATTCTGTCTGTCATCTCAGTGTCTAAGCCGACCATATGTTAGCTTGACCCACTACCAAAAAAACTTCAGTCTGAGTTCACTTGAGAAGTTACTCTTGTTATTATTTGAAGATTTATTAATTTGTCAATGGCATCTGGTTCTTTACCACCTGCCCTGAAATCTGCTCTTGTTTTTTCACTGCTGGGAAAAAAAAAAAATAATAATTTCTGCCTTCAAATATATTCAGAAATAAAAACTCTTCCAGCCTTTCTTTCTACCATAAGGTATATAATAACAAAACAGCATCTTTGTGCTACTAAAATGCTTTCTATCTAAGATACACAATGRGGAAATAGTACTATTGCCATTTTGTTGCTTCAGAAATTGAGGCACAGATGAACAGTCTGATTCAGCTGACGTTAGTGAAAAGGATGGTGGTAAAATGAAGACTGCTTCCAAGCTTATCAAGATGTTGGAGAAAGAATTGAACTTTCTCCTTAATCTTTGGGGCTGCAGAAGTCAATCAGAGAGAAAGTATAGCCAGTCTTCGAACCCTGCCCTCTCTGACACTCTCTCTACTGTTGGTAGAACTCACTACCTCCTTTGCCTCTCCTGCAAAAGCAAGAGAGGAGATGCTGAGAAAGGTCTGGAGATCCCACCACTGGCTATTTTGCTTATCTGTCCCTAGCATTGGCCTTGAGTGGAGTGATGAACTGAGCCACTGCCGCCTGACTTTCTAGCTCATGCCATAATGACAGGACTGTTCACTCTCACTGAACAAAAGAGACACCCAGGAATGAGTCTGTAAACAGGGGGGTGCAACTTCCTTTCTGCTGCTTTGGCAATGCCCCAAGCTTTGCATTTTTAGTCATTCAGTGTTCTCATAATAAATCCCTCAAAGCTTACATCTGAGCCTAGTCTTTGTGCATGAAAATGAGACCTCTATAGCTTGTGCCCAAAGCTGTTTTCTTTGTAAGGAATTGTCCATTTTCCCTCTTTCATTCCCTGCTGAAACACTGCTAAATATTATGTTGCATTGAGCTTAGCCCTTCAAAGCAGAGTGATATATGAGAGTCATAAATGCTGGAAGATATCCATGGGAACACACTGAAGATACCCCTGGGGAGGCAGAAGGAGAATGCTGTGCTAGAAACAGGTAGTTATTATTTGAATAATGCAGAGATGTAATTTGAAAATTCATTCTCACTGTAGTGTTGACCTGGACATAAGTCAGGCCATATATCTCTCTCTTGATCAGGGTTCAATATTCGTTCCTATATTTTTACTTGACTTTATAGTTCCTACCTTTTCCCTTCAACTAGCCAAATGATAAGCAGCGCATTTGCTAAACATTTGTGTTTTTTGTGTTATCTCTCCACTCGCTCAGAACTATAACAGGATGTTTATCTACTGAGGAAAAACCTGCCTCTCATTTACTCTGCAAAGCACTCCACTGCCTTCACAGTAACTGTAGCTGCAATTATCATTGTTGGCATCCAGAGATAGTGATTTTTCTATTTACACTTCATTCCTGGCCCTTGTGAAGTTTAATAAATGAAGTCAGCAGTTACATTATCATTTGATAGACTCATCCCTGATAGTAGCTGCTGAAATATGCAATAAATAAAGGTCCTAGAGGCAAGGAAAGGGGTTAGAAAAAACAACATTATATGTTTTTCCAAAGAGAATTGCATTTTTTCTTTTACTCTATGTGAACAAATTTAGTTACAGGTTTTCTGTTTTGTTTAGTATTTACTGTCTTTTGTTATTTTATAAGAAGTCACCTTCAGGAATTCATTAGTCTAAGCAAAATTTAACTCAGGATGCAGGATACAAAGTAAAAAACAATAATAGGAAGAGTGGTCTGGCATTTTGCTGAGATCTTCACTGGCAGTAGTTAGGTAGGGCTTGTGGTCTGTTGATAAAGACACATTGATTCAAAACATGCCTCCAGCAGCCTTCACTAGTTGGGTTGTTGTGATGCTCCTTTGGTGGGCCTTAAAACTAGCCTCTCCACAGAGCTGGAAACAGCCCAGCCAAGATGAGATAGAAAAGATTCAGCTTTAACAACAAACACAACCAGATCCTCTGGAGGCAACCAAGTCTAGGTAGTGGAGCAGTCCTTTCTATTGTGAAATCAATGGCAAAAATCCCATTTCAGCACAAGGCTGAAGACAGCTGAATTTTACCAATTATACTGAGGATTTGCCTTAGTGGGTTTGCTCTTTGAGCCAGACAGCAAACACTATCATGACTAGCAGTGTTTGCCTGGTAATAAGTGCTGAGCATAAACTCAAATAGACTATTCACCACTAAGCAAATACTAATACCCTCCTACACACATGTAYGTTTATCCTGGTACTCCTTTCATTACATTTTTCAAGTAGACAAGTGACAAAGTCATTGGAAGAGTTTAGCTCACTGGTTGTTTTATAGGTTCTCTGTAGCAGGAATTCAGAAAATACTAGTTCTAGTCACTGCAGAATCTTAATGAGAAATGTACATAAGCTAGATGAAAATTGGTGAAAAAAAAAATGTTGATCTGTTTTACTATGAGGAACTGGAATGGCCACTGCAAGTAGCAAACACACACACATGTAGATGTACAATGCATAGGCACCGCTGTTACTAAAGCCACTAATAATGAGGAAGCATCTAAAATGGTTGTGCAGTTTAATTCTGAATAGTCTCCTCCTCAGAGCTGCTTGATCTTTACCCTCTGTAACATATATTCTGTCTCCTGGAGATTCCTGGATTATTTGACGGGGTCTTTGCAAAGCTTTCATTCGGGGAGAAACGTGGATGGATGCGTGTTCTTCCTCTCAGCCTCCCACCCCAAGCACAAGGAAAAGAGTTTAGGTGTATGTGGACTTGGATTTAATGTGATTTCTGTTCCTTTCCTTTTGAGACTTTATGTTTGTTTTTCTTCTTCATGGTGTTAAGCTTATTAATTTCTTTTTCTGTCTGCTTCAAGGATATAATGTTGAGCACCAATCCAATATTTTGCTCATTCTTTCTTCAGTCACAGGCAGCAGCAGCCTCTGACAGAGAACAGGGGTGTTTGGTTCTGAACCCAGGATGTCTTCTGCTGGACGTGCTTCTGCTGGAGAAACTTTGCTTCTTCAATGCTCTGAGGATAAGAGCTGCAACTGTGGGCTTAAGCCAAAAATGATTGCTATAAGCTGAATGTTCACTAGTTCAAAAGGACTCAAAAGAAAGGCCTTGATGAACTAATAAATCCTAGGAAAAGGAGTATCCCTTTTCCCAACAACACAGTCAGAGATGGCCCCAAGACCATCTTTGCAGCTGGGGCTAGTAATAAATAAAGCAGTGATCGCCTGGCCCCCTAGATTGTTCTGATTCTTAAAAATATTTAGACACCTGCTCTTTACGTGGATTTCTAATTCTCAGTCAACTAGTTAGCCTTCCCTGTCAGTCAGACCTTCCTGAGTCCCTTCTTCACCAAAGCAATGTACTAGATGCCAGTGACTACAAATATGGCCTATAAATATAAATATATATATAAAAAATATACATATTTATAGATAAGATGTATATGAATATATAAAAATATAAAATAATACTAAATATAAAAATGGTCCTCCCAGCATGGGCTTATCACACAGTTGTTTCCAAACTGTGAACTATCTCTGCTTTCATTTTTCTCCTTAATGAAATGGAAAAAAGGTGGAAGGGCTCAGAAAATAAATAAACAACGGCATGCAAGGCATTGCCAAATCACCCAGAGTTTTGTGCAAATTGTGTGACCCATAAAAAAAAAGATTGGTCTGTGTAAGTTTAGATAGCCAGAACTCCAAATACACTTAAATAATAATAATTTTAAAAATCAGCTAAGCCAAAATGTTCACAGCCTAACTTGAGTGAAGTGTACTATACTTCCAGTTTCCCTAAAACAATTTGTTTTTTAAATATGCTTTTTAACCAATGATCCCCACAAGACATTCCCCAGTAATCATTCTGCTGGTCTCAGATGAGCTGGGAGCAGACACAAGCTCACAGGTGAAGGCAGAGAGCATGTGGAATGGCTTATCTCACGCGTTAGGCAGCTGGATGTCAATTCTGCTTCCAGCCCCACTAGCTGCCAGGCTGCGTCACCAGCCACGCTGTGCTGTGTTGCAGAATGGTTAATGGCAGGACAAATGCAACTAGTGTATATAGATGTATGCCCCTCTGGAGCCAAGATTAATGCCTTCCCATGGTACAATATATGCAGAATTTATTATTTTCAAATTCAGTCCTTTTTATTATTTCCTAATGGAAGAGCTGGACAGAGCAAATAATGCTTGAAAAGATCATAATTAAAATTAGATACCTTTTTTTTACTACTATGAAATCATGCTACAATATCTTGTGATCACTAAATAACTACTAAATATGTTTCTCTGTAGAATGAAGTAGGTTGGGTATTTTATTAAAGGGAGCTGAGCTGTTAGAAAGAAGCGGTATAATTCTGAGCAGTGGTCATACTGAATATTGTCAAAGTCACCAAAAGTCTACAGGAGTCTGTTGTTTTTCTTACGTGAATCTGTTCTTTTTCTTCTGTGAGTTTTGGATCAAGTCCGTTATGAAACATTGTCTACTGACAACTCCCTGTTCCACAGAGAAATGGGCTTGCTGATTAAATAGTCATTTTCTGCCTCTGAACTGAATCTTATACATTATGGATGATCTGATTGAAAGTTTTAACATGAAATCCTAGTCACTTTTATATTAATACTAAAGCTGCCATTAAACTCAATAGGGTTAAAATTTCTATCTGGATCCTTCAGGGAACTTTGAATCAGATTAGAATGTTAAATCTAGCCCATTCCCAAAACAGGCAGAAAAAAAATTGAGAACACACACATGCCAGGAAATTCAAAGTTAACATAACTTTGATGCTTAACTCACCTTGGGAGCCTTTATTTTTAGAAACAACTGATATACGGTAAAGATGGCTCCTGTTGAGCCTGAACAGGTTTTGTCATTTTGCATTGCAAAGTTACTTAGATCTTAGGATTTATGTTATCTGTGAATATCAGTTCCAGGTTTGCATTTCTAAATACTATAGAGCAAGAAAAGCTGCTGAAATATCACCTGTCTTTATGGTGCTGAAACATGCAAGCATGTTTCTGAGATGTCAAAAGCTCCTCAAACAATACACCAAATCCTAATCAACAGAAGTCATCATAGTTATTTTTTTATTGCTCTCTACATCAGCTTGTTTTCATAACACAGACATTTCACTTTATGCAGGAACAGATGTATTTGTGACTATTTGCACTGAAATATCCAAACATTACAGTAAAGCAGCAATTTACAGTTGGCTGACTGTGTCTCATCTTTAGTATACAATTAGTGAACAATGAAAAACTCATTATCTTCTTATTTCATTACAGTCAGGGAAGCAAACAATTAAATTCGGTGGTTTAAAAAAGACACAAACAAACAAAAAGCATCTTGACTTTCCAGAAAGAACAAAGTGCAAGTCTTTCCATTGACAGCACTTGAGTGAAATTCATCAAAGGGGTGTGCTCTTAAATAGAGTTCCTCTTAAATGCTTTCTCTTAACTTTCAGGCTGCGATAGAGAATGATAGAGAATAAACTTAGACATCCACCACCACCAAGATGATACTTATTAATATATTATAGGGTGGTACATGTGTAACATATATAGGAATCTAAGCATCTCTGAACTATTTTAAAATATCATTCTTTTCTTTTTTCCTTTCAGACTTGGTTAGTGTTTGACTTAGGCCATGAAGCATGGATCTTTGTTTCTGTCTCAGCATCTCTAACTGTTGCTATTTCATTGACCAAATAAATGACCAAATGTTGCCTGAATCTTGAAAAACTCATGTATACGGAAGTTTTCATATTGCAGAAATTCATGAAGATTAATTTTAGCATGGAAGATTAACCCAATTTTAACAGTTTTAAAATATGCAATTTCTCATATTTACCGGTTTTCCACTCATGCTTATGTTACTAAAAAGAAAGAAATAAAAAAGCCAGCTCAGTGAAATCTGGGCATACCGCCTATTAGTACATAGATGTCTGTTCTGTCTTCTCCTCTTATCTTTAGCTTTCCAGTAGTCATTTCATCCATCTTTCCTCTGACAAAACCAAACATCTAGGAATCTTCACTGCCAGTATCTAGACATTCATATTTTGCTTGTGAGGTAGAGCAACTGAGATGATTCCCAGGTTCAGAGGTCAGTCTGCACCACTTTTTATCCAATGACAGTACTCTGTTCTTCATGCATTCTCACATGTTATAGCTAGTGTAGCTTGAATTTAGAATCCTCATGGTAGACAAGGATTGATCCTTCTTATGCAGGTCCTTCAACACTGAGTTTCACTAAGCTATCCACTCATATAGTTCAATGCTCTGGAATGTCTTCACTTTCTTTTTCCTTTCTTTCTTCTGCCTCATCTGAAAAAAAGGTTGATTAATTCATTGTTTTCCTACAGTCCAGACTCTTCTGTAGTATACTAAACAATACATGTCCTAAAGTCCTGATTTGTTAAAGGTTGTTTGATCTCACGGGAGCTACTTATATGTTTAACATTGAACAGAGCCAAAGGGTACAAAGCTGCTGTAGTTTGCAACATTGCGATAGATCTTTTCCTCTATGACTCAGGATGGTAGAGAAAAGGATGTTCAAAAGCAGAATGAGTTGTCAGTTCACTTACTTCATGTTGATGTTCACAAAGAATCAAGAAGGCTGTAGGGATCTAACTTTCTTTTATGAATTCAGGCTTACTTCTCTCTTTCATATCCTATGTCATTCTTCAGTTATTGTTTCACAGCTTAATATTGACTGATCCTGCTCACTTGTTGCCTTTCAGCTTTCATGAACGTTCTCTTTTAAAGCGTTAATTCTATTATTTGAGGAGGCTTGCTTGTGGATGGACATCTTGCTAATAACTTCTTATGCATAAAGGTGATGCAAGATATTTTAATTCCATTGTCTCCTTCTCCCTTAATTGTCCCTTATTCTGATAACATCAGTAGCAAAAGGCTGAGTTTTAAATTTTGTGATGCCATTTCTATTTAATATTTGGTTTGACTAACTATAAGTCATATCTCACTCCCAGTTAGGGGTTATGAAGCAATAAGAACTTCTCAGGTGAAAGGAGGTACAGAAAGGTAAAAGATACTAATACTGAACCCCACAGTAAAAGTCATATCATTCTTTAGTACATAAAATGAGCATGTCCAGGTGAAGACCTAAGTGAGAATTAATTTCAAGGTAAGCATCTAATCACATCTACTTTTCCCATGATAATCAGATGAGAGAACTAGCATTTGGAAAGTTGAGTCCTTCTGTGTGTTCTGCAACAGATAAATCTTTCTCTGTCAGTACCTATTGATATTAAGGGAAGATAGACAAATCTTTCTTTGCTGTGATTATTGACAGAGAATGGCTGATTAGTTTCAACTAGGTGCCTGACTTTCAGATAACAACAGATTAGGCGAGGTGAATCCTTCCTTGGTGATGGAAGGGCAAGTATAAATTTAGGATGATACAGCATGACTCTTCCCAGTCTCGGAAAAAGCAGATTGTTGCAAAGAGTAATTTTTGATAACAAAACACATATATCAGGTTTACATGATACTGAGGAGAACAGATTAGTTTAATTCATGAGGTCCCTTCCTTATCTCCTGATTCCATGCTTTTTTTTTCTGAATGATAGAAAACCAACAGCAGTTGTTTTGAAGACAGATACAAACATCAGAGCAAAAGCTACTGAAAATGACACTGATTAAAGCTGTTCAAAATCCCTGTCCCATGGGAAATGTTGATATTTTGACATATGTTTTCTTCTCAAAATGGGATGAGAAAGGTTTAAATATCAGCAATTGTCATGGTAATATTTCTTCACAAATGCTGAAATGAAGAAGAAATATTTCATTTTGAAATAGCTATACTTTCAACATTTCAAAACATCATTTGAAAGGTTTCATTTTAGTCTCAGGTTTTCACATTTACCATACATATATTTGTGTGTGTGTATATATCTGTGTGTGTATATATATTTGATGTTGACTTTTTCCTTTTGAGGAGAAAATAGTGATTTAAAAAATTCCTGCATTTTTCCAGGAAACTTCTTTGGTCAGTCATAGTAATGCCACACCAGCCCCTTTCCTAAAGGGAATCTGGACTGTCTAGTCAGTCACCATGATAGAAAGAGAGCTGCCTAAGACAGAACTCTGCCAGGAAACAATTCACAGTCTTGTTGTGAAATCCTTCTTCGTAGTGACTTCCCAGCTCAAGTGCATCTACACCAATGCATGCAGCATGGGCGGCAAACAGGAGGAGCTGGAAGCCATTGTGCAGCAGGATAGCTATGACTTAGTCGCCATCACAGAAACATGGTGGGATGACTCTCATGACTGGAGTGCTGCAATGAATGGCTATAAGCTCTTCAGAAGGGACAGGCAAGGAAGGAGAGGTGGCAGGGTGGCTCTGTATGTTAGGGAGTGTTTCAATTGTCTAGAGCTCAACAATTGTGATGATGATAAGGTCGAGTGCTTATGGGTTAAGAATGAGGGGGAAGGCCAACAAGGCAGATATCCTGCTGGGAGTCTGTTATAGACCACCTAACCAGGAGGAAGAGGCGGATAAAGCATTCTACAAGCGGCTGGCAGAAGTCTCACAATCGCTAGMCCTTGTTCTTGTGGGGGACTTCAACTTCCCGGACRTCTGCTGGAAATACAACACRGCAGAGAGGAAACAGTCTAGGATGTTCCTGGAGTGTGTGGAAGACAACTTCCTGACATAGCTGGTAAGCGAGCCTAGCAGGGGAGGTGCCTCGCTTGACCTGCTGTTTACAAACAGAGAAGGACTGGTGGGAGATGTGGTGGTCGGAGGCCGTCGTGGCCTTAGCAACCATCAAATGATAGAATTCCCRATTCTTGGTGAAGTAAGGAGGGGGGCCAGCAAAACCGCTACCATGGACTTCCGGAGGGCAGGCTTTGGCCTGTTCAGGACACTGGTTGAGAGAGTCCCTTGGGAGACAGTCCTGAAGGGCAAAGGGGTCCAGGAAGGCTGGACATTCTTCAAGAAGGAAGTCTTAAAGGCGCAGGAGCAGGCTGTCCCTGTGTGCCGTAAGAAGAACGGGTGGGGAAGACGACCAGCCTGGCTGAACGGGGAGCTCTTGCTGGGACTCAGGAAAAAAAGGAGAGTTTACCACTCTTGGAAGAAGGGGCAGGCAAGTCAAGAAGAGTACAGGGATCTCATTAGGTCATGCAGAGATGAAATCAGAAAGGCAAAAGCCAGCTAGAACTCAATCTGGCCACTGTCGTAAGAGATAACAAAAAATGTTTTTACAAATATATTAATGACAAAAAGAGAGCCAAGGAGAACCTTCWTCCTTTATTGGATGCGGGGTAGAACATTGCCACCGAGGTTGAGGAAAAGGCTGAGGTACTTAATGCCTTCTTTGCCTCAGTCTTTAATAGTCAGACCAGTTATCCTCAGGGTATTCAGCCCCCTGAGCTGGAAGACGGGGACAGCAAGCAGGAAAACCCCCCATAATCCAAGGGAAAGCAGTTAACAACCTGCTACGCCACCTGGATGCTAACAAGTCTATGGGGCCAGATGGGATCTACCCGAGAGTGCTGAGGGAGCTTGTGGAGGAGCTTGCCAAGCCACTCTCTATCATTTATCAGCAGTCCTGGTTAACGGGGCAGGTCCCAGATGACTGGAGGCTTGCCAACGTGACGCCCATCTACAAGAAGGGCCAGAAGGAGGATCCGGGGAACTACAGGCCTGTCAGCCTGACCTCGGTACCAGGGAAGATTATGGAGCAGGTCATCTTGAGGGCGCTTGCAAGCCATGTGCACGACAACCATGGGATCAGGCCCAGCCAGCACGGGTTCATGAAAGGCAGGTCCTGCTTGACCAACCTGAACTCCTTCTACGACCAGGTGACCTGCCTAGTGGATGAGGGAAAGGCTGTGGATGTGGTCTGCCTGGACTTTAGTAAAGCCTTCGACGCTGTCTCCCACAGCATTCTCCTAGAGAAGCTGGCGGCTCACGGCTTAGACAGGTGTACTCTTTGCTGGGTAGTTTTTACTGGCTGGACGGCCGAGCCCAGAGAGTTGTGGTGAGTGGAGTTAAATCCAGTTGGCGGCCGGTCACAAGTGGTGTCCCCCAGGGCTCAGTTTTGGGGCCAGTCTTGTTCAATATCTTTATCAATGATCTGGATGAGGGGATTGAGTGCTCCCTCAGTAAGTTTGCAGATGACAYCAAGCTGGGCACGAGTGTTGATCTGCTCGAGGGTAGGAAGGCTCTGCAGAGGGACCTGGACAGGCTGGATCGATGGGCTGAGGCCAGTTGTATGAGGTTCAACAAGGCMAAGTGCTGGGTCCTGCACTTGGGTCACAACAACCCCATGTGATGCTACAGGCTGGGGGAAGAGTGGCTGGAAAGCTGCCTGTCGGAAAAGGACCTGGGGGTGCTGGTTGACAGCCGGCTGAACATGAGCCAGCAGTGTGCCCAGGTGGCCAAGGCTGCCAACAGCATCCTGGCCTGTATCAGAAATAGTGTGGCCAGCAGGACTAGGGAAGTGATCATGTCCCTGTACTCGGCACTGGTGAGGCCGCACCTCGAATGCTGTGTTCCGTTTTGGGCCCCTCACTACAAGAAGGACATTGGGTTGCTGGAGCATGCCCAGAGAAGGGCAACGAAGCTGGTGAAGGGTCTGGAGAAGAAGTCTTATGAGGAGTGGCTGAGGGAACTGGGRYTGTTTAGTCTGGAGAAGAGGAGGCTGAGGGGAGACCTTATCGCACTCTACAACTACCTGAAAGGAGGTTGGAGTGAGGTGGGTGTTGGTCTCTTCTCCCAAGTAACTAGCAATAGGATGAGAGGAGATGGCTTCAAGTTGTACCAAGGGAGGTTTAGATTGGACATTAGGAAAAATTTCTTCACCAAAAGGGTTGTCAAGCATTGGAACAGGCTGCCCAGGGAAGTGGTTGAGTCACCATCCCTGGAAGTATTTAAGAGACGTGTAGATGWGGCGCTTAGGGACATGGTTTAGTGGGCATGGTGGTGTTGGGTTGAGGGTTGGACTCGGTGATCTTTTCCAACCTTAATGATTCTATGATTCTATGATTCTATGATTCTATGATTCTATATATAGAATCATAGAATCATTAAGGTTGGAAAAGATCATCGAGTCCAACCGTCATATCACCATCTTTCATTTTACTGACCTAGCAAGGGGCAGGGAATAATCTAATCAACATCTGACATGAAAACTTGCTAAAAGAAACTATCAAGATAGCTAAAGAAATGCAAATAGCAATTTTATTCATACTGTGTTCTCCTAGCACTTTCATGATGCTTTATACTGAAACAAAACGGCCTGTTATTTCAAGGCAGAGCTAAAGATATATGTATATTTATCTGTGTGGTGCACTCTAAAAATGTTTTTAAATCTTAAATACAATCCAATGTTTAAAAAACCTAGTGTAAATAAATGGACAACATTATTAAGGCCATAATGATCTTTTAAAAATTGTTTTAAACAGCGAAGTCTTTCAAGTGTTACTTATGGGAGGAAGAAGTTTTACAGGTCTCTGTGCTGGTGTTAGGTACAAGTTAAGGCTGAAAGACCTCAAATACACACAGACGCAGTTTATAAAATAGTGGCACCTTTCCAGAATTTATTTATTGTCTGTGCTCCAAGACACAAACCCCATATTTTGTTTTACCAGTGACCCAGTAGCTTTTTGAAACTATCAAGGATATTGTCTCTTGGTCTCTGTTTGCAGCTCCTATCTGGAGCTAAATTCTGGTGTGAATTTATACAAACCTGCTAAAGTAAAACTTTGAAAAAGCATTTAAGACATTAATAGAAGTTAAGGATCCACTTTCATAGTAAATATTTTCAGGGTCTGAAATCATTGAGTCACTATTATGTATTAGTTTCCTGAGGTTAAAGAACCCAGAAGATACTTTTTAAGCTTCCTGGCTTTATGTCTGCCTTGTTTATTTGGAGCCTGAGTATTTTAGCATATGCTGTTTCTGTGGCTCTGCTTAATACCTAGAACACCAATGGCCCCTATGGCTCAGGTTACTGGCTGCAATTGCAAAAGATATCATTAAAAATACAGCAGGAAATCAATTTGGTGACTTTACATTGGTTCATAATGGACATTTTTGCCTCTAGCTGTGGATTACACTGGAACGTTTCTGAACAAAAGGACATCCTGTGAAACCTAAATTGTAACTGATCCAAAGCCCATGAATGGCAATAAAAGTTTTTACTATTTTTATTGAGATTTCAATCCACACCTCCATGCTTCAACCTTCACAACTACAGTAGCCTGGGATTTCTTTTCTTTAAGTTGCAAAAGAAAAATACTATGATGTGTCAAAAATGGTAATTTGAAACAAATGGACAACAAAAGTTTAGTATCATAAGTGAGTCCTACACAGTGATATATGCATGTTTTAAATTAATACAATGGGATGCCAATTTATTTGATGAAAAAAACATGTGATGGCACATTGTTATTGCAATTTCCTGTCCTTGAAGCAAAGCATTAACCTGCATTGTGAAAATGTAAAGAAAGCACCACAAAGTAACACCATGTATGCTTTTTCAGATACTTTTATTTCAGAGAAAATATATGTATAAAGTGGGAATGGACTCACTGTATACGTTTCACCCATCGCACCATTTGAATATCCAGCTCTTACTGAGAACTAAGATGGCATAGGAGAGTAGACATGTCATTGTTGTCAGAAATAGCTGAATAGTTGTGCAGTGTCCCTCAGTGACTCAAAGATTCAAAGCAGTCATTCAAAACAACAAAAAAGTGGCAGCAGACATAATCACAGCATTGGTCTGACTCACGGAAGTAAGTTTTGTCAGGGACCTCTGCCGAAGAAAATTCAGATGCTTTACAAATATTTGGACACCAATCAAGAGAGCATTACCAAAATAAATGGGCATTGTCTTGTTTTATCATTCTGATCCTACAGAAAACACGAATAATCAAAGCATAAAAAATAATTTCCTGTATTATTTCCCTGACATCGATTTGCTAAGAGTTGCTAGAGCTATTGAGTTGCTAGAGCACCCTAGACCTCCAAGAAAAGTAATTTTGTTGCAAGAACTGCGCTTTCTTATGAAGAACATGGAGACACTAAGCAAAATTCCTTCAGTAACTGCTGGGAGCTTAGGAGAAAACAGAGGCTTGTACATGTTTCTAAGGGCTGTGAAAATCCTTCTTATATGACCATGCAGCAGAGCTGGTAGCCACAGTAAGGGCTGGAGTCACAGATCCAGACACTGCCTGTCCTGTCTTATTCTACAGCAAATGGGCTGTGAGTGCTCTTCCAGCACTCACATGGATCATACGCAATGTGAAAACTGTTTTTCTTCTATCTACAACACTCATCCAAATTAGTGTAGCATCCTACCTGCAGCCAAGCTTGAACAAATCAAGGACCAGATTCTTCTCACCCATCAGTGAAGTCATCTGTGGCATAATCTGTGCTTTCTTAAAATCAAAGAAAATTTTGTTTCTGAGATGGATACACAATATGCCAAGGAAAACTTCTTGGACTGGAGAGCAATAGTGCAATTTGGTGCAAGGATGTTGAGTCTTTGTTTTGCTCAAAGAAAAATCACCCCTGAATAAGAACAATAACAAACAAGGCTAATTATAGATGCATATACATACACACTGCTTGAAATCAAACTATAGGATTCCAGGTTGAGACCTCTTTGTTCTGTAGACATTACACATGTACCAGAAGATGTGTCTGATGTCTGGCAAAGTACTAGCATGGAGGGCTATCACAGATTATCGCATTTTCACTCTGCACAAAAATGARGATTTTAAATTATAGAATATTGTTTACACAAATTCTCTTAGCTGTCAGCCTTGCAGATCAAAGTCTGTTCCACAACAGAGAACACGCTTCCCCCAGACTGTGTTGATGAAATCCTTCCTATCCTATTAGGTCAACCATTTTAGGAGTAGAAGGACTACTTTGCCTACGGAAGTGATTGTTCAGCCTGCATGGCTTGTCCCAGCGTCAGCCTCTGCACAGAAACAACGGCTTAGTGCATTAGCTGTGCTGGGGCTTTGCTCTGAGACCAGTGTTGAAAATCTCTGCTTAGTATTGCTATGTGTAGATTTGGTGTGAGAGCAAATAAACAAAAGATTGTAGAAAAATGTAAGTAAAGTATCTTAGTTAACACCACAGATTAAAAAAGACTGGCCACAAAAATTAATTTCCTTTTATTTCTGAATGTATAAAGATAGTATCTCCAAAATACTGTATGTAGACATGCCAAGGATATTTGCATATTTAAGAAATATATGTGTGCCTTTGGTTATGTTTATATATAAGCACAGAATTTCAGTTTTGATTTTATATTTTTTACTAATTTTTTTGCCTTTTTTTAAACTTTTTAAACATTCTTTTTCTCACCAAAACAAAAAGATAAAGGAACTGAAGGAGATAAATCAACACACAGTAGTAACAAGAATTATATTTTTCTTTACTTTGTAACACAGATTTTGGTTTTATCTGTAGCACTTTAGGTCTCGTGTAGGTGGATATTGCTAATCATCACCGCAATCTGAATTTTGGTCTGTGAGTGCAAGCAAAGCTGGAGAAATAATACGAAACCCACAATCCAGCACCCAGCAAACAAGGACTATGGATGTAATTCTCTTACCAATCAAAAGTGCAACTGTGCAAGCACATATACAGAGAAACACTGCCACTCTCTTAGCTATAAATCCAGGGTTTCTGTGATACAATCCTTATCTGTAACAATAGTCATTTTCCTTTCCTATGTATACTGGCTATTGCAGCTTATCCTGCCCTGGGTTGCTGATAAAGGTGGATGAACTGGTTCAGATGAAATTAGAACTGACCTAAATTTTCACCCCAGGCCTGAAATGCATTATTATCCATGGCTGAAAAACTTCTGATATTTTCTCTTTTTCTATATTTCCAAGTGGTTCAGAAAAAAAAGCAGCAAACACTGAAAACCTCAGAAAAAAACAAGCAAGCAAAAAATGCCAAATTTGCAAGATTTCACAGGTTTAATCTGAATAGATGTTCACAAAAGCATTCAGAATAAAGTTCACCTATCTCTGTTTGGAGGGATGAAGTTATTTTGAAATGAATGAATTTGCAAACATTTCTTCCAAACATTAAAAACTTTAACAGTCGGTTTTCCAGTAGCTGGTGAGTTTTGCGTTAGGTGATCCTGGAAATCCAAAGACTGACTCTACAAGAGAAAAGAGTGAGCATCCAGCTGTTCCAATCTAAGATCTGAAAGCAATACTTTGCAAAAATGTTTATTGTCAGCTGTGATGCACTTATTTTTAGAAACRAACATCACTACCAAAGGTTGTTCTCATTCCCAACATTCACCTGCCTGAGGGTATGCTCGTTCCACATTCCCAAGGTAAGTTTGCAGCTCATGTAGTTATATTTGCTTTAGACATAATTTAGCAAGTGCAGGTAGCAACAAAAATAAAAGAAGAACTGCACAGAGTCTGAAAGTCAGCACTGGGATTCTGGGTACTTTCTTGGCTTGCTACCACACCACAGCCTGTGCTGCTGTATTGTCATAGCTACTGCTACGAACTAAATGATGGAAACTTACGTCTCCTGTAATTGCAATGCTGAACTGCAGCGTAGGTAGACACCTACTACTCTCTCTTCCTGGCAGAGCCTATGAGTGATAGTGTTCCTCCATTTCAATAAGAACCAGAGATTTAGGGTTGTGGATGGACTGAATAGCCAAGAAACCCACCCAAAATGTATTATCTCATAATCTTTTGACCCACCAACGTGAGCCACAAGGCATCAGAATATCTAACCAGTGGCTGAAATGTGAAAAGCTGCAGTTTCTTCCTGAATGACTTGCTATGATGGACAGATTGCATCATGGCTTTTCTCTCTAGCTGTGGTTTTAAAAGGTGGTTTCTCAAAGTCAAGCAAGGAGCAGTGATCTTGCCTAAGAAGGATGTGAAAGAGAGATTGGTTTTGAGTTCCTGTCCCTACTAGTGGCTGCAGGGAGCATCAGCAAGAGAAGAGCTTGAGAGGGAAGGGGAATTTCACATTTGTTCTGCTTCCTCCTGTTTCCTCTCCTCTTCTGTGAAGTGGATATCCTTCCCTGAACTTGGTGCTTTGAAGCTTATTTTGGACACTGCTCTACTTTTAATAGGAAGAGCTGAGAGCCCATTACTGTCAGGAAGGGTTTCCTCCCACACACTATTAACAAATATTGCTTCCTGTCTTTCCACTTTAAAAGGGTGCACACTATGAATATGGAGCTCATGTTCCAGTTCAGCACTTATATTATACCATGGTGCAGCTAAAAACTCTGTGAGGCATCACTGGAAATAAAGTGATCTCACTGTCACATTTCTCCCTTCGTGTTCCCAGGCCAAAATGATCAGGCAGGTCAGGATTTTCCTGAAGGCCAGGAGACCTTTCCTCTGAAAGCAACTGTATGACCCAAAAGTTAATTCCTGACTCTTCTTGCTTATGCTTCATGGCTCAGTCTTGTTAGTTGAGACTGTAATATTTCAAAAGCATTAGTTAGCTCTTGATTATGTCTCATTCCTGGGGCAGAGCCACAACACGTGTGGTTAGTTAGGACCTGAAAGCACTACTCTAATTAGCACTCCAGCTGTGCAGAAGGGTGCTTTTGTGGGGATGGAGGGAGTCAGATGGCTTTTGTGGAAAGAGATGTGATGTGTTCTTCCAGAGGCAAAAGCTTGTATTAAGGTCCTTTTAAAATGAAGTGTCTTCCTCTCTCCAGATTCCTCCCTCTTTTCATGCACTGCCAAGTGTTCTGTGCTTCAGTGCTGAGTCATGCAGGCTCTGCCTGCTCCAGAGTGCCAAGTGACACCATCTGACAAAATGACACATCACAGTTGGACTGAAGATGTCTCTGTTTTTTCTGAGAAACAAAAGAGAGATGGGACTTTTATGGCCCAGCCTGGTATTTATAATTCTGACTTGCCATTGACTCCTAAGAAATCAAAGTGCCTGCCACTAAAACTCTGCCTTTTTTGAGGTGTTACTAGAAATGTGAGCATAGCTGCAATGGAAAGGAAGGATGTTTTCTGTGTTGGCTTGGGAAATCTGCATTGTATTCTTGTCTGGAATCAAGTCCCTATTGTTACCCTGGGCAGGTCATTCAGCCTCTCAGTGGGTCTGCTCCATGTCTGTGAAATGGTTTCCCAAATATGTCCTCTCTTTTTATCCTGTTTTGGCTACTTAGACTGACAGCCCCTCAGTGGGAAGCCAGGCTATGGCTTAATGTCAGCACAGCACCTAGCCCAGCTGAACTTTATTTCTGCATCTAGCTGGTACTGCAGTATAAAGCAATAATTACGTGCCCATGCAAAAGCTGTATTAAAATGATGACTTAAAAAATGAGGACTTAAAGTTGTCCTTAAGGATTTAAAGCATGCCCCTTTGTGGAAATGCATTAAGATGCTGCCTTTAAAGTATCTTTTATTTCTAGAAGACTGCTGGTTTTTTTCACACAGAGAATGAAATGAGCTTAGAGAATGACCCAACTGATCAATAGTTTTTCCAGCCATTGAATCAGTGGATGTTGATTTTGTCTTTTATTTTCTTTTTTCCCCCCTGAAGCCTACCCAGAGCTTGCAAAAAATGAGTGATTGATCTCTTCATACAATTATAAAGTTCTAGGGAACTCTTAATCAAAACATTAAATTCCTCCAAAAACATGAATTAAATAATGTAAGCATTATACCCCATAGTATCATCAGAGGGGGCAAAACTGATTTTCCATATAAGAGAGAGAGCTTATGGCATGGTGACAGCTACGTAGCAAGTCCTTCTGCAGTAGGGCAATAAGGTATGAATGGATGCTCTTTTGTGTGATACAGAAGCTGGATGCACAACACCTTATGGAAATTAAATATCCTGCTTTGGAGTATGAAACCTAAGTTGCTTTTCCTTTAGCTATGGTGTGGTTTCTTATGAGCTTTCACATCTTGCTTTACAGGTCACTTGTACTCTAACATGTCACATTTTGCATCTTCTTCTTACTCTCAACTTTGAGAAACACAGAAAGACATTAATTTAAATGATATGCTGCAATCTCTCCTTCCATCCCTGTTTTGATGAAGGAACAGTTAGTAGATAGTATCACTGATTTCTGGAATCCTCCATTTAACTGAATGGGAATTTTTTTCTCTTCAAGGCATGGTATCAGTCTTTCTGCAAACTGACCTGGCTTGTGGTTACCCTCACTTGACACTTTGCAGATTTTTGACCTTATAACAATTTTGCTTTTTTTGGTTTAGGTTTTTTTTTGTTTTCTAATGAAGATTGAAAATAATTACCAAAGTGAGTTGGATCTATTTCCTTCCCCTCATTCGATTGCCCTCTTCAATCCTTTCTTCAAGGCATTGCACATTGGAGCCTGCAAAAATCAAAATATTCAGAACTGGCTTTGAAAAACATTGTTAATATCTATTTGCAAGTATTCACACTTCTTTTTTTCTCCCTTCTGACTTTATGCAATACATATTGCTTACAATATATCCTTTAATCCAGGTTATAAATCAAGAGATTATTCTACCCCTAACAGGCAAAGCTATTTATTGTTTTCCTAAAAGATAAATGAGGAAATAAATAAATAAACAATGCAGTCAAATTCCCCTTGGGAGGGAATCTAAAACATTGATTTAAAAACAAGGAAGGAGGAGAGTCTGTGAACCTGCAAACAACTTCTAAATATCATCACTAAAGAGCCTGCAACTTTTAAAAGAATGAAATAAACACAGATGGATGAACAGCCTGGGATCCAATCAGAGGGAGAAGTGGTTGCAGATGCCATTGTGGAAAAGATGAGGTGGGAGATGTGAAAGTGAGATTAAAAAGCTGGTTTTGAGGGCAGGACCTGTGGAGCAGATGGCTATCTATCTCCTCCATAGCATTAAGTGACCAGGAACAATGAGAGTGAACAGATGAGAGAAAAAGGCTCGCCAAATTGGTGAAGTCAGGGCAAGAGAGCTGTGCATAGGAGAGCAGTTCACATACTGTGTCTTGAAATGCTCTCAGATGTGTGTGTGATAGTGGGAGGAGGCCGACCCAAAACCTGTGTAAGCTGCTTGTTGGACTTGTGGCTAACAGGACGCAGAGAAGCAGAATGTCTGCTGTTCTACCACAGACATTTTGTGCGACCTTGTCAGACATATCATGAAATCTGCACTTTACAGCCAGCTCTTAGAGACCATATTCAGTTTAATTCATCATTTGCTATGAACACGCATGGTGTTCAATCTCACACCTGCTTGTTTAGCTCAGCAGTGTCCTCTCTAATTCTGAATGGTGTTCAGCTCAGTAAACTTCTATGATTTATCTAAGTTATAATCTCTGCTAGGTTTTTTTTTCTGTATAAAAGCTACCAAACACTTGTGACTTGACGGAGAATTCAGATATCATTTGCCTAACTTTCTGTTGAATAACTAAAATGTTCAATTGCCTTTCATTTTGATTCCTATCAATGTCACCTCCTCTTTGCCTGCCAGTACTCTTTTCTGTAATAAGCTAGCCAGATCTTCACAATGTAGCCTTGACGTGGTATTAGTTTCTAACACAGAAGTAGAATAATTTCTACTGATTCTTTTTGATCCTAAATTCTTTTGTATCACTTAACACATCCAGAAATTATTTTCTTCTTTTATTTCCAATATTTTAATTTCTACTAAAGGGGTTAGACTGTCTTTTTTTTTTCCCTTCCTAACACAGAAAGATTAGATTCCTAAGGTGAAAAAGAAAAAAAAAAAACACATTTCATAAGCACTGACATCAAACTGCTTACAAAAATGCCTTTCAGATCAGTTTCTGCTCAGCTTCTGGGCCTGCAAGCTCAGGTAACTTGCCAAGAGATAGCAAACAGATCCCTCTAAGATACCATCCAACTAAGCTAAGACTCCAGTCCTCACATGAGAGCTACATGGCTCACAGTGCCCACACATTTGGTATGGCAGAGGTTTTCTATGCAGAAGCATCATTACAACTTTAGTGTCAAAAACCTTAGCGTAATCTGGCATGATTGGAAAATACTAACTGTTGATGTTTACAACCCCTGACCTCACTGAAAATGACGCGACTTTTCCCATCGATTTCCCTTGCACCCTTGCCTCACAGCCATCGCTGAAACTGTGCAGGAATGGGAGAACAGAAAGGGGATGTGCAGAAGTGTCCTCTTGTTTGAATTGTTGCTAACAGCACGCCTATGTCTGTGGTATGTTCTTGAACTTCTTTAATATTTTACAGGACAAAATAACAGTTTACCACTTTTTAAATTTGTTCTAAGCAAGATCAGTTTGACTAGGGATTGAATTCTGGCTTTTACACCATCAGCAGTATTAAAAAGCAAAATACTGCAGCAATAATAAGCTGGCAGCAAACATTGGGCACATTTCAGTCACTTGACACCATTCTTCTCACTCAGATCGATGCTTTTCTCCTCCTCCTCTTCCCTGTTTCCCCTTTCCTACCTGACTATGCATATGTAACAATCAGCATGTTCCCACCATCTTTTAATAATCTTAGTGAGTAGAAGTCCTGAACATTTATAATCATCTTCTCCTTCCTCTGGATCTGTTATTTTACTCCTTGCATGTGCCTCTTCTTTACATTTGATTACTCTTTTCACTACGTAGGTCATCCATTTGCTTCTTTCCCCCCACCCCAAACATATTTATTCCTAGGTAGCTCACAGCCCTTTGGGTATACATTAATTCACCTAGGAACACTTTTCATTTCTCCTCTGTGTCCTTTACCTCTGTTGCCTCATTCCATTGATTTCAGTGAACACTTCTTGCATGTCTACACAAATTACCTCCTCTGAAATCCAGTGTCTTTATTATTATTTTTTACTCTTTTTATGGCTCCTATTACTTATACTATACCTTCTCCTCCTTTCATCTATCATCAATTTGTGTTACAGTAAGCTAATCATGAATTGCCTCCCTCTTACAATTCTTATTGATCATTTACACACTGCACTATGTATAGAAAAAACTCCAAGAAGCTGCCTACCAACTACTGGCTCCCTTTACCTAGTAGAAGGATTGGTTTGAAGAATTCTTACTGATTTTTTTAAGGGGAAGTAGTTTTTTAAAAAATTATGATGTGTTTTCAGAATGCACATACTTCATTTAGGAAGTTTTTGTTTTCTCTTAGAAAACTGAAATCCTTTTGGGATTGTTTACACAAAAAATCAGTCTGCTATGGGAAATGTAAAAAAAAAATCTCAACATTGTAGGAAAAATAAATCAATTTTCTGACCAATTCACTCTCCTCAAACATAAATTGCCTTTTCCTGAAGACGCCAAAACATCCTTATTGAGAATGTTTTTAGTCATATTTTCAGCTTTTCAGGTAACATAAAAATAATTACCAGGGAAGATCCTGACCTGATGTGAATCTGTTCTGTTAAATAAATGGAGTTTTTTGATCAGGGAAGGGTCTAGCTTGTGGTAATCCTAACTGTGAATCTTATCATTTTAGGCTAGACTGATTTTGATACTCTGTCTCGTGATATAAATGTAACTATGGGCTGGCTGTAGGGTAGAAAAGAAAAGAATTAGCCGTGATGGCTAAAGATGAAACTCTTAACTGAAGGTTTCAGTGTGTTTGTGAAGCTCCACATATTATTGGAATTGTTTCCTCAAATCTAGATGAACTGTCAGGTGATAAGAAAAATTACTCTGTCATCAATTCTGTTACCCAGCTTGGTCTCTGGCTATTGACAGGCAGCAGATAATTTATCATCAGCAAAGACTGGTGAGATGCAATGTTTCTAATGAACTCGACTGATTTCATGCTCATGGGGTTTTACATTAGGTGGTGGTTTAGCTCCCTAACTGTCCTTCCACTGACTAAAATGGTGTTACTCTGTGCTATTGCTTTGGATCATAACTCTGGGCTTGTGTTATATATGCCAGAATTTTTTTTTGTTTTACCCAGTGTTATTCTAACATTGCAGGCCCACAAGAAGCCGAAGCCCTGCTGCAGGCCCGTSGTGAGGGAGGTAGTTTTTGATTCAAAGGGTGAGGAGAAGCACACAGATCCAAAGTGATAGGCCCATAGCAACTTCACATGGGTATAAATAGGTAACACTCTCTCCTGTCCTCTTGAATAAATTAGTCACCTCATTCATGCCTCTCTGATGCCCCTTTCCAGCTTATTGTTGTTTCTTTCACTGCTTATCCATGAGAACATCTTGGTCGCATTTTCTCTGCCTCCTATCTACAGAGTTGCTCACCTTAGTTGTATTTTTTGTCTGCCAGCTTTTGTGTAGCTTCTCACTGCAGCTGTATTTTTCTTCTCTCTTGCTCTTCGCTTGTGCATGGACTCTCCTAAGGATACTATATATTCATTATGAGCTAGAGTTACCCGTACTGTAACTCTCAATTCTCCAAAGCCCAAATGTATGACTCAGGCTTCTGAAATAAGTGAGAGAGACCTAGGGCAAGGTACATAGCAAAAATAGCAGTGGGAATGATGTGAGATTATTAGATACATATATTTTTTTAATTAGAGATGGTCCCAAACCAAATCAGTCATTCCCAATGCACTGAAGTGTTGGGCAAGTTTGATATGAGATCTGTGTATGAACTTTGCAGTTCAACCTTGCCTCTAATTTTAATATTTATACAGTTTTCTATAACCTCACCTCTGAAGGTCAAAACTAATAGCTTACCTACTAAACAGTGTAGGTTTTTACAGCCAGCTTTTGTGGTGCGCCAAACAGCTATATGGTAAAAATGATTGCTATGTTTTATCTAGCTCATTAAACCAATGAGATTTTTTAATATGAGCCTCTTATTGGGCTAGACAGTAACACTACGAGATGCCCTGATGAAAAGGCAGCACCAACTGCCCCCAGAGACCCAAGAATCAATACATCCAGTTGTGACTTAGAAAGAGTCGTAATGAAACCTTTATTTTCTTGCTTGTTCTGTCTGTGCTAGCAGTGAGAAAGTGGAGTCATATGGGGGGGAAAAAAGAATATCTGCTCAATATGAAATGTAAATAAGAAGCATAGAAGTGTAATCTGGCTTTCGGCTGTTCAGGACAAAATAGATATCTGGGTGGAATGTTGCGTCCCTTCACTGTCCTCAGTTACAAAGATGGTATACAGCATCTGTAATAGCTAGAAATGGTGCATTCCTTTTAACCAACCGGGCCACAATAAAAAATGAATCAAGTAGCAGTGCTTATTTCTGCTGTACTTTCACCATGCCATCATATCAATCAGTCCCTCCAAGGCTGCCCATCTTCAGTTGCTCATTTCTTGAGCACATTAGGATGTATCCAGGCTCTGTTGGAATGTGTAAAATGGAAAGTCTTTCTAGGAACTTATTTGCAGATGCATTGTTTGTCGTTCTGGGGCTGTCTGTACTTAGGGACAACTAGAGGAGGAGGCCTGTGCTCTGGAAGTTAGAAAGGTGTTATGGGATTGTTCACCCAAAATTGCTGCAGGCAGAATTCCTTTGCTTGAAAGTTTGAAGCATGATGTTAAGTTTGAAAAATGAAAGTGTGTGGTGGGAAAGCAAGATTCATCCCCAGAAGCTCAGCTGAATTGATTTGATTAGGAGATACTGCTTACAGGCTTTGGTGGTTTGTAGGTGACCTGAAACTTGACTCAGGTAATCAATTTAGACCTGGCTGTGGCCTCTGCTGCTTCTTTTATTTGTATGTGGTGAACCTGCACCCCTTTTTGTCCGAAGCTATTGAGAAGATGAACATGCTGAAGATTTTGCGGTATTCAGTAACAAAAGTGCTTTCAAAAGACACTCTAACCTTCTCTATGCCCTTCTATCAAGATTTTCAAATTACTTTGCAAGTATCAGTATTATGCAGTTGGCATGAAACCATGATATTCTTATTTAGTTAAAACTCCTTTTGCAGGGTGAGGGCTTCAGAACATGGACCATTAATTTTATGTAATATCATCTCTGACATTTTATGGCTTAGTGATGGGGTTTCAGTTTGCTTTCACTTTCCATATGCACGTGTATTTATATTTCTGAAGTATTTGTACATAGTGCTGTGTATTTGTGTACATACACTTAAGTGTATTTGTGCACACACACTTAAGTGTGTGTGTGTCACAAATGAGTGGTTTGAGGCTGCTTAAAGAATCACCGTCAAAGGTATTAGCAGAAAGTGATTTTAATAGAAATTTATAAAAGCGCGACTTGACAGAGTTCGATGGCAAGGTTCACTCTATCACTTACTACATGGATGAAGTATACAATGGAAAATTGAGTTAGAATTGAGATAGAATGATTTATACAGAGACCGAGGATGAAAAAGGGTAAGGAGACCCTCCCATTGAGTCACGAGATTCAGAGTAGACCCCCTTGCTTTCTAAACTGCTGATGGAGTCTAGGTGCAGCTGGATCCACTCCTAGCCCCAGACTTGGTCAACGGTTTATATCTAATGGGAGAAATATAAGGAATAAGGAAATCATCCCATTGAGTCACRAGATTCAGAGTAGACCCCCTTGTTTTCTAAACTCCTGATGGAGCTTAGGTTTGGCTGGATCCACTTCTAGTCCCAGACTTGGTCAACGGTTTATGTCTAAGGGATTATATGTGTTTAGCAGCAGTCTAAGGTTCATTCACAGTTTTAAGGTGGATCATAAGATTTTAGCAACATTTAATCATTGACTGATTTAACATTTACAAAGTAAGTTAGTAGAATTTACTACAATCAATCTCAACAATGACTTAATTACAGATTTGAGATGGTAATATTTATACTATACTTGCTATCRGGTACCTCCATCAATTCACACACACACGCACACAGACACAAAGATATATAAATATACAAAGGTACACCTGTTAAAAATTCTCCTTGAGCCCAGTGAAATATTCACGTCAAATGTCCTGGCATTTCTCAACAGGTGAGGGGTTGAGCCTCGAGGAGTGTTTTAGCCCAGGTCCTGTTGTCAGTCGGCAACAGTCCTCCAAATATCACAAACTTGAGAGTTCGCGAGCTCTGAGAGGCGTCCCACTCAGAGGGAGATACTGGGTGCAGCCCACTGCGGTCCAGGAGTGCTCAAAGGATCTCACTTACGACCACTGTTTATAGGTTTGCAAGATGATTGGCTGTAGTCATCCGTGAAAATTCTCAAGATTTCAGTATCAATGGTACCTTTCCACTTGAGTTATGACTCAGGTAAGGGTGTCAGGGGATGACGAATTATCCCTGCTTTCGTCCTCCATCTAGGCCAGGCAGCAGGAGTTCCTGGTACAGTCAGTACTGTTCCCCCACCTCAGCCATTCAAGAGATCCTGGTACGGTCAAGGGTCGCTTCACTGCCCAACTCATTACACCAAGGCCAAGGTTTAACGGGAGTTTCTGAGATCATGGAGTGGCCCAGGAGAGGGGGAGGGGAAATGCACCACCACAATCCACCCCATGACTAAAGTCAATCCGTCTTTCTCACAGAGTGGCAGTGTGGTTGCCTCTTGCCTCTGTGCCTATAAACAGATCAATGCCATATTCCAATTATAATTTGAGGGAAATTTTTGGTTGGTCTACTTAATTATTAAGGTTTTGTTAAATGTGATTAAGCAATGTTATATATGTGAGGAGGTTTTGGTAACAGTGCCACCCGCCTAGCTATCCTCCACACTCTAACATATAAGACAATGTTCAACAACAAGCATAATACAACAGAAATTAGTAAAATTACGGTGGAATGTAACATCCGATTTAAAGTTCCTGCTGCTGTCTGCAACCATCCAAATAAGGTGTCCCACCAGTGATGTTCTCCATCCTTCTTCACTCTTTGTAGGACATGGTGTGTCTTCTCTGTATCATGATGGACAGTAATCAGAGTTCTTTGTCTGTTGTTCTGAATTTGTTTTAGCAATTGACTCAGGTCATCATGTTGCAACAGTTTTCTTACCAACGTAAGATTCATTTCAATGGGGTTAGGTAGTAAATCTTGATAAGATGTACAGTTTGACTGCAGCAGCTGATGGGTTGTAACAGGAGCTGAATAGTTAAAGTCACATACCATAATTTTGGTAAAGTTACAAATATAGATATTTGAGTGATTATATGTCTCTATAGTGGTGTTGTCTGTAAGTATAGAATCACAAAGAGTTCTCGTACAAACCCATCCATTTCCAACATATACAAGTACAGTTTCAGGGGTTTCATCAACACGTATTTCAAAATGACAAACATTTTGTTCAGCATCAAGACAAATGTCTTGGGCCTTAGTGGTATTACTTTCACAAATAAATCCCCGTTGTTCCCGTACAATACATGCATCAACATCAATAGTTTGCCATTTGTTCCCATTTTGTTGGGCCCATAGTCTATGTTCTAATGGATGGAGGACAGTTCTATTGTGATTTAATCCCAGCACAATGATTGGGTATATGGTATATACCGAAGCATTATGTATTGTCAAAACAAAAGCTGTCACTGTCCCTATGTGGGGTCATAGGTAAAATTGACTAGATGCCACCAGGATTGGAATTCCCTTTCAAATTTAGTTGCATTATCCCAAATTACCTTTCAGATTTCAGTGGGCAAGGTGCCTTCATCACCTTCCCTTATAATTGCTGTTACAGTAGATTGCACCCACCACTGAGAAACATGTATGGTACAGAATGTACTGTAGTTACCACATTGATTAGCATGAACAAACGAAGTAAGGGTCTCCACCCTGTGCATCGGGCTTGTTGGTGTATAAGCCAAATTTGGTCTATGCTGACACCACCACAGTGTGTGAGCATCCATGTGCACACATTTTCACAGCAGCTCCAGAAGGAAAATGTGTTCAGTAGATTAAACAAAATATGGTACTTCAAGCAACATTTCTCCACTTCATTTAATCTCAGTATTTTTCAAATCCCATTTTTAAAATATCCTTTCTTCTTTGCTTGTACTTCTTAATTTCCCTCTCCACCTAATACTGGCTTTATAAACTGTACGAATGTTTGAATATGTCCACCTTGTGGTGTATTCCCGGGACTCTTGTCTACGGTTTATAGCAGAGATTGCTATTTGTTCTATGTTATTTAAGGACTCTGAGGTCCATGCAGCAGGAGAGAATGCGGTTCTCCTAAGAAGTGCATGCTGGTGTCAGCTGAAATCACCACTATTTTAGAAAGAGAATGAAGAGAAGACAAATATGGTAGAACTAATTGGTAGAACTGAGAAGTGATTTTTCCCATAAACTGGTTAGTGTGTAAGGAGGTTCTTGATAGAGGAAATGCTACCAGATAAGGACTTTATTCTGAAGTTTTTTCAGCTGAGTATTGTAATGGTTCTGCTAATTGAAGTCCAGTGGGGCGAGGGCTGTAGGGCCAAGTATAATATTTTGCCTACAATTTAGAAATAGAATAAGTTTTAAAAGTTTGGATTCACTGTTAAATTAATTTGTTTAGCTTGCTGCAAACAAAGATTCCTATTATCCTCTCTTTGTATACAACATGTGCATGAACACATACATGTTCATGCTGCTTACTGGTGTTTTATCTTCTGCATAGGTCAGCCAAATCTCTGCATGCCAGGTTATATGTGTATAAAGTCTAGCTAGGGCTATAAACCTGGCCCTTTGGTTTATACACCTAATCCAACATTGAAACTAAGTGAGATAACTGCAATATCATACATCTATAACTTACAGGACTTCAGGGGCTTTTTCAGCCAAAAGAGTGTAAGTTCGCTATACACAATCACACCAGTGACATCAACAAAAGAATGGAAAGCATGCTTATAATGATTCAATATAAATGACAAAAGTTTGATTGATATGTTGCAGTTTTGTAGGTAAAACAGGAGAATGCATTTGTTGATATTAAAAAGGGTGAAAACAGGCCACTAAGCTTCTAGTGTATTCCTTTTTTTGTAGAAAATAATTGTAAAAATCTTGAACTAAGAATTCTTGAGCAAGCTCTGAGAGGAAGTGAGGTCTCACTTACAGCGACACAACCCAGAAATCACTCCCTTACAATCATTGCATTTGCACCACTGTCACACCAGCATAAGAAATTGATGACTTCTGTAGTTGTAAAAAAGAAAGACAATTCTGAACAGATATATGCAATGAATCCAGCCAAATCTACAACAAATAATTACCTTTTTAACAGTCTGAGTGAGGTGAGAAAATCTTAGGATCCCTAGACTCAAACCTTGATATTCTCACCCACGGCTTCCTCAAGAATTTTTCCTAAATGAAAATAGATTGAAGGATTAAATATTCAAGTCACAACGATTCAATCAGAATCATTTATTTATGAGTCATTTTGCAAAACACTCAGTGTATATTTTCCCATCTCTTTCCTTGCATGCACTTTGAGCCTTCTGGTATTGTAAACGCTGCATGCATTGTCATTTAGTGCAGAGGAATTTGCAGTGGCTTAATAAGGAAATTGGGAGCCTTTCTTTTTACCTCTCTAAAAAAGCTACACAGTATTTAAAATGCTTGTTAATTATATGTGAAGCAAATCAAAAGTTGACATGCGTATACAGTGAGAATGTGTGGCCATTCCAGGATGTCTGAATTTATCTAGACTATCCTTCTCTTGGGGTTTATTTTAAGTTTATTGCAAAGAATATCTGTATTAGGCCTCTCCAACCATCATCTGTCTTTTTGCCTGTCAAAAACCTCTCCTGATTGTCTGCCAATCTTTCCCTTGATGTCCTTGGGCAACAAGAACAAATAATGGTATAAAAATGCCTTTCTCTGGTGCCTGAGCTAGTTCTACCCTCTCCAGACCAAAGTCTAGCAGGCACCATAAATCCTTCAGGGTAAGCATTCCTGCTCTGCCTGATCTGTGGATCACCTGCCTTCCATGGATGATGAGTGAGTTCTCTCCACCGCTCTGTCAATTGATTTACTTCCGTTGCAACCACATTCACATCCTCAATTCCTGATGTGTTGTAAACTTAAAAAGTCAGATTTGGGCCTGACCTTGAACCTCTCATCTCAGTCAGTTACAAGTCAACCCCTAATCATTCAGTTCTAGATCAGAATCAACCTTCAGAAACAGGGAAGAGAAGGGGCTGTCTCCCAGGAATGGGTTTATGGACATGTCCCTGGAAAGCAGTGCTAACAACGGCAGTAGTTTCTGTCCTCAGCTACCCTGTGTTCCTGTTCCCACATCTCCTCTTTAGCTGTGCCACAGCAACTTTGTATGGGACCAGGCAGAGAAGTGAATCATGGAATTGACCCAAGATAAAACTAAGCCTTAAAAAAAAAAAAAAAGGTGGGAAGAGTATTTTTAACATGGATAAGTCTCTTAGACTGGTTCCCTGCCAGCCTCCAAAAACATCTATATAATATGTATATAACAGCATAAAGCATGGGTGGTGCAGGGGTGAGAATAAATGTGCATAAAGTTGGAGAGGAGGCGGCACAGGATGGGTGTGAAATGCGCTTATGAAAAATGCCCTTGGAATCATGACTGTACTTATATCAAATTTAAAAAGTGGTAAACTGTTATTTTGTCCTGTAAAATATTAAAGAAGTTCAAGAACATACCACAGACATAGGCGTGCTGTTAGCAACAATTCAAACAAGAAAAGAAATAAAATACAGCCCTCTGCAAATGCCCTTAAAAAGGTGTCATTAAAAATGCAAAGAAAGGAGGAAACCAAATGAGAAGAAAACCTTGGAAAGTATACAGCAAAACACTTGAACTTCCACACAGCTCAAGCTCCAGCTTTGTGCCTCTGTTTTATTAAAGACTGTAACCAGTCCTGGATTCCTGTATCGCTAGCACATATCCAGTAACTACATGGTAGGCTGCAAGCAAATGCATTATTGCAATAGCAGTTGAAGCTGGGATTCAGCAAAATATTCAGACATAGTTATTTTTTGGTATTACATAAAACTAAAATGGAATCAAATGAAATGTGAATATTCAACAGAGAAGCCAAAACCTGGACTAAGTTGCCTAATAGGTAAAGAAACTAACGCCATCTGTGTTGGGGGACAGAGTGTGTCTGCTCAGCTCACAGGATATAGGTACCGTGGAATGAATATTGGAAATTCAAACTTTTATTTTGCTTCGGTATCAAAGCTTCAGATCTGAGTGCTACTTCCAGGGTTAATTGCACAAGATGAGGGCTCTTGATGCCTTTAAAAATGCTAGTGACTTCTCAGTCAGAGCTAAATGGATATTGTTTGTTTAAACATAATGCTGACCAACAGAGGGATGTTGTGTGATCCGTTCTGCTACTCCTATTTGATGAATAACTTGAACAAGGTGAGGAGCTGTGGATCAGAGAAAGTATTCTGGTGCAAAAGAAACTTTTCAATTGAGGTCTTGCTTTGCCTTCTCCATTTCTAGTCTTCTAAGCTTATGAACAAATTTCTATATTCATCACATTGTTTAAGAATAGTCAGCATCTTCTCCAAGTTATATATTTAATTGTAATTGTGAACATATCAAGAAAGAGATATTGGGATGTTGCAATAGACAGTTTCCTTCTACTTCTCACCAGTGAATGGAAGCAGTGTCCCACTGTTGCTGTGCTGACATGTGGTTCTTCCTCCAGAGTCTTTCCAGAGGCCTGTTACTCATTTTGATCCTCTGTCTCCATGCTGCATTTCCAAGATCCAGGCCAGACCTATCCTTTAAAGGCAGTACTTTGTATTTGTATTACATACATACCCATATACATACGTGAAATTATATATTTAGAGAGAGAGAGATCATAGATCCACTAAATAAATTAGGTAGGAAGCTGCGAAGCTGGCCCTGCTTTAAGCAGAGTGGAGTGTGTTGAGATGACCTCAAGTGTTAGATTCAAAGTTAAATGAGTTTACTTAGAGATATATTTTGTTCGAAATATACATATATGTGTGCTACATATCATACATATAAACACACACATCTCTATATATGTATTAGAGTTTTAGCTATGTGAAAACACCCAGTCCCCAAATTGAACTAGAATCTTACAATTCAAAGCAGTACAAGGGGATGATATATAAATGTGCTATTCACTACACAACTAAGGTCTTCATTACACACACCCATACTGATTTTGAGTATAACACTTAGCTGTATTAGCCTGAAGAGAAACAGAGCTAAACTGAGGATTGCAATGTAGTGCTTTCTTGTTTAAAATGTTTACAGGGACTTTTCCTTTAGATTTTTTTTGAATGCTTGCTACCTGCCTTCAGCCAGATCTTTTAGATCTCCAGCTGATAGATATGTAGCAAGGAGAAATTATTTTACACTGAGAGCAAGAACTGCTTAAGTTGCTAATGACTGCATTGATTATAGCAGCTGAATAACATATCTTTACAGCCGTTCAGACATTGATAGTTCCTTGCCTTTGTATTAAACGATAGTGTTTATGGACAAGTAAGTTTTGAGCTATTGAGGCTTGATTCAGATCCCATTTCCCACCAGCACTAAACTGGCATACCCGTATTGRTTGCAACAGAGTTTTTCCATGTTTACCCCTGTGTGTAAGGGGCCAATCCATCCTTTGTGATTTTTACTGCACCACCATATACTAATGTGTGCTGTATCTAGCTTGTCATTTTCTTTATCCTTCTTTGCTCTCTGAGTTTATGAGTTAGATCTCTGCATAAAATGTCATCATATAACATTGTGCTTTAAAAAGCCTGTTACTTATTAAGAGTGTGAGTTTACACTGCTGGGGACATTTTATTTTCCCACCAGAAAAATGAAAATGTCATTGAGGTCTAACCAGACCCCTGAGCTTTTCAGACAGAAGAAAATTGTTTTTAGGATTCTCTGCAGGACCTGGTAGCTTTTGTGCACATACCGTATGTCTGAAATACAATCTCCCCCTCATTTATCCCCCGCCCTCTTCTTCCTAAAGAAGCAATGACATGATATTGCACATTAAGGTTCCCAGTTCCTCTGTATTACTTTGCTTGTTGAAAGATGTGACACTGGAGCTATGTAATTATCCTGGCAGCAGTCATCACTACATTTTGTAGCTGCTGCTCTAAGAGCTAGACTGCAACCCCAGGCACAGCCCTGAGCAAGGGATCATGTATAAAAAGTTCTCATTTCCTGTCCTTCTCTTAGGGTAACTCAGAGGCATAGTGTTGAAACATGCCAGGATTTTCCCAATCTGTCCCATTTAGATCACATCTGGTTCTCTGCAGCTGGCTGTGTTTAGGTGCAGACCCCTTCCGGGACTCTACCACTGACTCTATCTTTCATGCTGTGTAAGCCTGGAAGTGGACTTACTTTCAAGACTGGATTCACCCACCATCCACAAGGCTAACCTTCAAGCCGCTGCTCTTAGGCCACCTTGTTCCAAGTTCTACACTCATCTGACAGGGAGGAAGCATTTGACACTTCGCCACTGAGCTTTGGTTGTATTTATATGCTCTGAAGGCAGAGGATGGCCAGAGGSGAGACTGTCAGGTCCACTAGATGATGCTCTGAACTTGAAGCCACAGTGAAAGCTGCGGAGCTTGCAATGGCTGATATAGGGAGTTCTTCTTTGGTACCTTCACTGGCTTGGGTCAGAAGACCTGACTTCCAGGGGAAAGCCCATGAATTAGTTTAGCTTTGCCCGTTGCTGTCTCTGAGAGACTCACTGCAGTGATAGATCTCTTGGCAGCACAAGGATGCACGGATTTGTGAGCCAAAGAGGGAGAAGTGCTGCTGTAGTCCTGCCCAAACACTTAGCAGTATTTAAAGCTGTTTCAAAAATGGTCACAGAATTACTGTACCTGCATTGGGGCTTCCTTTTCCTCATTGCTGAAAATGAAGTGGAGTCAGTGCCCACTGTAATTCAGCTGGTCCCTTCTACAACCGAGTGGTTCCTCTGAGAACCTCTACCAGAAACGCTAGCAACATTTCACTTTCTAAAGCCTAGATCATGGGAATGGAGAAGTGACTCACAGGCATGTTTCTTTTCTCTGAATTTGACACTGCTAAGAACCTATCCTATGGTGGGTATTAATTTCAAAAGTAAAAAGATAATGATGATCACCTGAGTTAGAGCTAGTAGGAGTTCTGGACTGAACATTTTTTTTTTTAAATTTAAAAATGCATTTTTATATAGTTAATTCTCTATAGAAAACTTTGGTTCTGCTTTATATTTCCTGATTTAATTCAATGAATTATCTATACATGCATATTATATTTTTTGTTTGCTTATTTTGTGCGGGTGTGCAGAAACTGAAAAAGTTCTGCAGAAAGATTAAAAGTGGTTTAAAAAATTGTTCCTGCTGACATTTCCCACAGAAATTCATACTATTTTTGAGTAATTCTCATCTGCATGTTTTGTACATTACATATACATTTATCAGCAATTGTATTTTTAAATTAAATATTTTTTCCTTAAGACTGAAGTGAATCTAAATTGAAGCTTAAATGTAAGTTATTAATCTCATTCACCAGAGCAGTTAATGAGATGTTTTCTAGCAAAAGTAAAAATGTGAGAATTTGTTGAGTCATCCCTGCCTTTCAGTTGTCTTGCCAAACTGGAGGCAGGTTTCCTGCGAATCTGCTTGAAACCCAAGAATGCAGTGCATCCTGGAGCAAGCAGATATAGACCTCTGGGCTCTTGAATATGAAGTCAGGGTTTAGGAAGCCCTGGAAACCTGGGTCAACCAGAACTGCAAACCATTGGACTGATCCTGGGAAGAGCATTAATTCCACTGAGCAGCTGCAGATCTTGCAGTACATATATGCCTGTTTCCTGAATAAGTATTTTCAAATTTGTTTATCTTTATTCAAAACTAAGTTAAATAATAATTGTAATAAGAATAACAAAACCCTCAGAAACTGAGTGTTTTCCTTTCTGGCTCGCTTTATTGAGATTAATTCAGTGTTACACCATTGCTTACATCATTCAACTGCATTGCAAAGTTGGAGGAACAAAATGAAGACTCAAGCTTTCCCTTTCTTTCTAATTCATTAGCAGATGCAATGAGCATTAATATTTATCAAATAATTCTGTGTTTCTACTGCCCCCAGATTTAAACAAAGACCGACTTTAGTGGACAGAGTCAATTGTTTGTGAAACAGAAAAGGCATGTAAGATCATTTGCAATAACAATGAGCAGTTTAGTAGTTTAGATTTTCCAAAGATACAATTTATTTTAGGAACATCTAATGTTTCTATCACTTTTCCTTTCAAGTTTGCTACCTGAAGGCACAGAGTTAGCTAAGCTCACAAAAGATTTTATGTCATCTGTACCTAACATAAAGGTTAGAAAGAAGCAGGTTTGTTTTGTCTTTCTCTTTTGAGAGTATCTGTGTATTGTAGCTTACACATAATTTACCAAAAGGACTCGATGTGACCTCACAATATACTGTTGCTCCTTGGGTTGTTTTCATTTTTGTCTGCGTATGGATTCAGGCAAATTTGAATCATTATGAGCATTTTACAGATGTATACAAAATAGAAACGGTTACTCACAACCTGCAATCACAGAGTTTGTTTTAGATTTAAGTAAACAGATTAGGGTTCCAACATCAGAGAGCAAATAGATCAGAATACGTTATCTTAAAAAAGCAATGAAAACAGCATACTTTGTGAGCTATACAAAAATCAAAACCTTCCTTATCTGCTATGGCTAAAGATGAAATTCCCAGAGAAAATCACAAAAAGAGATGCATAATATAGCTTAAGTAGCTGGCAGAAAGTAGAATTGGTCATCACTAATCAAAAGAGTATTTGGAAGCTTTCTATAAGCAGTGATCCCAACTTTCAACAATGCTGAACAAGTAACATAGAGTGACGGTATTGGATTGTGCTCTTGCTGTTGGCTTCAGTTGTAGGTTTCAAAATTCTTATGAGTGAGCAATAGTGAAGAATCCTCACTAGCAATTTGTCATCTATGAATGCCAGGTTAGAGACCACTACTAAAAGGAATTAAAAGATCATATGAAAGCTTTTTTAGATGCATCTCAAAACAAATGTGAAGAACATATGTAGTCAATAAAAAGAGATTAAAGCAATGTTTGGAACGTGGAAGGTGAACTATGAGCATCTTGAAGCAGAAATTCATTCCAGGCAGAGAGAAATAATCCCATTTAAATTACACAGAGATTTGTGGGATTGTACACAGAAACTGTTCAAAACTATCTGGCAAAAACAACTAAATCAACAAATAGTTTGACTTCTGCAGACAAGTGAAGTTTTCTTGGAATTATAAGGTACAGGTCTTGTCCAATGTGATACAAAAGGAGAAGACAGGAAGATGAGAAAAACCATTTGAGCAAGAAACTCATGAAAATTTATAGACCATCTGTGGGGTTTACAGCTTGGAAATATAACAGCAAGATGGTAGGGAATATGACGTGGAAATGTGACATGATATGTCATATTCAGGAGGGAAACCTAGTATTAAAAATTATCCACTGAATTTAGTTAGTGTGCTCAGATTTTCATCCTGTGTTGAATCAGGCATATTTTTTTAGTAAGGAGCTGGCAAAGCTAAGGGAGTTTTGCCCGTTTGCCAGCCTTGTCAGTTCCAACCGGTGTCCAGTGTTCTCCATACTGAGGTCTACAGCAGCATCCACATGGCTCTAATGCCCTCTTCACTGCCTGTTAGGATCATGGCTGATTTTGCTCCTGTAAATACTGTAAAAATGTGATAATTTTAAATGGAAATACTATCTGGGAGATACTTTTAACTTCATGTTAACTTCGTATCCCAAATCAAATATTAGGAAGATGAACAATGAGGAGGGTTTCAGTGGCAGATAACATCAGAAAGGAGTCTCGGCTAACCATGTAACAGAACACTTTAATTTGGCCCAGAGAGGATAAGGAAGAGGAAATTATCTACTTGAACTGGCAGAGCAATTAAAGGCATTAATAAGGGAAGATAAAKATACCAGGAAAATAGTTTTGAGCTGGTCGAACTAGATACACAAAGAGAGGATTTTTTTAGCATATTGGGGAAAAATATTAAACCTTGAGTAAGACTATTACACCTGCAGCTAATAAAGTAGCTATTATTAATACATTAAAAGGAAAAGTGTTCAATAAATATTTGTGTTCAGTATCTGGGAAGAAGGAGGATGTACTTTTAGCAGGTGAAAATAATAAAACAACTCCCAGTCCACTAGTAATTAAAAGAACTTTAAAATAAAACAAACTTTCTCTACAAAGAAAATATATTTTAAAAGAGAAAGCTCAGATGAATTCACTCAGGAATCCCAGGAAGTTTTGTTCAGAAAATCTTTGGCTAGCCATTAACTTTGATCCCTGAAGAAAAGCCAAAAGCCTGGAAGGGAATGCAACTGATGTGTGTAGCTGTGGACCGTTAGTCTACTAGCAATCCTATGTAAAATAATGGAAAACTGATACAGTATTCAATTAAAAAAACATTTAAGGCCTAGGAATGTGATCAATACCAAAGTTATTTTATGGAAAATAAATCTTCTCAAAGAATTTCTTTTCTCTGATGACTTTAGAAGTTTGAGGAGTTATAGAAAAGATGAACTACTCTTAAACTTTTCTGAGACATTTGATTAAGTACTGCAAAATATCCTGAAAAAAAAATTAGCACTATATAATGCTAAAAGGGCACATGCTGAATTGATTAAGAATTGGCTAATTGAATTGTCTCACTGCTGGAAGTAGCAGTAGGCCTGATGTTATTCAGTAATTTTGTCAGTAAGTCGCGTGTGATATTACTGCTGCTAAAACTGGGATCTGAGATGAAGGGTGGTAGAATTACAAATGCTGGCAGAGATGGAGTAGATAAAATACATTTTAATAAACGCAGGAAATAATAAAATTTTATAGAGAAAAGGGAAAATGTCTTACAATGAAAGAGCTTTGTGGACCTCGAGTTAGCATCTGGTTCAGAGTACAGCCTTTCTACAAAGCATCATCCAGCATCAATGGGAATGAGTGGATAGAGAGGCAGGATGCTAACTGGAATGTGTAAAGAAAAATGTACCTTGAGTATTGCGACTGGATGCAGAAACTTGCTTTTCTTAACATTAACCCTGTAAAAATCTGAAGTCCGGGCTTATGCTATTTCTCTAGGTTCTTCCCCATAGACAATGGGAAGATATTGGCACCTTTTGAAGATGACTCATCTATCTGATGTAACATTTTAGGTTAGGCTTTTGTCATGCTTTGTATACTCCATGCTCCATGGGTCCCAGAGAGCCTGGGTAACTAGATGCGTAAGTTTTAGAAGGCTAAAATTAAATAGAAAGAATTTCACCTGTAGTTCTTCTCTTGAGTATGAGAAAGCATAAGCCTAAAACCTATCATTTATGCAGGATTTATGCCAAAATATTCCTGGTTGAGAAATCATGGATCTGTATTAGTTCTGCATGCAACTGTAACCCTGGCTGAGAGCCTGGGCATGTTAGCTAAAGAAAAAGATGCCTTTTACATGGCTGCACAGCTTTTTGACAGGTTAATGTCCAGATGATTCTGTGTTGGAGAGGAGGGAACTTTCTGTGAGTAACAACTCACATTCCTCATTCGCRTCCCTCAAACTCTACATATCCAGGCAAATTTTTGCAGAATTCTCAACTGCCAGGGATTAAACTATAATGCCATAAAATGCCTTTGCCATCTGTGAATGAATAAGTCACACTGAAGTTTACTTCCCCAAAATGTGCCTGCTGGTTACTTYTGTACAGTAGCAATACACTCGGAAATTATGCCAGTTTATTTTAATTACTCCAGCTTATTATTCAGACCACTTTCTGAAGGAAGGCAATTATCTATAGACACAAATGCAATATTGTAGTAGATGAGCCTTCTGTGATTAGAACAGTAAGAACAATATTAATCATATTATGAGATATTACAATTTCTACTTCCTTGGATCAGGAAGAAAGAGACACAATTAATTTAATTGTTATATTACTGTATAAATTTGTCATGTTTATTCAGCCACTAGATAGGAAATATCTCATTTTTTAATCATCCAGGATTGAAATGCATTATTTTCTTCCTGAAATGCAAAATTTTTTTTCTTCACACCTATCAGAAATTGTTTGGAGGCCGCTTTCCTGGCAGGTATCAGAGCAACTTCACTGGAGATACCTCAACATCTGTTCCTGTGTTGTGAGAGTTGTATGGACCTTTTCTTCTGAGGAAAGGAAAATAATTGTATGATTATGAGGGATTTTTCTACACCTATTTAATAAAACAATGCCATCCACTATAATTTTTGAATTTATCCTGTTGAGAATGGAACAAATCCTCCCTTTTCAGAAAGAGAGTTTGGGTTACCTGTGAAGCAGTAGAGATTAAAAGAGAGCTAAGCCAAGCTTTTGAGTGTTCCCTGAATACTTCAGATCTGTGTACTTCAAGAATATTTACTGATGACTCAGTGGGCTGGAGCGAATTCCTGGAAAAGAGAGAGACACAATTAAAATTTGAGATCTAAGGAAACCCCTTTGGGTCTGCAGGTGCAGATGTGCTCCTTAATAGATAGTTCCAGTAGGAACAGGATCATGATTTCACCATTTCATATGTCCAAATGTGCCAATTATGCATTAACAATTTATAGCACGTATTATTACTTCATTATGAGTCAAATTAATATTTTCCTCCCACCCCAGGCAATGAAACACATCAGATATTATCCTCTGTTTCTCCAGACTGATAGGAAATCATGCCTAGATATCAAGGGATCTTATTTTCCCTCCTGATAAAGTGCATCGTATATGTAACATGGTACAGAAATAAACATAGAACTAGATACAAAAATACAAAAGCAAATCTTCTTTTTACATCTTTAAACAAAGAAAAAGGGTTTGTTTATGTTATTATACTTAAGCACTTCATCCATCTCAGGTCATGTTGTTGACATGGCTAAGCTTAGAAGACTGTTCCAGGAGTCCTGTTAGAAAATATACTGATTTGTGTCTAATTATAAAAAAAAAGTTAAAACCTAGTACAATTTGGGAATATTGCTTTCTCTGTCCATTCAGTTTGGAGTGCACACTGCCACTGTGAGCTCAGTTTGGTCTCTAAGTATGTGAGAATGCATGCAATTGCACAGTTGAGCATTTTCATTGAAGCTTAATGGTTGGAAAGGCCCACGGAGCTGATGGTGTTTGTCAAATAATAAAATATGGATCTGATCACAAGATAAGTCACTAACTTCTAGTTACACACCAGCTAGACATTTAGTTTGAGCTGGTTGTCTAGGATCCTTCTTCAATCAGTCAATAGAGAGGCACAAACCAGACATATATTCCCAAAACAGATATGTGTTAGATGTGTTGAATCCATTGGCTGAGCACACCAAATGCTATTAAGCTCTAGAAGGAATGTGAAATTAGGTGAGGCAGGTCCCACCAAAGGCTCCAAGAAGTTCTCTCTTATTTATATATTGTTAACTCCCAGGAGCAGAGAGCATCTGTTTTTATGCGAGATCTGATGATGTCATTTACACCATCATAAAAATTAGTAGTATTGGTAACAGTATTTACAATGAGTTTTGCAAATGTAATTTGTATAATACATTGCTCTGTATTTTGGAAATCTGAAACAGCATGGTAAATTTGGGTTGTGCATATATTTCAGTGTTAGCAAAATGTAGAATAAAAAGCATATGCCCCCATCAATAGGATTCTTTTTATCAAATATTTGGTCAAAGTTAATCAGACTGTAGGAACAATATGAGACTAAAAACCTACATGCCAGAGTGCTTGAAGGGATGAATAAACCATCCAAGCAAATGTAGTACCTTAATCCCCAGCGTACTATGAAGATCTCAGAGGCCTTTTTCAAAGGCCTTTACAGAATGAGGGAATGGATGATAGGAGACAGCTGGTGGCAGGAGAAGCAATGGGAATGGTACTCTCTGTTTTACTTCTGCTTTCTGCTGGTGTAAGACTATTGGTGCCATATTGTGTATTGTACCGGCACATGTAAGATCAGAATTTGACTGTTGTAGAATCATGAAGAGGATTAAAAGAACTGTTAAACGGGATGTCCCACCTGGAGAGAATAATTATGGTATCTGATATTTGAGATCATTATAGATGTTTTTGTTTTATTACCATGGATACATGACTCT